>JAOYRR010000091.1:0-383719 GCA_038994665.1 Podotricha telesiphe
AAGTTATTCAATGACAGACATATGGAGTACCACCAACAGTAACCATACAGCGCATAATTGAATTTGATTGTGATAAAATTCAAAATCGGCCAAAATAAGTAAGCAGATAATTTAGCTTTTAATTAAATTATTTTCAATTAATAACAATAATTAATATGTAAAGAATTTGATAAAATATTTCGAAATAACTATACTATTAGTCAGGCATTAGTATTGTATTAGCATGTATAAATCCGTATATATTTTTTTATAGGATCAACTTGCCGCACAGTGTTTGACTGTTATCGTGATTGCTAATGCGTTCGATTCCCACACGGTGGAATGAGGATTATAGAATTATTTTCGTTTCTTCCGTCTGGTTACCATGACAAAGTTCGGCGTTCAGGTACGCCACGCAATATCTCAAATTCAAGCGGAAAGTGGAGAACGGAGTGTTTTGACACTAGGTTCAC
Organism: Podotricha telesiphe; assembly: GCA_038994665.1. NCBI lineage: Eukaryota > Metazoa > Arthropoda > Insecta > Lepidoptera > Nymphalidae > Podotricha > Podotricha telesiphe. Next base: position 453 of record JAOYRR010000091.1, read on the forward strand.
TCCGACTTCATTTCTATTTCGGTAAAAGCTGAAAAAAATAGGTTTATAATTTACAAAAATAATACATTCACGAGATTATTTATTTACAATATTAGCTATTCATTACACAGATCGATCAATGTCTCGCCAATTTCATTGGCTTGACAAACAAATTATATAATTAAACGATAATTGTATATTTAAAAATCTTTTTACAAATCACTTATTCGTTATCGATTTTGAATCAGTGTTTATATGTAAAGCATTACACTAAGATGTATAAACGTGTGTTCAATACAAAATAAAAGCATACGTGTAATATAATTAAAATTCGCTTCGCTATTCACTATAACGCAGTCGTGATGTATCTAACTGAACAGCCTACAGTTATATTCGATCCCCAGTCCGAGATATATTTTCATTTAAATATGTAATGTAATGCAAGTCAGTGGTGTTGTGTTGGATTCCGCTACTTAAAAAGTAATATCGCTAAAATGGACGGAAATTAGCGACTATAAGTCGGTGTTGCGTAACGAAATAAAAATATTTTCGCAGAAAACTGCTAAGATTATATAAAATACAAAGAAAGCATTAAAATAAATCACCGTAAACAATATTATGATAATGTAGTTTGGAGAAACAGATATTCTGAGGGATTACTCGAAGGCAAATTCTATCCTGTTCGAAAGTCTCTTGATTTGGATATATTCGATAATATTATTGTATATTACCAAATAAATAGGGCTGATCGACGATAAGCGTAGACAGAAAACGGGTCGGTTATATGGGCGATCCGTCGCGACTAAGCCTCGGGAACCCTTTTTTCCTTCTTCGCAAATCGTCGGAGATTAAGCCAGAAGAGCTTCGCACCTTCGCGCCAATATTTTTTGCGGTTTAAGCAAATAAATTGCTGTGATACAAAGTGTTTTTGTTGTGAAAGAGCACTTTAGTAGTTAAGAATTTCACAACTTTTTTGATTCTCTAAACAGAATATGCAATTTGCTTACGTAAACATAAAGCTTAACGCTATTTTATGAATTTATTTTTTATACGCGCTTATATTTGTAATCTAAATAAAAAAAATATTACTCATTTTATTCTAGGATATCTAAAACTAACGGCGTACCAGCAACATGAATCACGTCACGTGAAGTGAAAAAATTGTATTGTAAACATTTAGAGAAAATCTTTTTACACGCGGCGGGAAGAACGTTAAAGTTTGTTCGTTTCAAATTCAATATATTATGGCGAGCGTGCTCTCGCTCAGCCGACACCGAAACTCACTCGAGCGTTGCTCACAGAAAATTTATTGTTTTTCTAAGAAAATTTTCCTCGCGCAATGTTACATCCCCACTGAGCCCCTGGGAAAGAGTTGAAAGAGCTTAATGACGTTCGGCGTTTTTATAGTGTTATAATAACGAACACACCGTCAAATACTCGTGTAACAACGAACACGTCGTCAAATACTCGATTAAACTGCATTAATTTCGGGCAATGTTCGACTACTATTCTCTCTGACAATATACCAAACATTGGTAAAATTCACGAAATAATTCTATGTATTCTAACATAACTATATTCATACGAAGTACCTGTATGTTAAATATCAAAATAATATGTAATTATTTACAACTTCATATTATAAAAGACAATTTTTTTTTAAATCCGCAATATATATTTTAAAGCTTTATAGAACAAAAACTTATAATTAGTCTTAATTACATATATTTACAAAACGTTCGTTTCTGTATTTTAGGGAATTAAATGAAAATTATTTTGATAATTTATTAACCCCTACCAAAATATGCATACAAATAAATTATGGTTAAATGTCGGTTCCGCTGCGATATTTTACCTTTTATCGCAGAGAACAATTGTGAGTGAAAATAGAAAGACAATGAAATAATTGCCTTCTGCAAATAAAACATACCTATATAAAAATTATCTCCATACAACGGTGACCGTTATAAAGGTTAAGCGTTCAATAAATGGAACATCATGTCTACTCACAAAAAGGGTCCATACGCCAACGGCACAGTTTAAGATAAAGTCTTTTATCGGACACATAATAACGTTGTGAGAAATTGTTAGCTTGTGCTCACGTCGCGGGGACACGTGCGCGCAGGGCACTCCTGAGACTGATCCCTCCATGTGCTTAGATTAAATTTGTTCCTATAAAAATGTGCCCTCCCCTCGATAACGTTGGAAATGTGCAGATGTCGCCGGGCAGTGTATGAAGTTCGCGATAGGGCACACGACGTGCCGCGCCTACTGACGCCCGGCTCCTATCCCAAACATTGCTGGTTGAATAGAAGAAATAAAATAGACTTGCTGAATCTTTGTCATTCGATTATAGAGAAATATATCCCAGAGTTACGATGTCACGTTCGCTATTCACAATCTTTTTGTAAATCATCGCTTGGCTTAAAATTAAATTTGTTTAATATATACAACCTCTTACGTACAAAATGATGAAGCATAATTGTAGACTTTAGATTTATCGCCTTAAAAGAATTAAGGAAAGTGCTCTGACAAAAACTTTTATTTTGTGATAGCGAAGAGAAACTTGTACATTTAGGTATGAAAAAATGCGAATCACTCTCGGAAAGCAAATCAATATTCAAACATAGAAAGTTTGAAACGAACTTCTTACTAAAGAAATTTGTTTAACACGATTTTTCGGAGTTTTATTTTAATTATAAATGAGTTTTTGTTATTTACGTTCAAATTGCAAAAATTTTGAATCCCATTTTTTCTATATCTATCTATATATCTATCTATCTATCTATCTATCTTAAATAAAACATTCGGGTATGAAAATGTATAGAGAAAGGTTCTGTGAGCTACATTTATTATTGTATTATAAGAATATGTTATGAAATTATTTATCGCTCTTAAAGGAATAGAATTAATTATAATTTTAACTATTTAGAACTGAGTCCTTAAATTCTCTAGTCGTATATGTCATATAAGTTCTTTTGTTAAATCTTTTTAGCGGTTGTCTACATTTTTTAGATAATATTAAAAAGTTAAACAACCCTTGGATGGGTATACAATTAGATTACAATAGATTTCTGCGTTGGCTATTGTTTAGTTTGGCATGAAGGCGCTGAGGCGGAGACGGCCGCGGAGGCTTCGCGATGGCACAATGCCTTCGGCCGATAATGCTTGCAGCTCGAACCATCAATCTTTGGGCTATTACGATGTTTTAGCGCCTTGATGTATTGTTTCAACTTCAATAAAGTTTTGATGAATTTTCTCATGTTCTCTCCAAGCCTTTGTCAGACAAAAGCCTTGGATATTGATCTATAATTTGACGGTTAAGTAATGTTGTTGTAATTATTTAAAAGCTGGTGTTTTTGGAAAGATATATTCAATTTTATACTAGTATATTTAATATATATTTTGTTAACATTTTTTAAAGTGTTATTCCCACACTAAGGAAATTGAAAAAGACATATTTAGAAAACATATAAAAACGTATAAATAATCCCGCTGCGTTCAAATTTTTATACGTTTTCTAAATATGTGTGTGTGTATATTTATCTTTAATTAAATAACGAATATTCGTATTACTAAATAATATCATTTTTTTCATGATCTTTGCATAATGAACAATATAATTATAGTCAGAAATGCATTAGCTATATATACCTAATGAAAATATAAACAATGTAAAAATACGTAACGACATTTTTATACAAGTATATAATCTATTATTTCTAATAAAATGCCAAAATAAAATCGTCATAACGTTTAACATGAAAAAAATTACCTAATATTTTGCGTTTGCCATATAAACATTAAAGCGTAAGCGCCATCGCAGGCAAAGGGCAACAATTGTAATACCATTCGTATCTTTAGACAGCCTTTCTCTTCAAATTTTCTTATATAAAACGAGCGAGGTAATATGCGTTTTATTGGACCGTTTTTCTTTTGAAATAAAACGGAATCGTTGTTGTATGAAAATGTGTTTTCACAACACGTTGCAGGCCGATGATAATGCTTTTATGTAATTTGAATAAGATAAAGGATCTTAAAGTAACAAGAGGGTTTCTCATACCAGATGTTACACAGTTTAAATTATATTTCTTAATCAGACTATATTATGTAAGTAAAGATATAATTTATTATGCAACCTAGACTACGCTTGATGTCCTATGACTTCTCAGCCATACTCGTGCCGACATCCATTCAAACCTTGACGACCTAAAGTAGTAAGTAAAAGGGTCTAAAATACGGCTTAAAATTAACTCCCGGAAGACCAAAGAGATGTGATCTTCAGTGAAACTCAGCAGCGCTGTTAATTGGCGTAGACACACTGGAATAAGCTTACAAATTCTCGTATCTCGATTAAGTCGTATAGGAAACGGGAGGAGCAGACATCGGTTCGTGAATCGCCATAGCCTGACCTTTGCGCAGTGAAGGCCTGTGTGGCAGTTACGTAAATTGACCCGAAGAGTCAAACTCGGCATTATTGTAACGCTAACGTAAAGTCCATGTTGCTGTGTGGGAGTAAATCGTGGAAGATAATCAAGGCCACCTCGCCTTAGCTGGAAGTTTTCGTTAACCGTTGTAAACGATTTTCTCTTTTGTATACATGAATATGCGAGGCTGGATATCAAAATTTGGAAGTAGGTTAGATTTTTGATCTACTCGTCAAACAGTAGATTAAGATAGCAGTTCCCATTTTACCTAAATTTATAAATATCATGTTTCCTGTATTTTAGTTTTTTCTTATTTTAAACTCGTTTTGCCACGCTTCGGATTTTTGTATTACGCAAGACGTTAATATTAGCATTTATCGACAATTTATATCAAACTATAGATATCTACATATAATTATACTGGTATGTATAATAAATATATATAACTTATAAATTCCTACGTCGTACATAATATAATATAATGACTTGTAATAATAATTTTAAAAATAGTTATTTACCTTCAATTATATTATAAAACGTAATGTGTAATAAATGAATATAAATGAAATATTTAATATAGACAATGTAAAATAGAATACCATATAGCATGTTCTTTTATACAAGTACACGTGCACACAGAATAACAAAAATATTTTAACAATTTTGCATTTCAAAGTAGAAACGGACCAATACGATGAATGAGAATTTGGAATGTTGCAAGCTTTTTCGTTTCCTGTGGTTTGCCTATTCTTCCCTTAGCATACCGGAATTGATAGATCACAACTGGCAGTATAGTGCTATTTGAAAAAAGAAAAGAGGTATAAAATCCGAGTGAACGGTGCAGGGTTTCGTTTCGAAGCTTGCGTTTCGCTTTACGCTGCGGTTCTGGGCTCCTGACAGATCCATGAATCGTGTGGCCGAACACGATAGACTTTTCAATAAAGGATTTTATTTTTAAAAGAAATAAATTTTAGGTGAAAATAATAAATTACATTTATTATACATTTAATAACGCCATTTTATTTTATTATTTGGATTAAAATCATATTTATAATGTAATGCCATGGTATACTTGTAACTCTCAAGGAATTGAGCTAACCGTCAAGAGAGGACGTGATAGGTGACGATATAAGTATCTCCATACAACGTGACATTGGCGAAGTGATAAGGGCTCATCTTGCCCTTTCGAAGTGCCATAACTAAAAAACTGAAGAACTGAGTTTCTATTTTCTTGTCTTTGCTAAATTATATTTGCTAAATTAAATTATATTATATACCACGTTTTAATTTAAAATGATTAGTTTTTGCTACTTATCTAAAAAACACTGTATATATTCACAGGAAAATTAGTAAAAAACTTAGTCAGTTTTTTATTTTATTGCCCTACGTGCCAGCATATACAAAAATGAAGTAAAAATATATTCTGCCAAGTCGTTACAGTCATATGGAATCAATTCAGAAAAAATATGCGTTTGAAATGTGGAAACAATGGGTACCTATCGACAGCTGACTTTATTATATCAAGAACATCAATTGAAAGCAGATAAAACAATTTTCGAAAAGTATGTAATTACCGCTTTTATAAATAAAAAAACACTCATAACGTACATTTAGCTACCTAAATAGATATAAGTTACTGATTTCATTGTTTTACGAAGAAAATATTGTAAATCACACTTTGGTGCAATTAATACAATTACTAATTGTTAGCTTAGCTTTTATGATGTTGCCAATATTATTAAATTGTTGTGTTATAATATTATTAAATTGTATTTATTTCAAGACGGCCAATATGATATTGAATACCTTTGCTTAAAACCTTAATACTTGGTAATATTTACAAAGTTACTATGTAATAATAGCCAATAAGCTTATCAAAGTTTATGTGTGTTACAAAATAGTTGGCCTCGCTTGTGTAAGCGTATTTAGAACAATCTTGATTTATGTTTCAATTTTAGTCATGAGTTTTTATTAATATATTTGGTGTATTTTTCTTTTAAAATATTATAAATTAATAATGTTTTACGTAAACGTAATATATTGATAATATATACGCATAGGCATAGACGTATATTTGTCATGAATTTCTTATAGCAGTAGTTTCTTTTTAATAGCAGATTTATTTTGCCACCAATAAACATTACCTAAAAATAAAATATATATTTTAATTATTTTCCTTCACTTAGTACTTGCTGGTAAAATCTGCAAACGATATTCATATTCTTTTGTAATTATATAAACCTTATATTAAAAATCACGTTGATACCGATCACATGCCACTTACACGTTACAAAACAGGCCAACTTCGGCACACTTTTCCTCAAGTGTCCGTGAGAAACAAAGTACAACTGGACTGTTTTGAAACATTAGAGTACAATGATTAACTCCAACCGCTGACGCGTATCTAATATAGTATTTGTGTTTTTAATTTATTATAATATATATTTATGTATAACTTATGTTTAGTTTTGAGACCATCGTGTGGAAGTGGAATAGCGTCTGGCTGTAATCGCGATTGGTTGTGGGTTCGATTTCTCATTATATTTAAAAAACAAACGTTTCCGCTCCGCTCTGGTATCTAAGAGAAAGCACGACATTGAGTCCGCCACTCACTACGTAATGTCTCGAATTCGGGTGGAAAATGTAAAACGGAATATTTTGACACTAGTTTCTCTCCGACTATGCGGAAAAAAACGCGAAGCTTTAAAAAAGTTATATTTAATTGACATGACATAATAATATGTATAGTACACAATTTTACATAATAAAGAGTATTGTAGCTTTTTAAAAGATTTAATAAGATACACAAGTTGCGGTTGCTTTCTGCCTTATAAGGTTCGTTTTTCTAGAATCAATTCTATACAAAATTCATCTATACAAACTCAATTCATATTCATCTACTATAAAAAATGTATAATTTGGTATCGATTTACACAAGCCCGGCACTCGATGTCAAACTAGCGAATATAAATACCTCTTATCTTTTATGAAATTTATGGAATCGTGTACGGATCATGTAAAAAGTATTGAAAGATTTGTCTCAAACTTGGCAACGTTATTCTTTACTAGGTGCATAAAAGTAGTCATGTTATTCTTATAACCTAGAAAGCAAATTCGCAAAATTCATTTTTTTATTCATAATATTCCGTTTTTTTTACTATTTAGTTACCAGTAGGTATAAACCATATGTAATTAAATATATATAACAATTTTTTGAAGTTGAAATTACATAATTTCAACTGAATGCAGGCGTTGCTCCAGTTCTCAAAAAAAGTTGTGGTCACAGTCACCTTAATAACAATCAAGTGCGGGCCGGATAGCCGAAGCAGATAATAACAATTGAGAAACTCTCACCAGCAATTTTATTAAGTTGATTCAGTGATTGAAATGCCGCGCAATTAAGTGAAGTTGTGTAAAGACTAAAAAAATTGACGTCATGCCCATAATGCACAGCAGAGGACCTGTGCTTGCTTTTATGTCATTGCTTTTGTAATAAATATATATAGGTAAACACAATTATAGTACAACAAAGTCCAATGCAACTTGGTGGGTCAGAATCGCATCATTAGTACACACTACCTAAGTTCTTAATACTATCGATAATATACAGGTTTCTTTGTGGCGATTAAATATTGCCATCTAATGGTAACCATAAAAATGTTATATTTTAAAATTATTCTTATACGTTTTAAAAGTATTACATTTATTTTACGTTAGAATAGAATATCTTCAATTCTATTGTAGGAACGGAATTACATAAATCGATATAGGTATTACAAAATGACGCGCAATATTTTGTAAACGGTACAATGCACGCGAATTGAAATACCGCGTTCGCTTTGAAAATGTCGAGATAAAGACATCAATCACTTACCTGAGAACATTCAATTCCCCAGCGACTACAACTGAAAAGGAAATAAAACTCTTTAATAAATGGCATAAACGACTCAATGGCGGCATTTACATACACATTTGTTTACATTTACCTGTAAGTTTTTCACCGAAGCGTAAAACCAGCGCAATTATTCAAGTGTATGTTATATTCCGAAATTGGATTGCTGGCGATTTTTTGTAAAGTTGTGATCAATTTGCTTCGCAGGCCGTTAATATCAAGATTGATTTCGACGCTGTCCTTTAAAGACACATGAAATATTCTCACTCATTAAATCACGTGGCATCGAAGTGGAGTGCTTACAAGGGCTCTTGTGCAATCACAACCCAATAAATATATGATGTCCAACATTTAATAATTAATACAACTTTCAGGCTTTCAAACAAAACATAATACGCAAATATCCGGCTATGGAATGCCAAAATGGGTTGACCAATAGTTCATATTGAGTTATGATTCTAGGTAATGCAATAATTAAATAAAATTATGCACATATCGAATTATGTTGAAACTTATTTCTTTATTATTGATAGATTCATTATTTTTTAACATTCTATATGTTCACATTTTATATTTTGTTAATTAACTTCTGTTGCAAACGTCTATGCAATCTCTTTTAATTTGTGTTCTAAATTTCTATTGTTTATTTTTATATTTACATCTTTTTTACTATTTTGTCACTCTCTTCAAAAGCGTCTTATCAAAAAAACTATTGAAGTGAATCGCTAGCATGTTCTATCACTTTCCATTTATATTTTTACTTTTGTTAAAAACCATACACAACAACTTATCTTTTACTTTCTTTTACTTTATATTAAAGCTCTTACTCAGTGATATACGTTTTTAGACAAAATAACATATGATACAAATTAAAATTTCATACATGATTAAAATGAACTAATATTTCATCTTTAATTTATTTTAGAAATTGAATATAAATTTGTATATCAATAGCTCGTTTTAGATATAAATATTAAAAAAGCTATAAATGCTCACTATACATATAAAGCATATACATACATCCTCACATGATGTTCAATTAGTATTTGATCAAAAATCCATTGTTTATAAGTCTACAAACTGATTTTAAATCAATTAGCAGATATCAGAATACAATTATTCAAACAAAATGATATCTCGATCGTAGCTTTGAACTGCAGCCTAGCGATAGCTGGCTTCGCAAAAGTTGGCACGAACGGCGTACCAGACGACTGCCAATTTCCATTAGCCATCATGCAAAACGAAAAAATGCATAGACGATCAGTTTTTGATTCAATTAAAATTGGCTACCAACCAAAACGGTTACACATTTTGAGGGATAAGCATGACCGCATTTTAGAGTATGTTCAATTGTGTTCCACGAATGTTTTTGGATAGGTGAGTATTATTTTGAAACGCGTAAGACATAAGGTGCTGTAACAGACTTCACGATTATTATCAAATTGTCTCTGAGAACATTGAAAATCCATAAGCTTTCAATATTGTGAAGTTAACTGGGGGTTTGTTCTCAGTGGTTGCATGATCTGAATTTCAAGAATGTGAAAGGAGTCGTCAGTAACCGAGACACGTATATCGGGACCCTATCACTTCGCTCTTTACGTACTTGCTGGGCGCCATCTGTATATTCTACCTAATTCAGTAACAAATTTGATTATGTAAGAATATATATCGGTTTTTCAGATTAATAAGATAAAATATTAAAAGAGATTGTATTATTTTAATACTAACCGGAAATGTTTTTAGAACCTTGACATTTAAAACCAAATTTTGTCACATTCTTTATTTGTGACAAGTGTCGTTATTGTAAAAGTTAGATGTGATACTTAAGAAGATGGGCATGCTGGAGGGCGTTTTAATGGCCTCTCGACAGGATCTCACCGGGTGCTCCACGTCACTTCGTTGCTCTGATTGTACAACCCTGTTATGTGTTCTATGAATAATCTAACAGCAACTTCGGTTTTTTTGGATGTTTATTATTTTAATGGGAATATTGTCTAAAATAAACAAATAGTTTTAGGATACTAATTCTAACTTTGTCGTTACAATATATATATAAATTACATGAACATTTCTATTTCTATTATGTACAGATTCATTCAATTCGATTATTATGACCTTTACTTACTACTTCTATATAAAGACGAAGATTATATTAAACAAAGGTTTTTATAAAACCTTAAAATTTATAAAAATGCAGCTTTAATAATTTCAATTACGTTTCTTAAAAAAAAAAACAGAAAATTATATTTCTGCTCTTGCATACATATGTTTATGCATATAAATTAGCTTTTATTTATTTCAAACGTGTGAAATATTCTTGAATCATAATTTCATTATATTTGTTTAACCGATGATATAATAAATTACAATTATCTGTTTTAATTAATTTACATTTCATTTGATTGTTGTGGTTATGGTGTATATTTGATAATAAAGTATGATCAAAAATATTATCGCGATAACCTAATTTTCGATGCTGTCAACAATTAATTTGGATTAAATAGCTGCCATAACATTTGCCTATAGCCATCTAGTATCTAGCTCAGTAATTATGTCAGGTTTACATTAACTGACTCACTCGTAAACGATATCGAAACCTAACAAACACTGTTTATATATTAATTTTGCTTGCACTAATTCTGAAATACTATTTTATTTAAATTTTAAGGGCTTGGAAAAGCTTTCCGTTATAACGTGTAATGAAGCCATATTTTGCCATTTGTGAGATAGAACCCGGCTTCGTAAAACCATTTAGTATTCGAGTTAAGTATATGATTCTGTTTCAGGTACCTGTGTGTGAAGGCTAGAGGTTATATTTATATATGAAAATATTACGTATAATTACAACGTTATAATGGTTTCCCTTCAAATAAACACACAAGGTTAATTAGAATTATGTTTTAGGATGCGAGTATCAAAATTAATTCTGAATATAATTATTGTAACATGGAGAATTTTGTCGAATACTTACTTGATATGTTTTAATATCAATACTTCAAATTAGGCAATTATTTGGCGTAATGGCGTGTCTGTGTATTACTACTAACTACTACTACTACTAACTAGAGCAAATGTAGGTTATTATCAAATATTAAAAGTTAGTTCATAACGGCACAGTGGGATAGTAAATGCGATTGGTTGTTAGTTCGTTTCCCATTCAGAGGAATGATTAAATTTATATTATTTTCATTGCTCCGCTCTTGTACCTAAGACAAAGCGTGACATTAATGCCACTCAACTCGTAATGTATCGATTTCCGGGGGAATGTGGAGAACGCAATGTGTTGACACTTTCTACACCCAGTGTTATCTGTTACGACGGTATAAGTCATAAAAAAAGTTGAGCGCTAATGTCACTCGTAATGGATTATATTTTCAAATTTAAAATTATATGTATATAAGTATAAGGTAATTCATCCGTAAATCAATAAATTCTATTGATAAATGTGGTATTCTTTCTGAACGTTGCAATTTGTTGTGAACATTTTGTAACTCGGTCACGGACAAAATACAATAGATAGATTGTTCACTCAATCTAATTTTTCTTATGAGCCACAGTTAACGTATAACATTTCATATAAGGTTGATTTATTGAAAATATAGATTTATACAATTGTTAACAGTAACGTAGTTTGAATCAGCTCTTATTGTTATTCATGATAAAAACAAAGTTGTAATAACAATTTAAGCTTTTATACGTTTTTTATCCTCATTCATATCTCGCATACATCAATAGAGAACGTAATTCTAAGAGATATTGTCCCTACTCTCCGTCTAATTTGAAGACGTTGGGTTCTAACCAATCGAACTAAAAATAATTTACGTATTTCATATTTCACCTGTGTGGGGGTGGAAACTTTAACAACGCGTTTATTGTTTGACACTTTCCCGTATTAATAAGTCCCGTAATAATTGATGAAAAAATCTTCTTTTTTTACGAGAGGAAAACCTTTACGGATACCGATACGCGATTGGGGACTCGGACGTAGTTATGTAGGACTCCAGACTGGCAGATAGGTCGTTCGTATACCCATTAAAACCTTACGGTGCTCCTCCTCGACCACCACTAGCCGAGGCCACGGGAACCCCAATCTTCCGTGAACCTGGGCCACCGTCGCGGAGTTAAAGGTGGTGGGCACCCTCGACGGCCTGCTAAGAATAGTATTCAGGAGCGCCCTCGCACCTACTCGGGCCAGGTGACTAGGCGATCATCTTCTGACCACCCTCGGGCCATGAAAAATTTTTTACACCAACCCACCCAATCTATGTAATAATAATAATAGTGAGACAGTGTCGGAATGTAAACGATACGATTTGTTGTGGGTTCGAATCTTACTATTTGGAATATTTTCATTTGGTGCCTAAGACAAACCGCGGCGTTGAGTTCCGCCGCCACTCAATGTCTCGAAAGTGGGATGTGATGTGGAGAACGGAGTATCTTGACACTAGGTTTTCTTTGACTCTGCATTTTAAAAAATTAATAAATTTTAACAGATATACCAATGCAGGAAATTGTAAAAGTCGCTTAGTACTGCCATCCTGAGTCTCTTCACTACGTGAGTAAACTTTCTTAAGTACATCATAATAATTGTCTTAATTAGAAATTATTTTTATGAATGAACTTCAGAGTAAATATAAATGAACTTCAAATTAAGTTTTTAATGATTATTAGTTAGATATTTTTCCTAGTAAAGTGTGTCAAGTAGCATTACCATTAATTTTGTACTGCGACAGCATTAGCTGGATATCTTGAATAGATACTCAATTTCTCATACGATAACAAACATTTTTTTTTTCCTTTTGATTTAAATAATTCATAATTATTCACTTTGAATATTTAACACTTCAATTGCGTGAAATAGGAATACAGGACAACATTGTCGTACGAATGAAATTGTGCATCGCTTTACGCGTAATTAGAACATATCGTATGCGTTTCAATAGGACTGCTTTACTATCTATACAAAAGTAGCGATTCGATGTAAATTGCCCAGTCAATGGGTAAAGCAATGGGTGCTCGTATCTCAATGGCCCATAAACAACACGGCCGTGAATACAAATCGCATATTAGAGCTTTCAACGTATAGACAGCTACGCAGTGGTATGACTATTATCTGTTGTAGGAATGAGGGATTATTACCATCGCATCACATGCGACGTTTGTATGCCTTGGCTCTACCCGCCACTTCATAAAGTTTATCACTACTCGAGGTAACAAATGCTTGCAATTATGTACTCAACCGCTGTGTGTTATCTAAGCTGATTGCTAACTGTGTAAGTTAACTGCAAACTACACGAAATCGCTACAGCGCGGGTGTTATAAATGAATCCAATTTACGTTCATCAGTTACGCTTAATCTATTTAATATGTTAATATTTATTAAACTTGTATTTTGTAAAATATGTAGTTTTTTTTATCTTCATGCGTCTCAGGATAAACGGACTGTAGTATACATGCATAATATGTACTGATAAAATCACACATTCTTCTTACGCGCAAACCAAAAATTTTAATTAAGTAATTGCTATTTTGTCATACATTTAGTATTATATAATGTAAGCAGATAAGTATAGTACTCGCATATCTAAAATAATGCAGATTTAAAATATCAAAGATATATTTTATTTATATTACATTACATAAACGTTATATTTAGATAACGTGTGAAACCTTCATATACTGCATATTGATACAACGAGATAAGGTAAATGAGACCAGCTAGTTGACAGTAATATTATAACTATTGTAAGGCAATCGTTAATATCAGGGTAATTTACTATATATAAAATAAGAATACCCACATGATTATTGTAAAAAAAAAGTGGGAAAATGTTAAGGGAACTTTTTGACAGATTAGTACAGTACGCTTTCATACTGCCTCACAGGCATCGTGCTTAAGTGTAAAACCCAGTGATAGTGTAACTACTATAAGCAAAAGTGTATAAGTGCATAAGTGTACATGTGTGTTAAGAGTGAAAAGACGTATATGTGAGTAAGTGCTTAAGTGTTCAGTGTTAATTGTGCAAAGTGTGATATTAGTGTATAAAAAAAGTGTATCAATATATTGTGCTAACCAGTTGCCAACTTTTACTTCCTTCCTGATATCTGTTATAGTGTTTATAGTGTTTAATCTCTTGTGGGATCTCCTTTCAACATCAAATTTAAAATATTTACTTTATCGTAACTTTATATCTTTTTCCGATCAATCTCCATCGAGTATTCTCCATACAACGTGACATTGGCGAAGTGATAAGTGCTCAACTTGCACGTTCGAAGCGCCATAAAGAACTGAACTTGTTCTTTGAAACTTACTTGAAATAAAAAAAAATACAATTACTGGCGACTAGCGTCTGACTTATATATATATATATATATATATATATATATATATATATATATATATTTAAAAAAGACATATTTAGAAAACATTATAACATTCTTATACGCTTATTATAACTTATATTTGTTGTTAACTTATATTTGTTCGACGTAGCTGGATGTAGAAAATAGGGCTTAGCGGTCAGAGAGCTTGAGTGGTTTCCAAGAGGCGCAGGTTCAAATCCCGCTGAGTTCAAATTTTTATACGTTTTCTAAATCTGTCATTTTTAATTTCCTAAGTGTGCGATTAATACTTTAAAAGAATGTTAAAAATATATATATTTAAAGTTAACAAAATTATAGTCTTATCATATTAAAGTTATAATTTAATGGCACGGAAAGCAGGCACAGGTCGCACATCATATTACGTCAGAGAGAAAACAGATGGCTGGATTTCATTACAATATCTCAACGGTGCGGAAGGCGAATCGCAGCCGGTACTTGTAATGTTCCTAGATTATACAAGACGTATGGATCAGTCTTTTGGATTTGATTATGTGAACTCCGCTCAATATTGTTTTGCATTTTAAATATTGAAATCGTTTCCTAGTCACTTTATGTATTCACAATGTAACTTTGCAACTTTTATATAGCTTGCTTCACTTATTTTATATGCATTTTGTATCGAAGCAGAAATGTATGGCTAGGCAAAGGTTGGGCGTTATTTTTCACCATCCAATTCGGATTCGTTGTAATATTAACGGAAAGCGAAGAATGTGGTGACTTGTCAATGTAATTATATTTCATAACCATAAACAAATTATTTCTCGACATACAAAAAATATTTTTTTTGTAAAGGTAATATTAGGTAAAATTAAAGGTAACAAACAACTAGTAATAGCAATAGTTATAAATATAAAAAAAACACCATACTTTTTTAAGTATGGTGTCTTTTATAATATAAAGGATTTTTGTTCACTAAATCACAATAAATGAGAGAAATTTTAGTAATCATGTCCAGAATCCAATTGAAATATCAGTAAATAATACAAAACACATCCAATAAGCGTAGTATTCGCTACTTAATTGAGGTTCCATACAATATATTGCGCTATTATCGTAAACAGTAGTTTAATTAATGATGTTCAATACAAAAATCATGTGGCTGTTTAAATTTATCACTTTTACACAGGTACTAGATATATTCAGGTATGTTTATTTATCTTGCTGGTTGCAGGTTAAGCTTTTATGTAGCGTTTGTCATGTAAATGATACTGAATGCACTGTCTAATATGTACAATATTAGGTTTAGGCAATACAATATTTAAAATAATCACGTAAAAAAAATAAGTATTTTTTAAAATCCTTTTCTTTATTTTTATATTTGTACAATATTAGGCTTAAGCAATACAATATTGAAAATCATAAAGTAACATTTTAAGTACCTTTTTAAATCTTTTCTCACTTTTATCTTCTATATAGTGGCTATCCACATTTTATGGCAGTGTGTAAGTTATTTAATATAAGTTACTGTTAAACCAAATTCCTGATAATTTTTATTTATAATTCACCAATATATATGACTTTTTTTAGAAAATACATAGATATACAGCTTAGATTTTTTTATATACTTTTATATTGGCAAGAAAATAGTTAATTGCCATAATTAGATAAACAGCTTATGATAATTATATTAAAGTAATAGGTGAAGCTAATGCTCAATAAGAAAGTTTATATATAGTATAAAAGTTAAACTTACAGCCGGGAAAAATAAATACAGAACGTTACTTTTGTTAGTATTTTAGTTGACCATTGCGTTTTACCCTCACGCAGATAATCTGCGTTTAAACATATTTGAATTCTATTAGAATAAAGTTAATTATTATAAAATATAAGAATTACCAATTTTTTAGATACTTCAGGGTTATCTACTATATAATTTGTATTTATTCTTTGAGCTCACGTTTCTTAATAAGCATTCATTTTAGTGCAATTTTACCTTTCAAAAACAAACAAAGCCGCCTGTCCGTCTTTATTATCTAGTTAAAATTATAGTCATTAACTAATGAGAAAATGAGCAGAGCCTCTCAATTTTCCTTCAGTTTTAAAGAGGAGGTTTTGAGTTTCCCAACACTTTGTGTAAATTGAAACTGTAAATTTTTTAATTTAAGTGTTCGTTTACGACTCTTTATGTCTTCATTTGTGTATAAAGTAAGCTATTTACGTTTTTTTTTATTTTTGAAAGTACCATCAGTTAGTAAAATTTACTTTTACTGTCTTATTTACTTTGTTAATAAAAGTTTAAAATAATTTTTTTATTTAAATACACATAGGTACGAAATGAACATTTTTACGTAATATTTTCAGTTGTATATTCGAGTAATGTTTGTCTGTAATAATATAATGTACACATTGATCACTATAAAAGCCAATATCCAAGAATCAATTGCGTAATTTATCTCACAGCCTGTGCTATATGTAACATCATTTGGGTAATCTATCTCCCTGCTTTGTACGTTATACCTACTATAATCGTGTACTGACGTTCTAACCACAAAATTTAGCCCCACAAAGCTGTTGAAATTGAAGCTTTGTCTATTAATATTATTAATATAGACAAAGTGGTAATTTTTTGTCGGTCTCTCCTCTACATAATATATCAACATGAACAATTTCAGATTGAGAATGGAAGAACTCGTAGAGACACTTAGATGTTTATCATATGTACGAGCTAATGGATTAAATTTTGTACATAATATATTCTAAATGTTTAAGTAAGAGTACAATTCGTTCACTTTATTTAATGCCAAGCATTGCTTCGAATGCTTCGAATATGCGCAAGTTACGCAAAGAACACTTCGGCAATATCACATTAAATAGAAAATACAAAAATTAGATTGTTCGCCTTGTATAATCAGATTATAGATTATGAAAGTATTGTATTATTTATGCGAATGCTGAAAAACTTGCTCATTAATAAGTATAAGTGTTTTTTTTAAGATTAACTGAATAATTCAATTTACATAACTATTGTAAAACAAAGTTTCAGAATCCTACCAAAATATAATATACTAAGGTATAAGTTTTTTATATTGTCAAAGATCGCAGGTTAAGTTAATAACTTAAAACACCGTTTTGTGTGAGTCTTTAAAAATGAATCAGGGTGACATTAAGCGGCCATTTCCAAACTTTGCTAATATGTGCCCAACCTCTGTCATCTCATAAAATAATGGAGGTAATATTTGAAAACTTTCCGGAGGTAACCCCGTTCTAACGCCTACCGCAAAGAATTTCGCTTCCCACAATAAAATCCGAAGTTTCTGAATCATTGCGCGCCGTTCCATAGTAAATTATATTTTGGTACAACATTTACTGTTTCACTTGCTTTATTTCTTCTGATCTAAATTAGAACAGAGTAAGTAACTTATAATTGCCTACACTCATGATTGCATTAATTTTAATTTAGCTCATCATTATGTAATGTTTCATTAAGATTGCTTGTCTCTACCTCCTTTACATCTGTGTTTATGATACAATACGATGATATGATAGAAAAAAGAGATAATTCTCCAAATTAATAAATTAATTTCCTAAAACATTTTTTATGGACCTAACAAGCCTAAAAGTATTTTATTTTTTATGAAAATATTAGATATACTCTTATTGGATCCCAAAACGTGTGCCAATCTTCAGCAAAGCAGACGGTAAGAAATTGGTCAAAATAGAGTTTCTTAATAATTTTTTTTTAAATTAATTTTACTGAATATAAAAAAGGATTTAATAAAATACTACTTTACTATTAAAATACTTAATTATGTATAATAATACGCAATAATAATATTTCATAATCAAATGTTCTTTTATTCAAAGTAATTTTAACGTCCTCTAATAAAATTTGATTATTATAAAACATCAGGACAGTTACAAGTATATTTAGGAAGTTTCCTTGATGGTAACGATTGCTTTTAAAAATATAATTTGATAATATCTACATATTATATTAAGGATTATACATATATTAAGGATTGTCATATGCCTACGTATATGACAATCCTTAGTATTTGCATAAAAGTGAGCTTTAACATTGCTGATTTTCACAACTTACCAATGATTATATCGCTTTTAAATGTGAAAAATTCTTAGACTTTGCTTAACAATATATATTTTACCTTTACTTTAAATTATATTCACGCTTTTTTCGCCACAAAACAGGAAAAGAAAATATCGTACTTATTTCGGTACTTAGTCAAACCATTTCTAGTATATTCGTAAAAATATAGCGTTATATATTGTTTGTGGCCTATTTAATAATATTTTATACTGAGTATATTAATAGAAATATTCTTCTAATGTCATTGGTATAGGTGAAGCGTAATAAAAGTGGTAGCGCTAATAAGTGCGGTCATTTTTTATCAGACCGAGTGAGGTTTCGCAAAGCCAAAACAATAAATCACTAAGGCGGGCTGTGGCTTATTATTTCTGGCCATACGGCACTGTTCTTTCCCGCTAACTAACCGACGCTACGACGCTATATTTTTCTTTACCTCATTCTCGTAGACCAGTCCAGTTATTATTAATCAACTTCACTTTAGTTCTTGCTTTCAGCTAAATGGATATCCCAAATGGTAGGGGTCAAATCTCACGAGGTTAAGGTTATATTATATGCAGCGTTTGCGACAAAGTTTGGATCCTTATGAATAGAACTTTGAATTGGACTTGTGCTATATTAGTTTCTGCTAAACTTAGTTGATCAAATATTTTCACATGCTATCATTTTATTATGTTGAATGTATTATTTAATTTTGTAGATGTTTCGGATGGTAATTGAAGTGATTTTTGTTTTCGATTTTTCAGATAAAGTATAGGGAAAGAAAACTAATATATTTTCCGACACTTGAGCTTCCAGGTAATTGTGGCAGAAAGTTTTGGAACGTGCGCACAATATTGATAAGGAGAGCCACAGCTTGCTGCAGTCAGTGGTATAACTGACTTACTCTGTTAGTTTGTTATATTTTAATAGAAATGTAAGACATTCGAACTATCCTGAATTGTTTAATTATTGATGAAATTAATGAATTTGTGGTTCGTATAATAATATGAGTGACCATCTATATTATAAACTTATAAAAATAATTTATTTGAGATTACTTATTAGAAACAGGTCAAGAAAGAAAGAAAAAAGTAGTTTATTATATTTATTAGAAAAGGAGCGTTTCAGAATACTCACCATTTGTGAATTATAAGTTCTAGTTCTAAAGTGGGCATTACAAGAAAATTTAATTACTATAGAATCCACATTGTCAATGTAAGCAGATTCCTGAAGTGTTTATTTGTTTTCATTTAGTTTCATTTAACGTATGATAATAGAAAAAAATACGATACTTAATTCTCATTAAGTATCGTATTCATTCAATCATGAATTTGAAAGTATGTACTCTTTTAATAAAAATATGTTATGTTTTATAACTATTAACTTATTTATTTCCTTTTTATGTATAATATATTGTTTTTGTACGCAAATTACAGTTTCCTGAAATATTTCGCCATATTTTGCGCGGTACTTGGTCAATCGACATTAAACCCTGCCGATAAAAAAATGACAAGAATAAAAATACGTGCAAATATTGTGTATATATTTGAAATAAAAAATCAAAATAGTATTGAACTCACAAAAGCCGCGTGCAATTAGAAGCATCCCACGTGTGAAATCTCGCTATAGACATCGATATCAATCAAGCATTCATTTGCAAAGTATCATACCATACATAAAGTAAATTAGTTTTTTATGGAAATATATGTCCTTATAATGGATACTTTATAAATTGTTATAAGTACATATATAATAGTCGTCCATATGTGGTCACCTCAATCCGCAAGATCTGCACATAAATTTAGCACGGAGCCTGCACGAAAGGTCGAAGTAATTTATATTATTCCGCATACAATTCCATTTTCCTATCACAAATTACTGACGGTTAAGGTTTCGCATATCTTGCGAAAATTGCGCGTCTCTGAATTTACGGTCGTTTTGTTGCAAAACCGATATTTAGTGCACGTGAGGGGTCATAAAAACAGATAAAATTCACACAATACACGTTTTCGGTAAACACGTAATTTCAAATTTTACGCTAAATAAATTTCTATTATTGGGCTTAATCGTTTTCTTTATTAGAGCGAATAACTAAGAACTATAAGCAATAACTTATTAAAACACATTAAAGAGTTGCCTTTAGGTAATATAATTTATCGGACTTTATTTTAAAAGATTGTCTTAACGTATTTTTTAATATTTTATGAAACGAAAGCGAGCGCCATAAACACTCTATTCTAAGTAAATCTTATAAGTGAAAGTCTTATAAGACCTCAAAGTAAAGTTAAAAGAGCTGACAGCAATATAGAATATAGAATAAAAAGCTTGTTTTCAGGTTTACGACATCCTTTCTCTTATCTTAATACGACGATAGGTGCCGAATGAACGATGTTAGGCATAGGACGGATTACACCGGATAAAACAACTGTAAATCAGCGTAGATTTAGTAAACAAAGCTTTAAGAGAAATATATAACCGTCTAACTTAGTATTGCAAACATTACGTTTAGCAACCCAAAATATATTTATTAAAAATAAAAATGTTATATTTCATATTTGTAGCTCATTATTCTAACCTAACCTAAGAGTGCTTAAATTCTCATCTGATTTTCTAATTACGATTACTCATTTTAGTTATCTTGAATTGATATTATACACCGTTGAATCAATATGTATTTAATTAATTTACTGAATTGATTCAAGTAACTAATTGGATATGTGATAATTTCCTCAATGAGCCAAACGGTGTTAAATCTGTTAGAGCACTTCGAGAGGCTGACGGTTATCAGATGGAGTTATATATACTTGCTAATAAATTTACTTGTTAATAGTATTATATTATTTTTCGTATAATTAGTATTTTTACTTGTTTGGCTTATTATTTATTATATTGCATATAAAATCACTAACAATACTTAATAAGCATTTTTCATATTATCTTGAATTATTATAGAAAGTATCATATCATATTACGTATATTACAATCAAAATATTCCAATCACCAACCAACCGACAATAATTCTTTAGTGGTTGTTTAAAACGAAAGAAAAATCTTTTACTTTCTAATAGTGTGATTTGAAACAAAAATTTTCGCTTCAATTCTGATTTTTATAATTACTAATAAGGAGATAGATTTATAACAAAGACAATTATTTGTAACAGATAAAACGGACCATAACTCAAATTTCCGTAACGAAAACATGAATAATTTTTTCGGAAAATTTTATCAAAGTAGAGTTTAAATCATGTACCAAAAATGTGAATTAATGTTTATAATTGTTTGTATGCACAGAAAATTTCCATTGATGCGAATAATAAAACGCAATGCAAGTGTAAAATCTAAAACCTACTCCTCTTAACATCTTCTTATGAATGTTTTACTATAATAAATGGAAATGGAATGGAAAAGTTATTGAAAAATTTTTGGAAAATTAGTAATAATTTGGGAAGTTAGTAATTAATTTAAAAAGTATAAATTTTTCTATATTTATTTCAGATAAGCCAAATAATACCAGAAATAATATCCAAATAAACAAAATCGAAATATTGCCCCTATACACGTACGCACCGAATAATTTTACTGTAATATAAGTTGTTTTATTTAGAGGGGCATCTGCTCAAAATCGCCCGGGGGCGCTACAAATCACGCGAGAACCTGTTGTAGGTAATTTCCTAAGGCCCGTGATCTCCGAACGCCGCACTGGATAGGTACGCTTACAAATTGCGTTTGATCTTAGCCGGCAATATTTCATTCGCTTATTTATGGCGAACGTCTGTATTGACGGGTCGATCCAAATATACATACGTTTAGAATGCATACGTTTATCATGAATTTAATCTTGGGTTAAGGTATTTCAAATGTTACAGGAAATATTTTTGTTTCTATTTCGTTACTTATATTATATAATTTTGATTTTAGTTTTACTTCAACAGACAAACATTTGTTCATTTAATAAGATTTTGACGCGTTGGTATAATTTTTTTTTATATTTTGTTAGTCATTAAAATTACATTTACTTTATATAATTACATCTTACTTACAAATGCTGGGAATAGAGACCGCTTAACAATTACATTTACTTGATCTATAAATATGAAACAAGTGGTTTTGTATTTGTAGCGTTTTATGTAAATACAGCTGAAGTTTTTAGGAATTAGGAATAATAGATTCGTCGTAACAGATTCATCATTTCCCGCATATCAGGATAGTCAGATACAACCTTCTTCTGTGCTAGAACTCAACGCCGTGCTTTGTCAAGACAAGACA
Organism: Podotricha telesiphe; assembly: GCA_038994665.1. Classification (NCBI taxonomy): domain Eukaryota; kingdom Metazoa; phylum Arthropoda; class Insecta; order Lepidoptera; family Nymphalidae; genus Podotricha; species Podotricha telesiphe. The sequence goes on from JAOYRR010000091.1 coordinate 23,425, forward strand.
AGTCACCAGACTAAAGAAATGAAAATAATTATGATTATCACAAAAGTATTATCATTGCCTCGTGTGGGAATCCACAACCATCGCGTATACAGTCAGACGCTATCACACATTGCTACGGCCTCTAATGAGGAATAAAAAATTGGTATTCAAAGAATAAACAAAAAATATTAATAAGAGTTACTATTTTATTAATTCTTTTGTGGTAATTAACTTGTAACCGCCTCGATGTTCAATAATTCTTCGTAAAATTGGGTGGTATTAAAAAAGATAAAAAGTCCATTCTAATATTAAAAATGCAAAAGTAACTCTGTCTGTCTGTCTGTGACGTCATCACAGTTAAATCACTGAACCGATTGTGGTGAAACTGTATAGAGAGATACTTCAGGGTATTGGGATGGCACTAGGCTACTTTTTTATCCCATTACATTTTTTCCAGGAATTATTATTTTACGAAGTAGCCGCCGAAACATACGAAACAAGGATTAGTTCACGTGGGCGAAGCCGCGAGTGGGTCGCTAGTTATGATTGCCCAATCCCAGCCCAATTGGTTAGAGACCATAGATGGATTTATATATGTATGATTCGTTATTTTTTTCATACAGAGATTCATTCATTCATTCGTTATTTTTTTTTAAATATAAAATAAACAAGTATTAACAAAATTTCGACCCTGAGTAAATCTTTCAATGAAGCGAAAAACATTGTGTAAAAAGGCTACTACTCCTGACGAAAGAATGTGTGGGAAGGTACTCTACAACACAACCGCTTGTTGCACGTAGTCTAGACAGTATACAGTTTTTTTTTTAATTATTAATAGTATATACTATTAATAATAGCATTAGGCCTAATTCTACAGTAACTAATTCCATATTATGTTTGCTCATCTACTTATTTTACTACATGTTAAATCTGTATACCTTATAAACCTACATCAAAAACCGTTGCAGGTTGTCACCAAAGTACATTCGTATTAAAAAATCAACATTTTACAATAAAGTTGCGGCTCTACTGGTAACAGATACGAGATATATTTTTTATAATTTTATTATATTAATTACATACATTTGTAGTAGAATTAGCAGCAGTATAAGTGGTACTATTATAACATCAGCCTTAATATAACATTATCATACAAAATACTTTTTAGTACATATTAAGAATTTAAATTATTACAAGACAAAGGAATACATTTTCACAATTGTAAAGTGAAATAAGTTATAATAAGCGTGTAAAAATGTTGACGTTGCGGATGTAGAACGTATGGCTTAGCCGTTAGAGCGCTTGGACGGTGTCCAAGAGGCGCGGGATGATTTCTCGCTACATTCAATTTCTTTTATATTTTTCTATAAATGTTTTTCAAGCAAATGCATTTTAACACAAATTTTGTTTCTAAATTCATACTTAGAACAAAAATGACGAGTTAATAATTGTACAATTTTTGACTGTTTGTTGTTGTTTATAACAATTATTTTAAATGTTAATGCTAACACAAAATACCTTAAAGGTGTTTACACATCAAACGGTACAATGTAGGCTTAAACGTTTTATCTTGGGATTAGTATATATCCTAGCCAATTTACGTGACTCTGTGTAACATGATGAGCTTGTGTTCGCAGGGTCAGGTGGTAACTTTTTGTTTTCCTGGAAAAAGTATTTTGATTACAATTGCGACCTTTCTCTGTCATATTAGCTACTAAGCTAACTAAGCCAATATATAATTAAATATTTGGCATTTGATATATTTTATTTTGTAGGTACTTTATAAATATGATTCAAAAGAATAGCTGGTTAGGTAAGATAGCGAATATTAATCTAAAATAAATATACTGACACTGTTTTAAGCATTTATTTGTTTATCTGCGCGTAAAACGTAGCATTGATAAAATGACCACCAAAAAGGTTTTTTTTTACGGTTTTATTTTCTTTCTCTTATGTCCTTTTGAATAATAATTGTTGATAGCTATTTCCTTAGCATCTGTGTACAACCAGACCGCGCATTAAATAAGTTTTAAACATTTAGACGTCCTTTTTTAATATATTCAGTGACTTGAAGCAAAATTTAGACTGAATAAAAATTCTATCTTTCATAGTCCGTGCTTGCTGACATTGCTTATTAAGACTAACAACAGCAATTCCCTTTTTTTAAAGCGGACTGTAAAAATTGCAGCGCACGATGACTTTACTTTTTAGTTTTTTGTTCAAATTGCAATTAGTGAGGAGTTTGCGAATCCTCGGCGTGGTGTCAGAGATTGATGACAATGGAAATTTTATACATCGTTAGTCAGGACCACGTTAGGTGAGTGCGCTCTTTTTTCAGTAATCCTAACTGCTCAAGTACACCTTGACTTATCACACGTGAAAACTGATTCGCTTCGTATATAAGCAAAAGGAAAATATTAAGTATCAACAACACGGCCGCAGTTGCGTGTGTTGATGGTATACTTAACACTTTACAAGATTGCCGATAACATAAATGAAGCATGAAACTAATTACACATTTATTTTAATTTATTAAATTCAAGCGTATTACTGAACTTACATAAATTGTATATTTGAATAATTTAACATATAGTAAAGTCGATGAACGGTTTAATGATATCTGACACCTTACCCCTCACACAACATGACGAGTCTGCACATAAAGTTACAGGACAGCTTAGTCTCCTAAAATACAGATTTTTTTTAATCTGTAACAATTTAAGTGAGCACCTGTTATTTTTGTGCGTCAGCAGCAAAGTCATCGGCAATTAATCGGCAGCTAATAGCCTATAAATTTTGTCACCGCAACAATATATAATGAAAATCGAAAGCGATTATTCTTTTTTGAAAATAGCTTGATTTCAAACAATGAAACCGGAAAAAGACTTATTCGATTGTGCGCGACAATCAATTTTTATCCTGCGGATGGGTGTTATTGCGCTGGGCTGTATACATGAACTCATTCGTTTGTGTTTATCAGCAGGGAAACCGATAACCCTCATTCCGCTCGGTCTGACGCAATGCAGAGATTAAAGGCTTTCGCTCGTAGTGCCGTGCCGGTGGATATGGTGTCGGCAGGATCCACTATAAATCCAACGCAACGTACTTTTGACACTTGCATAGCAAAACTAATCATATGTTCAAGTGAATAAAAAAAAATGTAGAGAATAATAAAATACATTGAAGTAATACTAGTATATCTTTAATTAATTAACAAGTACGTAATAGCTCAAATAGTTAGTTTGAAAATAGTAAGAATGTTAGAAGTAGAGCACAATAAAGAGATAGAATTCCTTGTGTTCGTGAAATAAAAGGAAACCCTTTTAGAAGCGAAAACAATGGCGTAAATCTTTGTTGGCCGACTGGTTGACATACTGTTACATTCAGTTAATCCGGTGATCTGACTGAGGTCCTGGCTCAGTTGACATCGGAACTCTCCTTTATGTCACGCAGCGTTAAGTCCTTCTGTCACATGTATACTTCAAACGTATCGTTTCGATAAACAAAATGTTCTGTATTTTATGTTTAAAAAAAATATATTATAAATGTTAATCGTTTCGTTGGCGTTTGAGAGACTTTATATTTTATAACAAATGGCAATATTTTGTTTATGCTGATACTTATGTACCGTACACGTATATAAGTATATAAATGAATAAAAATGTGTTGATATTTGCACTTGATTAATTAAAAATGGCCCCGATTTTTGACGTGTATGCTTTTCTAATAGAAAATTTATAAAAACTTTCTTAAAGTCATAAATTTTGTAGTAAAGGTAACGTGTAAAACTGTATAAAATATATGTTGTACTACTAAAATTATTATTTCTGATAATATTTGTCTTGGAAACAAAATAATCATGAAGGCGTATCGTTGATCGTATATGTAAAACACAAACAAAGAGCTGTACCTATTTGCTTATTATATTGTCCCAGCACAAACTCTTAATTTATTGGCATTCGATACTGTCAATGGTCCAGATTTCATGTAATAGGTTACATTTCACATCGAGGCAATAATAGCAGAGGACTTGTTAAGTTAATAATTATTCGTAATACAAAATATTGGACAAGAGAGACCCTTACACTAACGAACACGAATGAGAAGAAATTAAGAAAATTCTGAAAAGAGAATAGTTTAAATATATTTCTGTTAAGATCACTGAAGTGTTTAAGACATTTCGATAAGTGCTCAGGCTATCTTTTAATTTAGTTAATTGTGAGTCACAGTGGAGGGCTTCAAGTTGTTCTTGAGATATCACGAATGTCTTTATCCAATTTATTTAACGATGGAGGCGCTCTCATTAGAGATCGTAGTGGACGAGCCCGAGGCGTCTCGACCGTCGAATGTTGGCTGCTTTCGCTTCGCTAATATCTTCTTCGTTAGTTCCGAGAACTTACTTAGAGGAGGTACTTAGGTATCTACAATACCTTTGTCCCCTAACATGTCGCTAGATCTAAAATACTTAATGTGCAATGCTATTTTTGCATTATGCATTTAAAGTTAAATTCATAATATTATCGACATACTCTTCCCAGAATCTCATATCTGAACAATACGACTCATTGAGAATTATTACTAGAATAAGATTTTATCTTCACGGATGTCTTTTCGCCACGTGTTCCTGACAATATGATATAGACAATGCCTTACAAAGGATTGTGCTTCGTTTGCACATCATATGATACTTTCCTACATCATTTTTATATTGTAGCTCAAAAAGATCCTATACTAGCAATACCTACATAGTCCAGTGGGGCATATAAGTAACGTAGATTCTTCGTAATCTAAACGAGGCACAAGAGACAATGCGTTTGAAAAGGGTGAACTACATCGTCCTCACGTTCCTGAAATATGATTTCGATAAGTTGTAAGCTATTGGACAGGGTTTTTCTTTTTATGAAATTTCCACGTTATATACTACGTTTAAATTGTGATACTATGTTCTTTTACAGTAGTTATTTTTTATAATATTCATACTATAAGGAAAATAATTACAAGAACTTCTGTTATTCCGTGGGCCGTCGTGGCGCAGTGGGGCAGCGTCTCACTGTAAACGCGATGATTGTGGGTTCGATTCCCACTAAAGACAAAGCGCGTCATTAAGTTCCGTAACTCGTAATGTCTCGATTTTCGGCGGAAAGTGGAGAATGGAGTGTCTTGACACCAGGTTGTCTCTAATTACTAGTAGAAGAAAACATGTTAAATTTAAATCACTGAGAAACGAATTATAATTGAAATAAAAGATTAGTACATTATTCACGAGAAAACAAATTATTCAAAAAAACAAAAAAGAAAAAAACATAAAAACAAGATAAAAAAGAAAAGCAGTCGCAACTATTTTCAATATATTGAACGTTTGCGAATTATAAATAAAATTCAGTAACTTGTAAATTAAATATTATTTTACAGATAAAAATAATAATCAATGTTCTACTAGTAATTATACTCGTACACATATTGTTAATAAAAGACAATAATTATACAGAATTATACGTAAAAGGAACAGATGAAATGCGTTATTAATCACTTGATACGATTCTGAGAAAAATATTATCGTCACATGTTCACGACATACTGAGATTAACACGTCCGTCCGTTACTTCGTCATAGAATACCGACATCACAGTATCGGTAGAAGCATATTTTTATATATGGTTCATATAAAAATGCCTTTATACGAATAGAAATACGAAAGCGTAATTCATTTGTTATTATTATTATTAATTTATACTTAAAGCTTAATTTATAAATATAGTATGAATGCTTTAAATCCTTCACTATAGAAATAAGCATAAACTTACCGTACCTGGAACTTTAAATTTATCTAATTAATAATTCTTTCATGGGACAATGTGTGCGCTTTAACAATAAGCTCTCAGAAGATGTCCAAGAATATTAAAAGATTCAAATACAATAAAGAATAATATAAAACATTCATGATTTAAAAAGTGTGAATGGACGTTATTGTGTTATAGGTTATTATTTCATTAAATATTACATGAATGATAACGCCTTGGCAATGAAATGTTCGATCCAGTCTGGTTCAAAGGTATAACTGTCACTAAAAGAATATTGTATGTTTGCAAATTGACTTGGAACAGAAATATGGCCCGCTGAGTTTCTTGCACCAGTTCTTCTAAAGTGAATGTCAGGATTGAGACATTCACTTTAGTAAGCCGGTGGTAAATTATGTGGCATTAAATAAATTAATCAAGTACCTTTTTATTTTAAATAAAATTATTTAACCTTGACTTTATGAATTATGATGAACTATCACGAGTCGGTCAACGGTTCAACGGTAGCCCAGAGTCCTTAATAGCTATCCATTTAATCCCCGAGTTATTCATATTTTTTCTGTGAGTCAACAGATGTTGAAAATTGTATTTTTTTTGAAGAAGTCTGAATTTCAAAGTATACTTGAAAATATAGCGAAAGTTAATTTGAAAATATAACTTTGGGACAGTTACGCCAGTGATCAGTACCGGGCGGCTTAATTTCATTTTCATTTATGGAGTGTATGAAAATAATTCTGATGAAATATCTGAACTTTACTTTTTAGAAATCTATAAATTACCTACTCTATTTCGAGTTCAGATATAAATCGTTTAATCTCCTTATTTTTAGTATTTTAATTAATAATTTCACAAGTAGGTAACTAATAATCTATTTTTTATACAAGACATTATTATGTTTAATAACTTGGGAGCTATTATTTTCTATATTAACTGTTCTATGTCATCGTATCACCCGTTTGACGCCTAGTGGACTGGACTGGACATAGGCCTTCCCCAAGGATCTCCACTACAATTGGTCCCTGTGCTTCCCGCATCCAGCGGCATCAGGTGACCTTGACTACATCGTCGGTCCACCTGGTAGGGGCCCCCTCTGCGGGGCTCCTAGGCCTGCCAACTGAGCGTCCTCTGTTTTTTCTATATAAGTAGGTACACATATTTATCTTAGGTATTTCTTATAAGGTATCTAGGGATTTTTTTTCACAATTTAACTTTGCTTTATTCGATATATAAAAAATATATATTTAGTAGTTTTTATATGAATAGCTTCATTATTCACGCTGCACGCATCACGTTTTTAGTGTCCATACAATTCGTTTTCTGATTTCCTACTAAATTGAGTGTCTGAGTATTAAGTGGGTATCTATGTGAATAATTGTGATAAATTCAAATATATTTTGAGTAACTAAAATTTTCTGTAGAAGTAATCATTGTCAATTTAGAACCATTTTTTTTTATATATATATTTTGGGTTAAGCACTATACCCAAGCGCTAATGAATATATAAGGTAAGGTTTAATGTATTTTCTGTATCTACTGTTGGTAATAAATTAGATTTTGCAATTTAACAACGGCAAAGTGCGGTAACGGCGTATATACCTACACAGATATTGAAATATAAATATAAACGCGTTTACCGCATACACACTCAGACACTCTTCAACCTTTCTATATGTATCTATTGTACGTCTACAACCAAAGTAAAACAAATTAATTTTCAGAATAATAAATGTAATATTTTTTGTCAATTGAACTATAAAATTCGAGTGAAAAGGCTCGAATAAGCATGAAATTTCGCTTTGCCGTCGCCTGTCAACAGACAAAAATGATACGCACCATCAAGTAATTATCTCGTTACCCATTAAAACTGGAAATATAGGGTTACCAATTAACAATTGTTACTGCTGACTTAAATAAAATAGGCATTCATTTTATTCTACCTATTTTCATTTCCAGTTCAATTCTATGACAATGAGATATGTGAATATTCATTAAGTATTAATTATAACAAAATACCGGATCTTCTATTTATAAATAAGAGCATCTTTAACAATATGAACAAATTCTCATCTAAAAATAGCGAAATTTAATCCGCAAACACTTTCCAGCTTGCATATTTATGAGATTTCAAAGAGTTGAGTGACGGGAGCTAAATAGTAGCTGGTGTTATTTAAATAAATTTCAAACACAGAGCATCTCGAACATAATTTTATTAAATTTCCCATTGTGCACAAATATGGCAATAATTTGTATAAAATTGTATTTATTTTTATTACAAAATACTTTGTAATCTTTACATGTCTCCTACCTTTTGTTGAGTAGGCAGAGAATCTACAGCTAAGACACTTATTTATTACCTATAATGAAATATATAAACAAATATTCCTCCGAGTTAGGATTGAGCTCACTAATGTTTTGTGTACAGTTTGATAAAAGCAGCACGATGACAGTAGCTTGCCTTATTTTTTGCAAATAGCATAAGGATAATAAAATTATGTAGCAAAGGAAAGTAAATGTTAATTTTCAGGAATACTTAACGTGAGCGAACCGCTTTAACAATTAAAGGTAAAGATGTTGCAATATCCCAGGAAATTCGGAGAAGTACGAACGTTGGGCCGAGACCAACTATTATGGAAGGAAATACTTACAGATTACGAAAATAACACAAAAAGGCCTGTTCCGCCAATAGAAAGATTTATTCACTGACAATACGCCTACTATTTGACATACGGTCAATGATAAATATAATGGTAGAATAATTCTCCTTGCGAATATCGATTTTTTTTCGAATTTGCCCTGGATCGTGGATCGAATTTGCCCTGGATCGTGATCGGGGATCGTGCACGTGAAAAGTCGCTGCGATATAGAATTTCTTGCAAGCTGACCGGTGATATTAATTTTGAACTGCACGTTAGTGTACTTATATCCGTCTGTACGTCATAATGTTTGTCATATTAAAGAAAAGAAAAATATTGTAAACTAAAAGTTAACAAAACGTATGAACCTCGTATGTAGTGGTCAAATGAGGGACACCCATTAGGGTGTTCTCCATATTTGATAAACAATTACGTTGAAATACATTTTTAAATATTTTAATCTCAATAATTCACAGACTTAAGCTACTATAAGGTCCAGTTGAAGTATTCAATAATTGAACTGAAAAAAAAGATTAGTAATAGTTATGCATTGTGGTCAAAGAAACTGTAACAGTTTCGAAAACTACTATTGTATGCGCTGTGGAGCCGTCGAAGCGTGTTTATTGTTTTCATGCGAACAACTTGTGGGAACTACAAGAAAAGTCAGTTACTTGGACTCAGAAATTCTTATATCCATCGTACCTAAATGTGGAGAGTTTTGAGGAAAATATGAAAAGATTTATAATTAATTATGTATAATATGATATATTATTTTATAAGTATATTTTATTTCTTTTACTGTACGATTCCATCGATTTTTGCAAATAAGACGCACACTCCTTGTATCTAAAATAGGATCAGTTATGTCAGAAGAAATCAACAACGTTGACATTAACCCGTCTTATTTGCAAATAGAAAATGTTTATGTACATTTTATTCTGACATATAATATTTAAGTGAGAATTTTGCAAATAAGGTAAGGTGAATGATATCTCTGTTTATATAATTACAAGTACATATCTTATTAATTTACTACGCTAATCGCCACACTAATCCAGCTTGTTTTATCATACTAATCATTACTATTACGTTAAAAAAAATATTGAAATATTTTGAAAGGCTTATTTCTTACTTAATTCTATACAACCCCACGTTACCCAGGAAACTTATATAATCATATAAAAAATATAAAGTTATTTGTCCAAATTCACATTAAGAATTTACATAATGCGAAAAAAGACCACCTCGTAAGAAAACACAAACGATGAGAATTTTATTTTCATACTCACATTTGCGCAATTTGTATACAGAATGTAAATTAGTAAGCGCCTTATTTCAGCCAGCGGCGCCAGGTTATTTAGCTTAGTGTCGCGCTGGCGCTTGACGAATAAAAATATACTTAGACGAATAAGCTTCTCAGTCACATTCGTTACTTTTCAAATTGCGTCAGGCAAATGAAATGTTGTCTTGATACATTTCGTTGTTATTAACAAGATTTCGTAGAATCTTTTTCACCGTATTATTTAACACGGTTCCGACATTCATAATTATACTTATGATTTTAATATTAGCAAAATGGAATAAACCACGTTACCGTTACATCTAACTCACAATTAACTTATGTATGTAATTTTACAAAAATTATCCACATTTGGACCACATTACCAATAGTGTTATATTAATTTTATTAATTTGAGGTGTTTTTAATATTTACTGGCTTTCCGCACTTTTTTCCGCATAAACTATTCCAAATGTCATCATTTGACATTTGACCAGTAAGAGCTTTAAAATGAACATGTCTATAAAAATATGGAAAAATTGCTTCTATGTAAATAACGAATGACATTGATTTGACGAATACAAAAAATACAAAACGAACACTGGCTATCCATATTCCATGCATATAACTTGCATATCCAACAAAAAAACTTCGATTTAACTTCCGGTATAGACAGGTACACTGTGTGTTAAACCCGTTGTTGCTTAAAAAGAGCACATACTATTTCAATGTACTTGTTATAATTAGTGAATAACAGTTAATATTGAAAACGCTTCGTGCAATCTGTTACAAATGCGGAAGGCGATAATTGCATTCTAAAACAGTTTTATCGACAAATCTCTTTTAAACTTTATCTTCGTGAATTTCTCGATTCGTAATAAAATATTCTTCTAGTGAACTTTAAAAACACCTATTTTATCGTATAAATGAATCGCATAAATAAGATAAACCGAGCGCGGCGGTTTGGTTTGTAATGTGGGCATCTGTGGGGTGGAGCTGAATACGTTTGAATAATAAAGCGATCAGGAAACCGACTTTCCTTGTTTTAATTTTGTTTCGCGTCGTGTTCACGAGTTTCTAAAAACGTTTAACCGCACACCGTTTAATTAAAGTTCTTACGAAAAAAGAGCGCAGTACAGAAATAATTTGGTTTTTTCACGACACTCGATTTGTTGTGTGAATATAGTATATAGTCGGCGACATTGTATTGAATGTACCAAATGGAATCCGTGTCCCAGTGGGATGAATAGAAAAAAATGTTTTGTAGTGAACGCGTCCCCGTTGCGCTGTCCAGTGAAAGATTTACAACGTACTATTACTGCTGTATGTATGTATGTATGTATGTACCGTATCCACATGTGTTTTGGGCTATTGACTGAGATCGTAAAGAGCTCGTGAGATGTTTTGACTATATGATTTAGGTATGCTTGAACCGACTCTGTAATTAGCTCGATAAAGACAAATATTTTCTTTCTTCTCTCATTAATTAGTAGTTGTGAGTTAGATAAAGGGTTTGATAGAAGTTAATTATAGAATGGGTGTTACATAACAACTTCTGCTGGAAAGTTTTTGAAAAGCCATTGTTTACTGAAATTTTAATTAAGTTACTATTCATTTTCATTTACTATCATTTATTACAATTTATTTACAATAAGTTTATTAATGTGCTGTTTGTATTTTATTTTTCAAACATATGTATTAAGAAAAGTAAGTAACAAATAGTTTAAAATATTTTGTTTTCTAACAAAATATCTTAAACAATATATTTTTAAGTATATAAGAAATAATTATTTGCTTCTAGGCTGTGTTTGTGTATTTATCATATAAAGTATCTTCTAAATATAGAAACAATGCAAACATTAAAGAAACGATTACTATTCGTTGTTTAATAATAAGTTTTTACCAAATATACTATAGAAAAACAAGGAGCTCGAAGAAAGCTCCACTAAATAACCGACATTCAACAAAAATAATCTAACCAAACATGACTTGCTCGAAGACCGTCCAAAAATAAGCAACACTACGGCCGCATTTGAGATATGAGTTTTTCAAAAATATCCTAAGACACGGATCGCAGTGAAGCTCATAATAACTTCAACTAGTTCTTACGTTACTTCCTTCATTTCTTTTTGAAGTCGAGACTTTAATTTTAAAGTAATTACGTTCTAACTTTTCTCATTGCTGGAAATAGTAAGTTTATGAAAGGATTTGCGAACACTAATAGATACGGAATACACCTTAGGAACTTGCACGGCTTCCAAATAGATTCCAACTCACGTAGAAACCAATTTAGGTACATACTACATAGGTCTATCATACGTATTTTTGAAGTACAATATGATAATAAATTTAATTTATTTAGTGCGAGCGAGAAAGCTTAAAATTATTTTTGAAGTATTCTTTTTCTGTAGTGTACGTTCTTTACCTTACATCTAGTTGATTGTGTAGGCCACTCACGATGCCAACTCGTTTGTGAAGGTAACAATGTTGAGTAGAAAAGAGTTAAAAGGCTGCGCCCCTCGCGGCTTCAAGTGTGCCTCGGGTTTCGGTTACGGATCATTAAGCTTATTACATTTGCGGGAAATTCCTTTTGTATGTTTTATACGTTATAGATGTACTTTAATTTATTTTTCTTCTTTCAAGTGTTTCTTTGAATAGAATGTGGAACTGAGAAACGGTAAAAATATGTATACATACTTATTTGTTACACGGCGACAATAAATATGGTTTTATTGACCAAATTTTCAGAAACTTTTATAATTTTAATCAATCCCGAGCAATTTATAGAACATCTTGGCTATAAATTTAAACAAAATTGCTAATTTAAAAGTAAAATTTCTGTGGTATTCTGAAACGATACTAATTTTAAAATATTTTTAGACTGAAATGTTTTTCGCACATTTAAGAAACTGAAAAGCACATCTAGAAAACGCAATGCGTTTAATTGCGTCTTAGCGGCCAGAGCGTTTGAACGGTTTTTAACAGGCGCAGGTTCAAATCAAAAAAATAACTATTGGCGCTAATGATCGCTATCTTCAACTTCAACGTAAGATTTACCAGGATACTGTTATTGTCTTAGAAAGGGGTCGTATTAAGGAAATAATATATATTTTTTTAATTCAATAAATTACATATTTAAGTGTAATTATTAATGATTACTTTAAGACTTTTTGTAAAATATGATGTAAAATGTAATGTAAAATAAAGTCATGGTTCATGACTTTATTTTCATATGTAGTATATTATTTTTATAATAATAAATATTTGAACTTATAATCTTTATTTGTGGGTGTTAGCTTACCTCTAAATAAACAAAAAAATTACGTGTACTATAAATAAATCTGAAAATTGAAGCAATAATTTTAAGTTACAAAACAATTATTATGTTAACATTTAGGTAATAATATAATATTTATGAAATATGAAGATTATTCGTTTAAGGCTTTTAAACTTAGATAGCTCTATTCTTTAACTCAATTGATTATCAACTTTGTAGCAATGTTTCGCTTCAATAGGCGGTAAAACACCCGAAGCAAATGCCAAATGTCAACTTATTCATTCATCGTTTGTCGCCGGAACGTAAATACAAATGGAAATGTTCCTAACTGAATCGCATCGCAGGTATACAAAGGTAAACAATTGAAGCTTATGGAAATCAGGGTCCGTAGTATTTTACCGGATTAAATATACTAGCAATTAGTGCCACCCCGCCTTACCCTGCCGGCTAGTTATTTATCGCGAGGTCTTAGACTTAATTAAAACATCTTAGTTTAAAATCCAGAACTATATATATTTATATGTATGTATCTCTTTTGTGGAAATTAAATTAGGGCCGCTTAGGAGCCTCGAATATAATGAGTACATAACCGCTTCGCTGAGCTTCGTGCTGTATTTGAATGCTGCATATTCGTAGTTAAATTTTTAAATTATTGTTTACAATGTATGTTATAATTTGATTTTGTTACTATTATTGTAAGTATATAATTTTTTGTTAGTTATTTATGGTTCTCTAACATGTTAAAATTTACCATCGTGTTGCTTCCAGCCAGTGAGCGATGGTTGTAGTTTCAATCCTCATTCTGTGAAATTATAATACGAATATTTAAATTACTTATAAAATCTCGTAAGTGGATAATGAAGAACGGAGTGTCTTACCACTAGGTTCTCTTTTCTACAAAGAGAACATAGTGGTCCTACTGTATTCGGCATATACTTGAAGTTAAAAGGAACTTTTATGTTAATTTTGTGCATCTAATGACTACTACTACCCGTACACCCTTTTTAAAAATACCCAAACTTATTTTAAAATTCACGACATCAAGCAAATCTAAAAGTTTGGAATAGAAGAATTGACTGTGTTTTAATTACTATCGTGGGAGGCCGGATCAACTCGGCGTTTGAATGTGCAACTCAACTACGAAGAACTCCAGCAGAATGCAAATTTAAATTAAAACTCACTTTCTAAAGACTGCTCGGATAATTAGAACATGTTTGGATAAGCTCATCTTGCAAATTAATTAACTAATTTTTCGTTTAACCTCAAAGTTCTTTCGCGAAATATGAAAAATTTTACTTTAATTTTATAAAACTCCATGAAAATTTTAACACAAAATATATTTTATATAAGCTTATCTCGTCAACCACCAATATTTATACGAGATATAATGATAAGTGGAAATAAAATATCTACAATTTTGCATATATTCGAATTATAAAAATATCGAACATATAATTTACCATATTATCCCGTGGGTGTTTAAACGGTAAACAAAAATGCCGTTATTCGAAGAAAATAGGGGTTGGCACGGTTATTTAACCGTAAGTACACGTGTGGAAATTTCACGTACAGCCTATAAACAATTAAACAGTCTGCTTAACTCCGTTGTTGTATGTAAGCACGAAATGAACATATTTGGTAATTGTGGTACTAATATAAAGGAGAGCCGCGCGTGACTGTAATACGGTCAAATCAAAAGAGGCTGTTTTGTTCTATGATAATTTATGACGAAACCTACCTTGGAGCTTCTTTTAAGAAGCTTTAGCTATGGTTATTGCCTAGTAGTAAGCTAGTGAAGTAAGCTTTATAAGGTAATTTTTACGGTATTTCATAGAACTTATTTGGATTAGTTATTACGAATTACCAGTACCAAAACCGAAATGTTTTCTACATAAATTAAATCACTGTTTCATTTTATTAAAATGAGTGTAGATTGAAATAAATGTGGTTAGGTATTTAATATAAATAAATAAAATCTTTTTGGTAAGAAAGTAACAGCAAGCGACCTGGCATTCAGCCAAAGCTAAATTAGATAATGGAGTTTGCGTGCAAAAATATAGGAAACGAGAACAAAGACAAATGGGGTCGACTTTGACTCTGAAATGGTGAAATAAAATAACAGGAGAGATTTCGGTTAGGCCAAGCCGCCAGTTCTGTTATCATACTTTAGCGTGCGGTTACACTCTGAAGATAGTCATACTCCTAATGAGGGATTAGTTTCAGTGATTAACAAATACTCAGATTCACTAACATCATAACATTTGCTATCATTTATTTAATTAGTCAAGGGAATATATAATCGCTTTTATATTTTATTTCTTAATAATATAAATTCATAATATCTTTTATTAAACTTTACATATTTGTTTTAAAAAAATATATATATAAATACTTATTACTTTGAAGTAATCAGTGTTGCTATTTAGTCATTGGCTTAACTTTACATGTGGCAAAAATCATCGGGACTTAATAAAGAGGCCGTGATGTTGGCAACAATGATTTATTATATAGCTTTTCTCGGCCGCCCGAATGAACCGCATGAAAAATGATCCCGGTTATTGCTAGCAGCAACCCTGCAGTTGACGCTTTGTTTAAGCACAAATGACTCACACTGTGGAGTTGTTATTTGGACTTACGTTTTTACTTGGAAAGCTACGTCCGTATATGTCACCGTTAATAACAAATCGTTTTAATCTTGAAAGCTCGCCTCTCCCTTGTTCATATTCGTCTATGATTGAAAAAATTAATGAATATAGTAGTGCACTTTAAAAGATATTTTATTATTTAAATTATAAATACTTTCTAAATTAACAGTGTTTTTATCTTTATTCAAGTTTTAATTTTAATTATATTATGTATTGTCTTAATGGATGTCGTAGAAATATATTTTATGGACACTCTTAATTTCTATACAATTATTTTATTAACTTTTCTTTAATACACTTTATGTTTTTCTGAAAAAGAAAAAAAAATATTACGAATAAGGCCTTTTGGTTCAGTGACACAGTATCTGACGTGATGTTTATGGTCTTATGTATGAATTACTTTGATTTTTCCATAAATTTGGTAAGATACAATGCGCGTTAGATTCCATCACTCGACACAGCGTCGAAACTGGGCCATAAGTGAGATATGTAAAACTTAAAAAAAAAAAAGACCGTTCTTTTTTATCAATACATTCATCAACACAGTAGTATTTTACTTTCTTCGCTTATACATACTTTTATAAAGTCAACGACCCCGCTTCGCTCAGATAATACAGTTTATATGTCCCTATATTTTTGTAGGCGGCCAAGTGAACCCCGATACCCTCGCTTCGCGCTGCACTCGTGTTAATTTTTATTTTCAAATAACCACAAAGATATTTAATGAAATTGTTTAGTGTATAGAGCAATTGTATTACGCAGGGCATGTTTAATGGTTTCACAATTATAAGTGGCTCAATGGACCCATAATGATGGGTATAGGAAGGTATAGGTAAAGGATAGACATAATCTATCACCGCGGGCTTTTTTGTAAATCTATAAAAAAATATATATATCCCACCATATATAATTTTGTTATAACACAAAAGGTCATTTGGCAGCGTTTTCTATGAAAGCTACCAATCAACTTAAGTTTTTCCGACATGTTGAACAAATATCGTCATATTTCTAGTTATTACGCAAAACTTTACTAAATTTAAATGTACCTTACATAATATAAATATATCCATTATATAAATATACCTTAGCTCTCTTCAAGAATCAATCCATATAAGAAAACCGCATTAAAATCCGGAATTAGCGGAGGCGAGGCTTTAGTTGTATACTATGTAAAGATGAATACGTAAATTGCAAAACTAATATGTATTTTAAATCATTATAACCATTTGTAATTTGCAGACTTTAAACCTATAGTTATATTACAGAAAACCATTCTACAGCTCCACAACGTTTAAAATATTCATTATTTATATTGTACAAAAAAGTCCAGTTTAAATAAAGTATGATATACTGACGTTACTTTATACTGATTAATGATATTATTAAGAGGTCACTTTTACAAAAAATATTTTAAATTTAAGCTTAATGACAAAGGATGTTTATAGTAAAATGTTGATGCAAGCAAAATTTTAAACAGGCGAATTCACGGCATACTTTTAATTTGATTAACATGTTGGTAGGGTTGCCCTGTCGTGGTCACGGCCATACTGAATATGCTTGGTAAATAGGGAAATGATCCGCGAAAAATTTATTATAAGGATAAACTTTGAAAGGGGTTTTAAGCAAAAATAACAATTTTTATTTAATTATTTAAAATTATACCGCGCGATTACACTTTCAGTTGTTTATTTTATGTTACAACTTTTTTATTATTTTCCCAAACATATGTTTATAATATGCGAATAAAATTCAATCATGAACAATTTTATATTTAGTATCTCCATTAAACATTTTTTTCAACATTATTCAGAAGCTCATTTTAGGATACTTGCGGATAATGCCTTTGTCGTGGCATTATTTAAAATGTTTGCTTAAATTAAAATTAAGACCAAGAGCTACTTAATTATATTTATTTAATGAAGCAACACTGAGCATAAGACAACTGTGAAATTCATACTTTTAAGTATATTTTCTCGTAGATATATGTGAGTATATTTTGTCCTGGCGCTCACTATACTACCAACTGTTAAAATAAAACAAAGCCCTGTGGAGCTATCGTCTAACTCAACTGGCAGTTTAAAATGATTATCACACACCTCATTTGACATCGCTTGGTTTCACATTACTAGTTCAGTTTGTGATTTATTAATATTTCATGCTAAAGCTATTCTATAAATAAACGATATTAAATGTCAAATTGGTTTGGACATATAGACTTTGAATTATCTATTGTAATCCATAGCCCAACAGGCTGAACATCTAATACTTTTAATAATGACTGTAATTTTACTCATAGTAAGTGCCTATATATGTAAAGCAATTAGTTAATATCACCAATATTTTACAGGCATAAAATACACAGGTGTACCTCAGGACAGCATCCTGTCCCCAGCGTTGTACTCGCTTTAAACCAACGAGATTCCGGACATGGACGACCTGGTTTTGGCCCTCTATGCCGATGATATCGCGTTGCGCATGAAATACTTAGTTTTGCTGTTATAATCGTCTTAAAAATAAATGAATGATTTTTTATTCCATAGTGTTTACAATAGTATAAATTTCAAAATACAAGGCCGAGCTGCATAGACTTAGATACTTTATAGCAGAAGATATTATCTCTTATTACATGTTTGTGTATAATTACAATGTATTAAATACTGTAAATCAAAATTTGGCTTTAAAAATGATTCATTGCTAGCTGAAAATGTAAATGTAATGTTTTGTCTAAAGGCATATCTCATTAAAATCAAATGTCACTCCTTATTATAGCTATATTGTTCTCTGGTTTATTTTAAGGTAGAATGAAACATCTGAACAGCTAATTAAATTTATTATTATCATTACCCAAGATCAAGTAAACTAAATCCTAATGGAATTTAAAAATACAAGACTTTTTAAATTGGTACTCTTTAAGAGTGTTCAGACTAGATAAATTACACAGAAAAAGCTAATGACAATTACAGATGCAAGAGTTTATATTATAAAAGAATATATAAAATTATAAATAATATTTATCACTAAATAAAAATTTAAAGGATTATTACGATACGATACGATACCACTGCTATATTATTGTCTTGTAACACTTATTAACACTTGATTTTGTATAATTTTATTATTAGTTTTTCTAATAAATTAAAAAGTATTATTTTTATTTATTTTTATTGCTTAAGTTTACATGAAAATCTTCAATTTCTTGAGAAAGTGTGAACTACCTTTTATCGCCACTTTCGAATGGAGTGCGAGCCGGTAGTGATAAGGGTTTTCTTTTTCTGCTCGCCAACGGAAATTAATTGTCACCGAACGGAAAATAGGGTGAAAGTCCAATTAATTATTAGTCACTTCATTTATTTAATCCAAGGGCCCCAGGGTTCTTTTTGATATTAATGCTCAAAGTGCCACACTAATCGTAAGTCTACTTTACCAGTTCTTTATTACATTTTAAAAACTGCTAAAATCGCTTTATTTTGCACAGAGTAATTTTTTTACAATTACAACAAACTTTTTCATTTTCGATAGCTTTAAAAGTTAGGGTGGGCTGATTGAAATTAATTAAATTATTTTTGTATTAGACAAAAGGCGTCGTACCTTTTGTGAGGTTCATAATAAAGATATGTATATACGTAAGTCACATTAGCATATTAACTGTGTGTACTATGAAAATATATCTTGTACCTTTAGTTTGCTTTAATGAAAGTGCTCTTTGTAAATTAATTTAAACAACTATATGTATTTAAACGATAAAAATAAAGAGTTTTATATAATAAATCCATTTATATACATGCTTCCTTGACAAAAAGGTCTGGCCTGGGATACAAACAAAAGTTTCTTAAAATTGGAAAAAGTTTGAATTAAGTGACTTGCCTTGTAGCGTTTAATGCCATCAGCTGTGGCGATCTCATCGCTTTCGATGTTAGCTGATAAAAATAACAATAACCATAATACAAAGTCACGTTCATATAATTTTAAACACAAAATTTGTTTGTCGTAATTTTATCTTTAAAAATAATTTTGTGATTTGTCAATATAACTTTTTCGATTAATTTCTTTTTTAATATAATTATCTTGATTAATTATTGTGAGATTTTTTTTAATTCTACACTTTGCGTGATAGCGTGCCGAGATTTTTTTGGATGTAATTTGTTTTGCCTTCACGCCTTAATTATATACTATCATTTATTCATCTTTTACATCAGTAAAAGATGAATAAATGATAGTATATATATATACATACATTTACCTATATTTATCAAATATTTTAACCACTATGTTCAGTTTATGTCGTAAACAGCCTTACTAGTAAGCAATTTTACGGATATCTTTAAAGTACTATAATAAACACACTACGTAATACTACTATGATATCCCCTTTGAGCGGAAAGTGGAGAACGGAATATCGTGACACTAGGTTCTCTCTGATTATCCTGCTATACGGGAAAAAAACAAGAAGCTGAAGAAAAACACTATAGGTATTTGATCCATAGTCCTTTTTCCCTAATATTATTAGTTATGTAACAGTTAAATTACATTATCTTAAATGATTACTCAGAGATTACAGCTAAGTGATGTTGAAGCGAGTTATTTGTATTATACTTATTATAATAACCACTTATTAGTAACACGTAATACATAAATCTAAATTGTTTTAACTTTCCACATCTATTTTTGTAATTATTATACAAAATAATTATATTATACAAAAATCTAATGTTTTAAAGTTGAAAATATAAGTGTTCTGTTAGGTACAACTAGGATATAGGAGGATTTAAAAATTAAACGATTGAATTTATAATTATCAAAGAAGTCAGGAAGTAAATGGAAGGTACGGTTCTTTATTTTTTTAAATTACAATTTCAATATTGTAAAATTCAAGTTTGTGTAAGATTTTTGTTAAAGTTAAATAATCTATGAAAAGTAACGATTGACTGATTTGACCTAGTAAAGTTTTAAATTAAAAAGCGGATTCAGAATTTCAGAAGTGTTCATGTGTACAACTGTATATGCTACATTGATTTAAACTGAATATTATAATAATTATTTAATTTAAAAGAAAAGCAAATAAATCAATATAAGGGTTGTTTTTATATTTTTAATGATAAAGGCACTCAGCACAGAAGAATTTCATATACTTGATATAGCTATAACGCACATACATGATTTGAAAAGACGATCGTTTGAAAAAAGGCGGAAAAGTACTTCTTGTCGTTAGAAAAAAATAAATATTTTATTAAAACATTATTAAAAATTGTTTTGTCTGCATAGTTTCAACAGAATTTACGTTAGATGCATGTAAATATTTATTTCACAAGTTTTAATCTAAACAAAAGTAATCTAATCGATACAAAACTCAAATAGAATAGAGAATTTATTCTACAATATGATTACCTGTATACGGTCACTAAACTATATTTTACATAAGATATGTAGGTAATAACAATTGGCAAAGTTATGAAACTTTTACATTTTTAAGCAATTAGATAGAAATGCATATTTTAAATATTATCGTTGTGCAATCGCTTCAATGAATGGTCAAAACGAATGAAGTATCAGAGCTTTAAAGTTCACTAGAATTATATAGAAGGACGCAAAATCTACGTATACACTCAGTGAACTAACTAGTAAAAAAATAGAAATGAGAAAATATTTTCAAGGACTTTGCTAGATGTTAAACAAGCATATATACATATTTAGAAAACGTATAAAAATTTGAACGCAGCGGGATTTGAACCCGCGCCTCTTGAAAACTTAGCGGTCAGAGCGCTTGAACGGTTTTCAAGAGGCGCGGGTTCAAATCCTGTTGCATTCAAATTTTTATACGTTTTCTAAATATGTAGTTTTTAATTTCCTTAGTGTGGGAATAACACTTTAAAAAATGTTAACAAAATATAAGCATATATACGTTAATAATAACAACTTCAGCTGATATTTAATCGATAATTTCGATCTATTTCGATTTAAAAGATGCTCTATCTATAAAAATAGCTAGTTAAATTACAAATTATTATTTTAAGTAAACTAGAAATGCGGTAAAAAATCAAGATGCGTTTGCATAATTTAAGGATGCCACAAATGCCTGTATTTTGACCAAGACGTCTGGAAACTTAGCAAACAAACGATGTTAGCATTGCCTAATCGACGCCATGGGAGTCGCGCACTACGAACTCTACGAGCTATTTTGCATTTGGGTTTCTCTTCTACTTTTAACATGAGCTTAAAATATTTCTTAAAAATAACCTTTATATCTATACAAAGAATTTATATAAATATTGCAAACTGAATATTATGGATAAATTCTTCATTTATATACGTATTGTGATTTAAACTTAAATTGTAATGGAAAATGACACTGGCACAGATCAGAGATCATATAATTAATGATTTAGAAATTGTTTTAGATAAAAAATGATATTTTGTTTTAAAATATGTATGAATAATATATTTTAAGTCAGTATCGGGAAAGGTACTGACTATGTCAATTCTCATCAATGCCATGTTTGATGGTTCCAAGCTAAATTGAAGTACATATGCAAAGACGTGCTCTAGACTATATACTTACCTGTTAAAATATAAACATGTGAACTGAATGTTTCAAATTTTTAAAACAATTCAAGTTGTTCAATAAACAATTATCCACAATTCTCAGGCAGAAGAAATCATCTAGTATAAGAAAGAAAAAATTTTGTATATTATATTTTATATAAGTATAAAATTTATCGAAAAATGTTATGTACAGGGCGGGCTTATATTCATCGTAGCTATATCTGAACATCATAATATAACAACGAAACTTGTTAAATTACATTCCTTATATTTTTTTACTTTAAACGTAAATCCTAAATAAGTTTTCCGATCAAAATGTTATAAAATAATGCAAGCATATACCATTACTAGTCGTAAACATAAAAAATTATGTAGGCTTCAAAGAGCAATGTTTGAAAAACAGCTATATCGATGAATTTTATTTCGCATAGCTTTAGTACTTTAGGGAAATTTGTCCCCTTCAGGAATTTCTCCCGGATCTCCTACCATTATTGGCTTCTTGCATCTGTGTTACAAGCTTTGTTTACGAATCAAAGTTTAGTTGGGTTTGAAAGTCTTATTTCAAATGTATTTTATTCAAATTTTTTTTATATGTAGCAAGGGTGCATAAATTTAGTACACTCGAAGTACTGCATAAATACCAGACTTTGAAATTTATGTTTACAAAATATATATGAAGAAAATGATCAAATGTTAATATTGTTCAATTTAAAATTAATTTATTTTAGCACAGCAGGGTAGGCAGACATAACCTAATGTCAATACATTCTGTCACCGCTTTCCGCCGTTTTTTACAACTTAACGACTTCAAAATAGTTATTTTTTCTTCACGTATTAAAGTCACGTTTAATACGTCCATAAAAATGTCTTCAAAACAATTTATTAATTTATAACCTAAATAATATTTTTTATTCATAACCTAATAAATTTTTCATTAGCAATCAAATCTTATAGTATATATAGTATTCTTGAATCAAAGTACACGGAAGCGTTTGAAAACCGATATATTTATCACGTCTCACGGAGAAGTCAGTTGTTGCAGTTGGATATTTTAGGTGTAATAGGAAAATCGGCGGTAACCCCCTGCGGCTCGGTCTTGCGCCTCGGGCAGAGCGTTCCGACAAGCTATAAATAGGGTGGCAGGCACCCGCTCCGATTAATCACGGCCGCCACCTGCGCCCGCTTCACCTGTGAGCAACACTAAGGAAATGCAAGCAAAAACATTACACCACATTAGGTAACGTCCCAAAACTAATCTTTTCCCACCTTTTTGCTTCTCCTCTATTTGTATCGCCGAAAAGCCACGTGGAAAACGCACGCTAAATCCAAGGATTTCGTGGCATTTTCCTGATATCTTTTTTAGTTTTGGTTGTTGCAATTTACCTTTATATTCCCACTAATGGCACGATAAAAATCGGCTTACGGCTTATTCCAAGAAAATGTGAGGGGACAAATTCAAATTAGCTTATCGTCTTGAATAATTTATATCATCAAAGTGAAATTGCGGTATTTGAATGAAAATAATATGACTGACATAATAGGACCAATGGATATTCTGGTTATTTGCACACCGCTAAGTTTTTTGGTGAAAGCTTACATTGTTTATATGTAAATAAACATGATTATTAAACTATCTATGCTAACTTAAACTATCAATAAAATGACTAAGTTAGTCATTTTATAGCGAATAGGTCCATAGGTGTTGTTGAGAATAAAAATTATAACCTACAACCTCGTTTGCTTAGACTATAAAATGAAAAATCCTGTTATTTCCTGTTCCCGTAGGAGTTTTGAAAAAATCTCTCTTAATTCTTCCATTCACTATTCAAGGAACCAACATGCAAAATTACAATTTCTTTCTACGCCCAGTAATTTCAACTGTGCTTTATCAGTCAGTTAGTAACGCAAAAAAATTATATGCTATATAGATATATAACATAGATAAGTCATGGATAGCATACGAGAAGAAGTAATGACAATGTTAATATTGAATCAATTGTAAAAGAAGGTTTTATTTAATACTTTGCTTAGTTTTTGTTAATATTTTTAGATTGAGTAATTTACCTGACCGTAAGCGCAATGGTAGTGGTTGATATTCACTCAGAACAATATATTTTTTTGATTTCCCCATTCTATTAAAGCCCATTCTATTAATACGCAGCGTCTAAAATGAGTGGCAAGTGAAAGAAGATTTTAAGTACCACATGAGCAGGTACTCGCTAATGTATATATTTATATTATTTAACTTTACGCTTTATCCTTAGCGGAGTAGTCAGAGAGAACAGAGCTACAGACACAAATGCTACAACCCCGGTACCCTGTCCCTAAAAACAGTAAAAAAATGCCAGTACATATATTTACGAAAAAATAATTTACTAGACCGATTTGAATGAAGCGTTCTGTGTTGTATATATCTTTTAAACCCGAAATTTAAAGGAATGGAACACCTAATGTATAATTATAATAGAACTAAACTATAAGAAATAATAATAAAAGCCTCCTTAACAAAATTTGTTAAGCGTGTTGCGTATTTTCTGACTGGCGAAGGACCATAATAATCTAGCTAAATTATAAATAAGTAAGTTCTCAAAAGTCTCATTCTCGTCATAAAAAGTGTGCAACGTGATAGGCATTTTTCATTTACTTTCACATAACAAATAAATTACTGGTAAATCTGATGAAGATCCATCATAGACTAGATATACCATAAGGAATAAGGAAATGCCGCATTAAATAAAAAAAATAAATTAGTCAAAGTTGTCCATTGCAGTGGACCATATTTGTCAACAAATAAAAAATATTGAATTTTACAGCCATCGTGGCGCAGTGGTTTTGTAAACATGATGAATGGGGATTCGCCTCCCATTTGAGGAAATGGATATATTTATATAGCTTTCTTGTTTTTTGTCCGGTAAAACAAAAATGTGCGTTGAATTTTGACATTCGCAACGTCTCGATTTGGGTGGAAAGCAGAGCAAGAAGTGTGGCTAGATCATCGTCGTTTGAAACTGAATAAAAATTACAATCATCCTTATCAATCGATGTGGAAGTCTTAGAGACAAGAAAATTGTCACATTAAAAGATATTCTCATAATTTTGGGTCCAAGTTTCAATGTTAACAGGTAAATTGTATGGATGGTAGGTATCTCATAAAGTATACGTAAATGGAGTTGCGGGCATGAACTAGTATTAAAAAACCACTATACCAGACGATACGTAAATAGAAAACTCTGTAGACTTTTTCTATTTATTTTGCATATTTTCATAGAGAAATGAAATGTATCGCTTCGTTTACTGTTATCTCTTCAAAGGACTTAAAGACTACTCCGCTACTCTATCGTACATAATTATAATTAAATAACTCGTAAAATCGTTTATATTGTGAAGTATTTAGTTATCTAATCTAAAAAGCTAATAAGAATACATATACGTACATGAAAGTTTCAATATATTCCTATAATATATATATTTTTTAATTTATAAATAGATCACAAATCCCGACCAACGGAGTTAAAGGATATTTGCAAATGATATCAGATTTGCAATTAGTGTAACGCGAACACGGCGCTTGTCACGATTACGTGAATAAGCACGGAATAAGCGAGTAAATGCGTCTCCTAATTATTAATTACTTTACATATTTGCAGATCCAACTTTACTTCTATTGTACATTACGTTATCGTTTTACAGTAAAGCCCTAAATATGGTATTATAACTTTTACAAAGTTTTAATAAGCCCTCGTTGCAGGCGGTTTTTAGTTGTAGCATAGAAATTATAGTTTATACAAAAGTTCAGTTTACCCTTCCAAGCAATGTGTCGTTTCCAAGCTATGAAAAATTGTTAAAAAAATATTATTTTTCAAGTTTTCATAATCACCAGTTACCAATTTTATCAATTTATTTAGGACTAACATAGTTTTTTTGAACATCATTATTACTTATAAATCGTTGATCATTGCGGCCATAGTAGCGCGGTGGAACTGTCTGACTATAAGCGCAATGGTTGTTGGTTCAATTTAAAATCGAGGGAATTATTGTATTGAAATTTTTTATTTCCGGTAAGTAAACGATGGGCGTCGTTTTTCGGAATTCAATACGCATACGCAATTCTTGAATTCGGGTGGGAAGTGGAGATATATTAAAGTATTAATGAATAATAAGCGTTACACATATTTTCATATAGCAATAGCATTTTAAGCGATATACTTTGTTCCTGGCGGCACGCGATATTTTAAGTTTCAAGTTTTCAAGTTATTCGCGATATTTTAATAATAGACAACGTGCAGCGTTAGTTTTCGTCACCATGGGGTTGCCCTTTATATTGCCACTAGACCTTGTCTTATGGTATAAAATGCAAATTGCATAAAAATAGTATACTTAAATACTTGTTTTTTATTAAATTATTTTATTACCACACATGTACCTTACCGTACCTCTGGTCAGTACCTTTTTATAAAAAAAAAATATTATATAATAGTCTTTGGTCGTTGTCCCCGATGCTTTCCGTATCAGTCTTTTAACAGCGCTTTCCTTGCCACTGCTGTAGTAGAAGAAGTTGCTGGTGTGGTGTGTTATCGCGACGACTGCGTGCAAGACGCTGCCATGCAGCTGCAATTTCGTGAATTTCGTGTTCACTACTACGACCGTGGCAGTGGTGAGACCCTGGGGCTCGTGGATCGACAGCACATTTGACCATTTCCATACCCTATCCCTTAGCGATCAAGGGTTCCTTCTCCACTTGAGTGAATGTGAGGCAGAGGACCATTACATTTTATGTACTAAAACACTTAAGGACTATTTATATCTTATCTGGCATAAATATATATTTAACAATACAATAACATTTATAGGATAGATAGAGAAACTGTAAAAATTAAGGCAACGCAATTGCCTCAATTTTTAGTTTCTTTTGAAACAAATTATATAAATATATTAGGTTAAAAGTTATACTCTAGTTCTGCGCATTGTTTAAGCAACAATAGTTGATTTAATAAATATGTTATTTTCTGTTTAATCATTACATTGATATGTGTGAAGGAATTTTTTTTGGCAATTATAACAAAAATTATACGGGCTGAGAATGAATTTTGGCATTTATATATATATTATGCATAAGTACATAACATTTATTCAATTTTGAAGACAGCAAACTTTATCAGGTGTTTGAAATACGCTTTTGCATAAACAAACACGATGCTGAGGCAACGCATGTTAATATTACCACTATTTGTGTATACCAAATAATTTAAAAAAGAATATATTTTTCCCTAGTGGATAACAGTCCAACAGATTGTACTAAAACGACGAGACACATACGCCTTTATACAAATAGCCTACCGAGGCCAATTAATCACGCGAACCACCTGCTACTATACAAACTGCCAAGGGACATATAATAGACACAAGTGATCCTTAACAGATAGCTTCTTATTAGAGTTTGCTTGCTTGCTTGACTTCATCAATATTAAGAAAGATAAAAACCATTTATTATTAAATATTAATAATCATTCAATTGTGTGAGATTTTTTCAGTAAAAAAAAATACAAAGAGTTAATTTATTATATTAACAATGTGTAAAATACGTTGAAGTTAGTGTAATTACGAAATAAAATATAGGTATTAGTGCAGACAGAATAAAGGTGTACGAAGCAATCAATAACTAAAGTACCTTTTACGAATTGAAATTGAATGATGAATTTTGATAAAATTTAACTTGAATTTTCTTTACGAAAATAAGCGACTCTAGAGGTGAATACTATAATTTAGGTCATTACGCCTAAGCCGACTATGCAACAGGAAATTTAAACTGTATATTTAGCTTTACTCAGCCGGTTGAAATAAAACTTAATAAAATTACGAAGCATTTTATAT
Organism: Podotricha telesiphe; assembly: GCA_038994665.1. Lineage (NCBI taxonomy): Eukaryota > Metazoa > Arthropoda > Insecta > Lepidoptera > Nymphalidae > Podotricha > Podotricha telesiphe. The sequence continues at coordinate 51,447 of JAOYRR010000091.1, forward strand.
AATATACGTCTTTGAAAAAGTAATAGGTGTATAAAAATGACACTGATTATGGTGCTTAAAAAAAATGTACCTAAGTGTGAAGACAGCAGGTTTGAATTATTTTTAAATAATTGTTTATGTAATTTAAATATTTAGGGGTTTCACAATTTTTTCGTATTGCAGGGTACAGGATCAAAGAGACTGCTTTCAAGATACACCAATCTTCACTTTATAAAAATCTAGACATTACGTGTTAATAAGTGGATAAGTGAAACACAATAGCGCGTTTCAATTTCAATCGTGTTTATATTTGTGTTTTATTATATAAAATATAACTTTGCTGAAAGTCAACAAAATAACGCAAGCATATTTTTAAATAGGCTGAAATGAAGTCATTATTCACCAGTTTCTCTCTCGTAAAATAACTATTAGCGTGTAATAATATTATTAATAATGTAATTAGTAGTATTAGATTAGTAAGATACAAAATATTTACTATTAAGAGAAATTTACCAAAAAAGTTTCTTGATTTCATTATATAAGCATGAGCTTGTGTTTCAGTTCGTAAAATTTAAGTTTCTATAGTTAAGCACTGGTACAAAGTTTCTCTTTAACTAACTTATATTTAGTAGTAGGTATTATATACTAATAACAAAGCACCTATTACAGATTGATTTCAAATGAAGTTTAAAAATATAAGTGAAATAAAAAATTTATGTTAAGAATAATTTAATTTATCTATGTGTCAAAACGCTATGCATAATGGAAAATTAGCTTTATAAATGAACAATATTGCACATAATAGCTATTCCTTTGTATTGACGTGTTCTCGCTCGTATTATATTAACTGTGATGACATGAATGTCACTCAAACGGTCAAGTGTAATTGTATCGTGATTATAAAATTAATAATAATTTATGCGTACAATATCACTTAACATGAATTTAAGCAATGTGACTGAAAATTAATGGTTTATTTTCCCTAAAATCTTTAGATTAGTGCTGTATTGAATGCATAGTATTGAAAAAAATTACTGTTTCTATTGCTTGACATTAGTATAACGCTGAAATTGTTTAATCTGTATATTTATTGGCTTACCATAATGCTATATGCAAAAAGAATAGGAATTTACTTAATAGGCCCATAATTTAAACGTATTTATTAAACACTAAACATGCAGTTTACATCTACATATATTATTTTCACTCTGTTAAAATTTGAATACTTTTTTCTTTAATGTGTACCGTACCTCCATATTGTATCTCAGGTAGATCGTGTATTCACGGAATACTAAGCAGATACGATCTTAATTAGTGGGAGTCAGATGGCACAATCAATAACTATTAGTGTGAAACTTCTTAGATTAAGGTGCTATTTGATGTTACTGTATGGGCACTAGGTACCAGCTATTGGTATTGGTTTCCATTTATATACACTTGTGTGTATATGTATAACATTATTATCAATGACGTTTTTTAAAAAAAGTAAATATATAGTTTTAACGGAACACTTCTGAATAAAAAGAAAGAATCGTCAAAGTTAACCAAATCTATTTACGACTCAAAACTAAGAAAAGCACGAAAATATTCCGCAAGATGCCTATTTAAGATTCAAGTGTAAGCTGGTTATAGCTGCATGTCCATCTGCATTTCTGCAGCGAGAGCGCAGACGCTCGTAAATAATCTTTTGGACCTGAAAAACGTTTCAGTGAATCCAATAAAATACGTATCCGCAGAGAGTACGCCGCAGTGAGCTCGTTACCACGCCTAGACGATTTATTGAGATTTGAAGGCTGAAATATTGTAGGTATTCCATTTTAAAAATCTTTTATGAAATACTACTCCAGTATCTCCCTTGTTTCAATATAAGACGCTTATGCATCTCTTGTGAACGCGTCTAAGAATGGAACTACTATGGCGAAAAATATAGCTTAAATGCATATTCCAAGGGGCAAAACAAAATGTAATCGCAGTTGATGCGATATTGGTGTGGTCGAGATATAAGGCTAAATCACAGCATGTTTGTGCTTGTACAAGAAATATATAAAACATACAAAATTTTTATCTAAACTTAAATTTAATTTAAAATGAAACGGAAAGAAAAGCTGGAAATAAAATTCCTTAAAAAATGACTTGATAAATGTACTTATATATTTATTGTTAATGTGGCAAGAATTTTTAAATAACCATGTTGTTGAATAATTATTGTGCTGTCATTTTCTTGAATATGTAAGAATAGTTATTCTAAAATTATATATTTAACACATAGCAATTTCAAAAGGCTACGTTATATTTCGCGTTGTGAAATAACTACTATATAATTAATAAAGCATAATCTTTTTCTTTACATTCAGACGTGCTTATACTCATATATTATACCAGCTATGTCGCACAGAGCAGCGGCGAATGTCATTTAAATATTCATATACGATAATAATAATAGTACTTTGTGAACATTTTCTGTTGAAAAAAATAGAAAGCGGCAACTGCTGTCAGACGGTCGTCAAAATTTATACGTCTGTCTAATCTATAGCTAGATTCAGAAGTTTCAGGTCACGCCATAAAAGAAAATTGCACTTTCCTCGTTGGAATGACAGTGAGGACGAGTTGGTCTAATTTGACAACATAACGACTTTTGAATATTGTTAGTTAAGAGGATAGAGTGAAATCTCGTAAACTTGTTGGTATTGATTTTTGAATTTAGAATATATTTACATTTAGATCGAACTGTGCTTTTGTGATGTGACATAATGTGCACAAAGGATATACCTTAATAATCTGGTTAATCTTTGTGAATATGAAATATTTTCATCGTCCGAGGCCCGCGTTCATATGACACGGGACACAATGTAGTAAAGATAACGTGTTCCCTTCCGAGCCACTGGTTCTATTGTCAGTCTCTTACGCAGCGCGGTACGTAGAAAGGCGGCAATGCCACTATTGTCATAAAACCCCTATTAACTAACTAATTATAAAAGCCATGTATTGTATAGAATTTTATTTAAAAGACACCTGTCTTGTGTTATTAGAAGTACCAGATGGCTACCGAAAATAATTTAAGAACTTGATACTTCCGCACAAGCAATAAAATGATAAGCGGAATAAATTTTAGACAGTTTAGTTCTCCTTTAGTGAAAATGGCTTCCTTTAGATAGAGAAAACGTATAATGGAATGCAATAACTCTTGACCGGGTGTGCGAAGAAATAACAGTGTGTCATATTTCACAACCCTCCAACATTTTTATAAAAGCGAACCATCTGCTTTTGACCCCTCATTCTTTTTGTTTCTCGAATTATTTCTATATTAGTAACGTCTATATATCGTAAATCGTAATATCGGAATCATATAAATATCTGAATCTAAATTTGTTACCTTTAAAGTTTATTTTAAAATTGAAATTGACTTTGCCAATAACGCGACAAAGCAGTCATTAGTTGAAGTGCTCCTTGCAAAGATACGTAGCAATTTTGGGTAAAAAGACCGACACGATGGTATTCTAAGAATATTGTTGAAAATGTCATAATAAATTTGATAAAAAGTTATATAAAGGGATTTATGTTGTCTAAAAAAATCTAGCGAGGCCAAGTGTTCGCTTCGACCATAAAAACTTTGGGGAGTGAACGTGTAAGGAATAAACGTCACCAGACCGGGGTGACTGCGGTCATTTCGCTAAACGAAGATGAGAATCGCAAGCTGTTAGCATAGAGATTGCGATCGAATGAAAGCCGCCCAAAGTATTCCATCGCTGAATCGAGGGACACTGAATATTGCGACCCCGAAACAACGCACTTCTGACTTCTCTAATATTCTGCTACGCATTTATCTACTGATTCCAATTTTATTTTACAAGTTACCAATTGACCTTAGCTTGATGAGATAATGTTTGTAAAAATATGTATTTAATTAAGGTATCGAAGGTTATTAAACTAACTATATATATTAGCTAAATAATTAATAATTATCATGTCTATCACATCGTTTTTTTTGTTAAATTGAACAAAATGAATTACTTTATTTATTTATGAAAGAGATTTCCTTAAAATGTGAACAAAATAGTCAAATGAAAAGAGAAAAAACGGCTTGCAACATTTTCAAACCCATCAATTGTTTTGTATTGGGAAAACTTTCTTTGTCATTTGATCGATGGCTCCTTGTCCATTAGGGCCTTTAGAAGTTGTCCTTTTATTTATTGTATATTTTAACAATAAATGTAAAGTTCGATAAGAAACTTTGAGCTTAATGCAAAATAAATAACTATAAATCATGTAAAAGCCTTCTTACATAAATGGATTTTCTAAAATAAGAGGTTATTTGTATAGAAGAATTCGTTCTCCTTAAAGTACAAAATTACAATAAGCTGATTGTATTTATATAGCAAAATTGAGCACATTTCATTAATTCTAAAATAGTTAATTGATTTTTTTATTCAGCTTCACGCTTTATCCCGCAAAGCTTAGAAAGATAGCCAGAGAGAAAACTTAATGTCAAGACACTCGCCGTTCTTTACTTTCTGAACGAAATTGAGACATTGTGTGTTGAGAGGCTTAACGCCGCGGTTTGTTTATAATCATTCCCTCGAGTGGGAATCGAACCCAGAACCTATTGCGTTTATAGCCAGACGCTGTCCCACTGCGTCACGATGGCCTCATTTTGATTTTAAAGGTTATATTTATTAATGAAAAAATATAGAAAATATTGTTTGTTTTTTTTAGAAACCATCATTATAAAAACCAGGAATAGTAGTATTTTCTATTTTAAATAACCAATCAAAGCAAGATAGCAAATGTAAGATTAGTTGCGGACACAGCGATGGCGGTAGAACCGCTAGGCTTGCTGAAGGTGCCAATATATTTCCTGACGCTTGAACGGTCAGGTAATTGTGGTTGAAACTTATCTCAGAGAGCGAACGTGAAAAGAATACTAAACAGCCTGTGGTTCTTTTGCAAACTATGAATATTCTCAATGTTTACTTTTTGTATAATAATATAAATTGTTTAAACATTTTAATCATAAGATTTCATACAGAATAAAGAAATTTAGTAATATTAATTTGTCAAATTCATGTAAATTTATATTTTTTTAACATTTTTGAAAGTGTTATCCCCACACTAAGGAAAATTTAAAAAGACATATTTAGAAATAACACTTATATCACTTAAAAAAAATATGGGAATAACACTTAAAAAATGTTAAAAATATATATATATATATATATATATTTATTTATTTAATAAATAGCATTCTCTCTTGCCAAACGATTGTTCGTAGAATAATCTTTGGGTAGCAGAAATTTGTAAAAATCTCTCTACAGAGATGCTAACAATAAATATAAGTTGTAATAATAGTTGTAATAAGAATTTCAAAATAGCTGGATGTAGAACGCATGGCTTAGCGGTCAGAGCGCTTGAACGGTTTTCAAGAGGCGCGGGTTCAAATCCCGCTGCGTTCAAATTTTTATACGTTTTCTAAATATGTCTTTTTCTAAATATGTCTTTTGCATGTAAATATGTTTTTATAATCATACACCTTTGAAATATTCGATAATGTTAATACGTTTCAGATTATTAATCCGAAGTTATAGAAAATATTTGCAACTGACATAGGAAGCTTACGGCACGCCACTGTCATTGCGAAAAATAAAAGTAAATTCGTGCCGACCACGAGGTTTTCGAATGACCCACACAACGATATTCCACTCGGTGAAATATGTGAAGTATTATTTTTTCATTTTATACAATCCAGATATATACACTGTTGTGGTGTTTCACTTCTAATGGTCGTCTGTATTTCCACAAAATATTTATTTAAAAATACACAGGAAATTGTACGAAATAAATGGAAATAAAAAGTTTTAATGTTATATTAAGTTTGAGTCTACATAAGAATGCTGAATTTGTGCCAAGAAGTTATATTTTTTTAGCTTTTTTCACAAGTCGCCGCGAGTCTCTGTTAAGTATCAAAGGTTGCTCGAATCTCTCTGACGTAGACTTTGTTCAAGTTATTTACTTTAGAGCGCGCTCATTAGCTAAATGACCGTGTCTTATTGAAACAGTAATCAAAAGGGGACCTAAATTAGTAATGATTCTATCTTTTAGGAAAACTTGCCAATTAAAAATGTTTATAATACAAATCGAATAAGAGGCAAATTTGTTTTCCAATATTGAATGTTTTAAAATCTACCACCTTGTAAAATTCACAGCATTTTCTTTTGCGTATTCTAAAACATTTGGCATTTAGAAATTTATTTTTGAATAACATTTATATAATGATATTAATATTGAAGTAAATAGATTTATTCAGTATAACTTGTTTATGTCGAATAAATTCAATAAACAATGCAAATCTATCAAGTGCAATTTTTATGTAAAAAACTATACAGTGTTCTCTTTGGATCATGCACATTTGAGTGTGCTTCGAATTTATTTGTATGTGGAACAGTTGATAGTTTTTAATAGCGTATGAAATGTTTTTATTTTTGCACCCGTCCAATATTATTTTACCTTTACCCTTAGCTAGTTGTGTTTAGACGTAGATAATATTGTTCACACCGTTATATAGCTTTGTTTATTTAATAAATACCAAGTGACATACTAACTTGTAGTATTGTTTCTTTTCAACATTGTTTTTAAAGTGTTATTCGCACACTTTGAACACAAAATTTGAACGCAGCGGAATTTGAACCCGCGCATCTTGAAAACCGTTCAAGGTTTTCGAATCCCGCTGCGTTCAAATTATTATACGTTTTCTAAACATGTCTTTTTGTAGTATTGTTGTTGACAAAAGTGCATTGATCCAATACTTTATATCATAAATTACTTAACATCATAAATAAAGTCGCTAGATATAAAAATTATAAATATTTAAATATTTTTAATATTTTTGTAACATTCACAAACATAGTTTGTGTTTTTAAGAATATTTCACAAAAGAATAGTCATTACTTTCAAAGGCTTAAGTTACAAACGATCCAACTTGATCTTTGCTTTTGCAGAGCAATGGCTATAAAGCTCTTTCTATTCATAGTAACTATTTCACTTGATGTTTCTGACTTTCAATAAACTTAGTTGGGAAGAGGAACATTTGATAAAATAAGTACAACATGCCGTAGTAAAACGAGTCTAGACGTAACTAGGGTAGGTCGTTGCGTTTACACGAAGGATACGGATTCTATGATATACTGAATTTTTATAACAATTTTTATTACTATTAAGAAGTTGATAAAAACTTATAATTCACTTTAAGGTTAACCAGAAATAATATACTTGATATTATGTAACATTCAAAATTAAAATATAAAAAAATGTAAAGCAGCTTTCCCGACCATTTATATCGAAATATAAGGCTTAAATAAGTTTTTTTTAACAGAATGAAATGGTTTATAAATTTTATACTTCTATACGAACGACCGCGGCTGTAACGAAACAACTGAATTCAATACATGCACAATTTTAAATCACATTGGTTTTAAAAGCCATTGACTTTTATTTACTGAGAAAATTTCACCTGTTATTATTTTATTACGTATATTGATTGATACACCAATTATTACACAATTATTTTTATATTGAGCTCATTGTGGTTGTTTTTTGGAACTATTGATTCTACAATTAGCTATTTATATAAAACGCTATTTTTTTAAAAAAATCAACTCAGATACCAGCAGCCGCAAGAACTGGTGAATCATAAATCAATTTTACTACAACGAATAAACAAGACAAGCAACCGCCTTCCTATTTATCTGAATGCCATAAATTACAGCGGCAATGAAATAAATAAGACGTAATGCCGATGCAGGTTAGATTCTCCCGATCATTGCTTAGTTGGCTTGGCAGTGATTGTGGCAATTATTCACTTCACCGCCTCCCCTCTGCCCGGCCTCTGTCGCTTCTTTAACGGCGCCGCTTAATACTGACACCACAGTAAACAAACCTTCATTACCTTTGTATACATTTTTTATTCATGAGTAAGAGTAGTATGTTCACATTTTATATTAGGTGTAATGAGACTTGATGATTTTCCGTACAGAATAACTTTCGTTGCAATGCCTAGATCAATCTATCAAAAAAAAAAAACGAAAAAGGACAAAAATGAAACCATATACACACACGTTAAGTATTTTTTAATTCTACATCAAAAATAAAAGAAAGTAGTTTATTGTTTAATGAATGGCAAACCATAAACTGCCAAAAATGTATTTTTATTTCTGTAGTATGTTAACTTAGAATATACGGTAGGTAAATTTTACGACTTTAGTCGAAATTACAACTTATGTAATTGGTTTAATCGCTATACAAGTATTTCAAATATATATATATATACGTGCTCTGAACATATGATACACTTTTTTGGTAAAAGCGAACAAAGGAATAAACTAACCTTCGAGTGCATCGTATTGATTGAGCTTCAGTTGGCCGCAATATGGAAGATTTGTTGAGAATAACGGTTGAGCAGATAGCTCGAGTGGCCATTACAGATATCATGAGCTTGCTACGATCGAGCCCACCCATACCTACATCTCGCTCGAGTTTCTCCTCTCAATGGAGCCTGAACGTATTGCACACCGTTACTGAAACAGAACATAAGTAAATTTATGTAATAGCTAATAACAATTTTCGGTATTATATTTTGCATTATAAAAATAATATTATTATATGTGTCATATGTATTTTCTTCGTATTCTTGTCACAATACGAGATGTAATAAATAAGATGCAATACGAGGTTATTCTTTGTCTAACTAGACTAAATACCATTTGTATTGTAGATTTCAATATTTAAAGTAAAAATGTAATCTACAACTGTTGAAAGCAACTGAACATGTGTCCGATGCATCATAGGTATTATATATGATACGTTTAAGATATTAAAACTCTATGTTTAATAAAAATTACAATAACTATTGAAATTCTATTTATAGAAATCCATGCTGTTAGTACCCAAAACTGTAATGCTACGTACGAAATGACTCCCGAGTTAGTGTTATACCATGCCAGCCATTTAGATATGCATATCTGGTGCACCATTATAGATAAAGGGCTGTTGTGCGTTTTCGTATTATATTATAGACTAGCGAACCGCTCGCAGCGTCTCCTGCGTAAACTACACGACTAAACTTTTTAATTTTTATACCTACCCGCGTTCTTACTTAAATCGCAAACTTTGCTTAAATTTATAATTAAAATGTAATAACTTCTTTTTTTATGAACTAATTTAAATAAAATAAACACGTACCAAAAAACAATAGTCAAAACTGCATTTAAACATTCAGTCAGCGATCAGCTATATTTTTATTATATGTAATAAAGATAATAGCATTTTAGTAGCTCCTGCAATTTGTAGAGGCCCTCTCTGCAAAATGCAGGCCTGAAGACCTAAGTAATACGTAAATATATATATATATATATATATTATATCATTAATATATATATCATTATAATTTAAAAAAGTCGTGTTAAGAAAATCATCATTCAATACACACTTAATGATAAACAATTAATGATCCATTAATAAGATTTGTTACAAAATATAAAGTTTTTTAGAAAAAGACTAACGGTGTACAAGTTAGTGGTAGACCAAGACGCGTTGTCTCGCATTTATATGATGGCAATGAATGTAAAGTGAAACGCAATGGGTATCTACGTTGATATCTATTTTATGTTCGATGCGATTTAGTTTTTTACTCGTTGTATCGTTATTGTGTATTATAATATAACTTATTAAAAAAATGAGAAATATTAACAAAATGAAAAATAAATCTAAATATGTCTTTTTGAAAAAGAAAGGATAGGTTGAATTATATATTCAAGATTAACGTGAAGGATGGTTGGAATGGCAAATAATAACCATTGTTGCATCAAAGACGTTTTCATCAGAATTGGGCCAGTTAAACTATTGTTAGTATGAAAGGCGCACGTCAATAAGTATTTCTAATAACACATTTTATGTGTGCCAATATATTTATGTAATGACATATCATATTTTTTGAATTGTAAAAATCCGTAAGTCAATATACAGCCGCTCATCACCGCAATTATGGATGGTGTGAAATTTAATGTGGCTCTCAAATATTTTCATTATGGGCATGTATACAGTAATATTGATATATTAAAAAAAACATATTTAGAAAACGCATAAAAATTTGAACATAGCAGGATTCGAACCCACGTCTTGTGGAAACCGTCCGAGATGGACAGACGTAATTCCGCTATATTAAATTTTTTATACGTTGTCTAAAAATGTTTCATATTTAAGTGCGCGAATTAAACTTATATTGAGGACGTTTAGAAAAAAAATATGTCCGCTAAATTCATTTAACGAGTCATGAATTATAATTATGTAATATTTATTTGTCAGAAAAATATATACATAACAGAAACAAAATAATTAAATCAAATAATAACGCAATAATTGAAACGTTGACGCTGCCAGCAAATTTAAACAATAGATATATACATATACAGGTAAACGGTGAGCTCACGGGAATCGCTATTTTGCGCACGTTCGACATCCGATAAAAGTTTCCGCCACAATCACCTAAGAGCTCAGCTGTCAGGGAATAACCATATATCGGTTTTGTTTCTGCGACCTCAAGTTATGAACATCGTGAATGGGCCTTAATATAGGTATCATTATTTCAATATTACGGTAAATAGATTGGGGTAACCGATTATTACTAACGTTGAAAGTTAGTAATGACTTATTTAGTATTTTATTTTACTTTATCTGTTTAAAAGGGTATACATTAAATGGCAACCAACTCTTGGTTTAGACCAAGTGTCATTAGTGACAGTATACTGAGGATATGAAAGGAACTTTTTTAATATTATAGATACATCTACAGCGATTTGGATATAAAAATAGTCACTAGTAAACTTGAATTTAATTACTTACTAGAAGGTTCCTCACTACGATATAAAAACAACAGCTTACTGATGAGTTAATATTATATTAACGCGCTATACTTTTCTAACATATGCATCATTATCATTAGTATCATTGATGTCTATAGTTTCAAGGTAATTTACGTATAAGATATTCAAATTCTTACATCAGACACATTTTTTATTACATTTTCAATATGTATGTTTTTAACACTTCCAAACCACTTGAGCTTTAAATTCTTTATTTTACCATTTACTTTTGAAAAATCGATGATGTACATAATATTAATACTAGTATTAAACTTACCGCTCCTGTAACTCGATTGCATCGATTTTTCGATCGTAATTCATCGATAGTAATTCTTTTATAGGACAATGTGTACGCTTTTACAATAGAATCCTAGAAAACGTCCGAGAATGTTCTATATCACAATTTTAAAAAGTTGTGAAGAGACGTTTGTGTGTTATTACCTAATTAACGATTTTATAAATGATAACACGCCTTGGGAATGAAACGGTCGCTCCAGCCTGTTTCAAAGGTATCATTGTCACTAATAGATATGTAAATAATAGATTGAAAAAAAAGTAGTCTCGCTGAGTTTCTTATGCCGGTTATTATCAGGTCTGAGGCATTAACTTTAGTGAACCGGTGATAAATTGTTTGACGTTCAAAAAATTAAGCATGTGTCTTTTTTTCCGAACAAAATTATTTGACTTTGATTTGTCTTTTATTATTAATATTATACTATTACTTATACTTGTTAATCCTGAAAAAAGATACAAATAGATACGGGTACCGTTAAAGTATGGGTAGAACAGAGAATGGATTTAACTATATGTGAATGACGATAAATAAGCTATGGATATTTAATGCAACATATGACTAAAGTATGCCTAGGTTTTCAGACTGTTATAAAAATTTAAATCCAGTCTAGACGTTCACTCGGATCAGAGTAAAATCTATATTTTAGCAATCTTTATTTTGTTACTGTAATAATTTAATTTATGAAGCCAGTCGCAGTCTGTAGATTCGACCCCTATATTAGGAATGATTAATTTTAAACATAAAATAAACGTATTTTAGTTTTTCCGCTCTGATAAGACGGAACTCGACGTTGAATTCCGTCAATCAACGCATAATGTCTCAATTTCGGACAGAAAATGGACAACGGAATATCTGAACTCTAGGTTCTTCCTGACTATCCTGTAATTATTTATCCCCCATAAACCGTTAAGCTGGAAAAAAAATATTCGCATATATTACTCTTACTGTAATTCGATACTTTATTACTTATTTATTACTGAGCACAAAGTATTAAGAAATAAATGTTCTATATTTGAAATATACCATCTAGTTATAGTAGCTGTCGTTTAATATTAAATGAACTATACTACAGATATTAAAGTTTTCTTTTGTCGCGTTGCAAAGTCGGCGTACTTATGAAAGCTTGAACGGGAAACTTTGCCCGTTTACGCCGCACTAGTTAATCGAAGTACTATGTATCGTAAATATTTTATCAAGAAAAATACATTTTGCACTATATTTAGATATTTTCTTTATAAATTATTAGCTAACGTCATTGTGGTGCGTTCTATATAATAGTGTTTCTATAATTAAAATGTCATGAGAAATAATTTCGTACTTAAATTTACATAAAATAAAAAAACTTAAATCGTATGCTTTAAATGGCAATAACTAGTCACAAAATACACCTAACAGCGCAATTAACGCTCAGTCATTACTAAGGGCTTACTTTAATATATTAAACCGATCCTACATCCCTCTGTGATATAAGAAAACCTTTCTAAATGAAAATAGGCATTCACACCCGGAACGCCTTTACAACATTCAGTCGCACTTTATTGAGCCTGTTCGAGCAAATAAATCGTCTGTTTGGCAAATACTCCAAGAATTTGCATATTTTATCATACTTACATTATTAAAAATTTCAATATAGTGAAAATTACAAAGATATTAATATAGGAAATTAATATATATATTTTTAAATACATTAAAACTTTTGTCTGAATATTTCATAAATTGACTTTTTTTATTTGTATTCTGTGTAGTTATACTTATAATATAATAAGCAAAAGGAGATATTCTATTAAGACGATGTAAATATAATTACATTTTCAAGTTTGCTAAAACGACAGTGCTCAGTCGGTAAATTTACAGCTGGACCTATTCCCCGAGGAGCAGGATAAATGAGATGCGAGGTAGCGATACTAATTATCCCATAGGTAGCTCCCGTCTCTAGTTGCGCTCGCACTAAATCTTCTTACTGCGACGAAATCTTACCACTGATATTAACTAATAATTTATATATAAATGAAATTTTCGCGAGTAATCCTATTATAGTATAAAAGTAATTTTTATAGAATTTTTATTTGAGGCTATCGTGGTGCAGTAACAGTACACTGTGTCTGACTGAAAATGCGGTCGGCTGTGGATTGGATTCCCACAAGGGGGAATAATTATATTTTTTAGAAAACATATAAAACTTTTAACGCAACAGGATTAAACCTGCAACTCTTGGAAACCGTACAAAAGGCGCGGGTTCGAATCCCGCTGCAGTTTAATGTGCAGTAAAATAAACGTAAGTGTAAAGTGTGTGAATAACACTTTAAAAATGTTAATATTTCAAATATTTTCATTACTCCACTCTAGTACCTAAGACAAAACGCGGCGTTGAGTTCTGTCACTCAACACGCAATGTCTCTAATTCAGTGAACTGAGTGTTTTGGCATCAGGTTCTCTTTGACTATTCTGCTATGGGGGGAAAAGCGTGAAGCTCATATGCAAATACAAAACAAAATTCACCATTCCATTTCGCAGCCATAATGCAGTTTCTAAAACTGTATCCGTTAGTAATGGACATATGGATGCCATAATTGAATCAGGTTTGCAAAATAACGTAGCGTCAGATAACTGTGCAGCTATTGAAATCCAATAGAAAATGTTCACAGACAAAGCTTAGTTTAACGAGGCTTTCGGAGGCGACAGAGTTGAATAATTGCGGAAAACCCAATGACGAGTGATGTACAGTTATTTCTTGTATACAAACTATATTTAGAAAATTTTACTTATATTACTTTAAATATATCAGATTATAGTTTGTGCTGATGTTAAATTTAAAATATTTTTCTATAAAACATATGTAATTAAGTGAACTTTTGGACAATACTTATATTATGCATTTATAAATATCAAGTAATTAATTTATGTATGAAAATTTAAACTAACAACGGCGTGTCGCCTTAGTTCTCGTTGTTTTGTGCCTAAATTAAATACCGAGGGCTTAAAATTGTACAAAACATTTAAACTCTACTGTATATATACATTTTGTAATTTCGCTAAACAGGGAATGGAAAATATTACTAGGTAAGGTGTCAGGGGAATCCGATTCCGTCCCAGCGCCAACAATAGATATAATCAGAGTGAAATATAGTTAAGTAAAAACAAGATAGTTATTTCTTCTGCCAATAACAGCTGAGTAACAGAAGTTTATTGAAATAATAAATATTGTAATAGATAAATACTTTAAGAGATTGGCAGTTTCTTTTATATTGACATATAGTGATGATGAATGTGGTGTAATTTTTTTCTATACATGAAGTGGCTAGTTCGAATCTCTCGAAGAATATAAATTAATATGTATAAAGAGTCAATTAGGTTATGAAGATTTTTACATTATTTACTCTCTAACACCATATCTTATATATTTATATTACAATAAAATAATAAAAAAGTTGTCTCTGCACATTTAATATACGAGTATTTATAAAAATATTATTTAGGGGGATCAAAAGACGGTAATGGAACATTTTTAAAAATGTTATCTGCTTGTTTGTCTGGTTGTATACGCACGTTATTGGATTTGACTGATTTTTTTGTTACATAGCTTTTAATGCTAGACAGGAGGTAGGTAGGTAGGTATGCTAAGGTATAATTGATTTCGAAGAATGGAACATCTGATGTAGAATCATAATAGATCAGTTAAACTATAAGAAACAAGTTAATGCCCCCTTAAGAAAATATGTTCAACGTAATAGGCATTTTCCATTAAAAATAAACTAAATCTGATGAAGAACCCTCATAAACCAGATAAACTTTAAGAAGTAAGTAAATGCTGCATTAGTAAAGAGTGTCCAGTATAGTGGACAGTTTTCGTTAACAAATAAAAATCATTGCATATTGCGGCCATCATGGCGCAGTGGTTGTTGAACCCATAACCATGTTAGTTGATAACATGGTTATGGGTTCGATTTCTACTTGAGGAAATGGTTGCATTTATATTGTTTTAGTTTTTTTCGGTAAAAGATAAGATATGCGTTGAGTTTCTGCATTCATTATGCTTGCAAAAATTCGTATGGAAAGCCAAGAACATAGCGTCACTATATCCTCTTTATCTGCCGAGAGAGATAAGCGTTAAGCTGAGAGAAAAATTACAATCGTCTGGAACATCTGACGTGGAAATCTTAAAGACAAAAAATACCAGCTTAAAAGGACGTTTTACAATTTTGGGTCCAAGTTTTAATGTCAACAGGTCGTAAATGAAAGTAGTATGCCATAAAGTTCACGCGAATGGAGCTGCGCGCAACAACTAGTAGTAAAAAAAAATATATAAAATTAAAAAAATTGTTTATAACAGTTGTGTCTTAAACACATTTAAAGAAAATTAGTAAATTGACAATAATTGTAACACAGTAAAGGTTTATTTATCACATAAGAATTCAAACGTGGTGTCAAAAAATAGTTCATTTATACTTTGATATACTAACATGGCTCTATGTGTGACTTATAAGCGATATACTTAAGAAAAATAAAGAGAATACGTAAATATTTATTGTAATAAAATAATATTTAAAAAGACATATTTAGAATACGTATAAAAGTAATAATTGTCCAAGAGGCGCGGGTTTAAATCCCGCTGCGTTCAAATTTTTATACGTTTTCTAAATATGTCTTTTTCAATATTATTTTATTACAATAAATATTTACGTATTCTCTTTCTAATTTCCTAAGTGTGCGAATAACACTTTAAAAAAATGTTAAAAATATAAAATTATATTATTTACAAATTACACAAATTTTAAAATGTTTGCCTACTCGTACGTTTTACTTTCTTAAAGTTCTTTAAAGCACCTTAAAATGCATATTCACGATGCCTCGTAAATGCTCACGTACACAACTGTTTTAGCGCGCTCATTAGTAGCATAATATTAACCTGTTTAATGTTTTATCTCAATTTCTCTTTGGAAGAACATATTTCGAGTGAAGGAAATATATATAATTATTATTTATAAAATTTCATTAAAAATGTACATTTTAATAAAAATAAGTAACAATATTAGGTTTCAGCTATATTTAAAAGAATCTTATGCAACATTGAAATATTGCTTAAGCTGATTGATGTATTGAGAAAAGCTTGCTTGAATGCTCTTTTATGTAACTACGTTTATATTATAAGGAATTAGGGCCCACACATAGAATAATAAAAGTTATTCAGTGCCGGCGGTCTTATTTCCTCAGCCTAATGATGTTGAACGATGCGACAGCCCCTGCATATTCAAGATAGCCCCCGTCATTTGAAAAAAATGGTTTCTCTTTCAACTCCCTTTCCCTATATAAAGAACCCCTTCGTTATTCAAAAAAGACTTTTTTGACTGTAGTCGTCGGCGACTCTATTTTATTGAACTTTCTAACAAAGTGTATTAAAATTATCTTCTCTTAAGTTAACACAGTTTATAAATTGCTGTGGCAAATGTTCATTTATTGAATAAGAATAAGAGTTAATTACGTTTCAAAAGTTTTAAGAAAATAATATACATAGTTTCAGTACCTATATAAGTTTTATTTTAATGAAAAGTTGAAAATATTGCTTGTACCACTAAATAAGGTGTAGAAATACTTTTGTCGTAAATAATCTATACATATTATAATTTTAAATAAAATTAAACAACAAAAATAAGATCGTGCTGATGAAGCAGGTTCAGATAATTAAGCAAATAAACAATTCCCTTTAAGCTGACTTTTTTGACCACTGTGTAATAAAATTTATCAATTTTCTTTCATCTATTGCGTGGTATATGGTGATATGGGATCTAGTAACACTTAATTTAAGTTTTCTCTTCTGGCCAGGATATAAAAACATATTTTGGATGTAGAACGCATGGCTGAGTGGTCAGAACTCTTGAACGATTCCCAAGAGGCACAAGTTCGAATCCCGCTACGTTCAAATTTTTATATGTTTTCAATTTCCTAAGTGTGTGATTTAACACTTTAAAAATGATAAAATCATTTTTTTTTCTCTTCATACATGTATATACTATAAGCATACATATAATATATACAATATAGACAACATTGTAAGATATTAATTTTAACACTATTTTTAAACACACTTAAAAATTTGGACTTATAGATCGTTGTAGAGCATTCCATAGCTTCGCTGCTTGGACAGTAAATGATTCAATGTAACAACGAGTACGCACAATGGTATCTGCAGAATGTTGTCATCTTGTGAGTGGAGACTTAGCGAAGGACAGTCATTGAAGAAGGTTGTGGGGATGGAAGTAGTAATGTAGTGGATCGTGAAGATTCTAACGATCTCTTATAGGAAGCCATCGAAGCCTTGAACTTTATTAATATATATATATATATATATATAGATATATATATATATATATATATATATATATATATATATATATAATGCTGGCACTCTAGCAGTATAAAAAAAAAATACTTTTTATTTAATTTTATACTTAATTTAACTTGTTATGCCGTTAAAAGACCCTGTTGATATAAGAAAATATGTATTATGGTAGAGAAAACTTACAATCTGCAAAGTTTCCTTTTGTTAAAGTCGCATGTCCGAGTACTTATAAAAACTTGACAGAACTTTCCTTGTCTGCATTGACTTTTGGCTGCTACAAGAAAATTTAAATAAGGTATTGTTTTAGAACACTTTATACATTGTTAAAAAGCGTCATTATTCAGTATTTTAACTGCATAGACTTCAAACTGCTTTTACTATATAGTACCTTAGTTCAAATTATACATAAACTATTTGAAAAACTTTTTACTAATTTATAAATAAAAAAAAAACATCTTAAGAAAACAAGAATTAAAGTAAACGGCAAAGTTTAATCTAGCATTACAGATGATTTCAAAGTACTGTAAAATAAATAGCGGATGTTCAAGTAACGGTCGGTAAGTCAGGGAAGTTGGAAAGTAAATGGTATTAGCATCGTCTAATCACTATCAAGGGAGCTTTCCATCTGGAGCGCTGAATCTGAGTGCTACGTTTACTCCTACAGGTTAAGCTAAAAACGGAAATATTGCAAAGTATTTCATGCCCTGTACCCCTAATTTATACTTTAATAAAAGAAAATAAAAAGTGTCTGTTCATTGAATTTTTTTACAATAAAATTATTACAGAGATGAAAAAGGACTCTAATTGAATACGAAACTATGTTTTTTTAAAACAAATCTGTCTGTTTGTATGTTTGTACGCGCATAAATTAAATTAAATTTTTTTAAATACTGGATAAATGTAAATTAATTTTTATATTGTATAGCTTTTAACCCTTTTATGACTTAGGGTATGATTGATTTCAACGTCTCTCTGACTACCTTGCGATGTGGGAAAAATCGCGGTGCTGTCATACTAATTTAAAGTATTGTAATATATATAACTGATTGTAAACGCTATTGTTGATGTTGTTGGATTTACAATTTTTGAACGATAATATTGAAATTTATAATATTTATCTCTAGTTAATAAAGCGCAGATATATGTCTTGTTATCGAAAAAGTTATTTTAAAATCAACGAGCAGGAGCGGAGTTAAGGCTTACTAGATTCTATCATCTTACGCGAAGAATTTATTTAATCGCTTATTTAATTGTTTTCGTATTAGAAATCATATGTATTTGAGATAAAGTGATATTTTAATAAAAAATTCTATACACGGCTTATAAAGATTACTGTGATATAAATGAGATGCTTTTCTTCGAGAAATAATTATAATAATATTAGGTAAACACCAAACATATTTATAGATATATTTGTATATTTCATTATTTTCTTTACCAAAATCTTCTATCTGCCAAATAAACACTTTTTTATTTAAAGCCACTTTTAAGCATAATATATTGACATTGCTGTCCCTTCGAAACGCTTTCAGAATTTTGATTATGGTTGTCAACTAACACTGAAAAATACCTGTATTATAATAATTAATATAAATTTTATATTTTAGGAAGGCATATTACTATATCAAAAAACTAATATTAGTCCTTATTTCATTCTTAGGGAATACATAAATACACTAGTTTTATGTACGGAAAGCGTTTAATAAAACATGTAATTCGAAAAGAATTAATATTTAAGCAAACACATGTTCGGACCATATGTCCGTAGTGTGTTAACTATAATGATATTAGTGCTATAATTAAATTAAAAGAATATGATAACGTTATTAAAAATTAATTAAATAAAAAAATACTGTTATCATATTTTCAGGCACCACCTACGAATCTAATGCTCCAACGGAGCCATGATGCATTTAATTTATCATTTCTCTCGGATCTTAGACGGCTTGACCTAGCATTTTATTTAAATTATATATATTTTTACCGTATATAATTATGAAAATTTTAAGCTAATTTATTACGAATATTGTTGGGGGCCTTTATGTAAAACAACGAAATTACTATAAAAACTAAGAAAAAAATAGCCTATCTTCATTCTAAGACCCTCAAATAAAACTGTATAGAATTTTACCACTATCGATTCAGCGGTTCGGCCATGATGACGTCACAGATAGTTACTGTAGCATTTATAATATTATTAGTATGTTATTACTTAATATTGTATTTCCCAACACTCTATTATCAAGGAAAATATTGTATAGGTAATTAATTTAAATATAAAGTTTCCAATAAATCTGTATAATAAACAACAGTAAACCTTTGGCAACATTATGTTAGTATTAAATAGTCTTCTGTAAAAAGATTTTTTTAATAATAATGTTGAATTCTCAATAACATATATAACCATCATATAACACCATCTCTCTGGGTTGTTATATATTAACTTTTTAATATAGTTCGTTTTGTAAGATTTTGTAAGGCGTTCCACCACTCAAGACTCAACGTCTCGAATTCGTGCGATCTTGACACTAGGTTTTCTCTGACAGCCATGTTATACGGGAAAAAGCGAAGCTAATAAAAACGCTTGTCTCAAAGTTGTCACATTTTACTTAACACTGTAACAAAACAATTTCAAAGAAGCAAAAATTCTAACAGAGGATGTATATTTTGAAAACATATGTTTTGTAAAATAGCGAAAAATCTTTTTATAATTGTATGTACATAAATTAAAAATATGCGGTTCCCCACTTAATATACTTTACAGGTTCATTGTGCCAATAAACATGCGATTCAAGAGTTGGAAGCATTCCAAATTAAGGGGTACCTACAGTTCTTTTAAGTTTAACTGCAATAACATAATTTTTCACGATAGTTAAAAATGCAAAGGGTCTTCCACGTAAATTTTACGAAATTTTTATTATTTGTAATTTGTATATGTCAAAGACTGTCATGAATACGGCTGCTAAGCGAAGCGCAGCACTTATCCGTCAACATTCGAGTATTTCCTGCTGCGTACGAGCCCCCGTGGTGGTAGGGTGCAAAGAAACGGTAATTTGCCTTCAAGCCGTTTAAGCTTTAGAGTTAAAAACTCTAAATACTTCACTAGGAACTGTAACATGTTTCTACTAGTGTAGTTAGTAAAATTGCCATTGTGGTCAGCGGATTTACATATTTTCAAGTTTCGGCTGTAAAATTTTGGCCGCACTTCCGCTACAATTTTCAGTTACTGGATTATTGTTAAAATCCATTTAACCAAAATTACAAAAAAAAAATCCACAAAAAGAGAATTCGTTGACAAAAAGTTTGTTAAATTACCTTCCTGTGCGAATTTTTGTTACAAAATCATAATATTCTTGGCTCGAGGTCTAAATCATTTTTCACTCTTTAAGAAAGGACTAGGAAAAGTCATGTATACCAGTTATGTAGAAGCTCTGTATACCAGTAATAAATTGTATGTGATTGCTATATCGAAGTTAGGATAAACGTTTTGCTAACTCTATTATAGCACAAACGAAGATAGACTAATATTCAGGCGGAAGTCTATCAACGATGACAAGAAATATGTAAGCCCTAAAAGTATCACTCGCGTTCATACTACTCATTTCTTCATCATTTTTTCATAAACTTTTTTGTCTTTCGTTGTCTTTCAGGTCGTTGGTGTAATATTTATTTTGTTTATTCTTTCCCTAAAGCATTACAACCATTTCAACTAATTTTAAAATAAATCCCGTTACTTCGTTTCATGTGATAATGTCATCTCTGATTGCTATCATACTAGTGCTAGTCAAAGCCAAGCCAATTTCTGAAACTTCTACATGTTTTTCTTTTATTCTAGTTTTTGAGAAATCATTTTCCTGTGTCTAGAACAGTTCCAGGTAACAAATTACGAGGGCAAGCTGATTTTAGGGTTCCTAGATCCAGGCTTATCGTTGCCTGGACATTTCTGGGGCCACGGGTAGGTCCTACCTACTTCTCACAACTCACGGTTCGTGAGCACGCTAAATATGTTTGGCTTGACTTTAGCAATATGGCTCTATCACTCCTTCATAGCTAACACCCCCTCAAACCATCACTGAAGTCGTATAATGCCCACGTTGTTGACTAATTGAAAAGCTTCTTTAGAGCTTACAGCATAAATATGGTCATTTTGGTTGTAAAAATATTGCTCGATTTAAAAAAAATCACATCCGTATACAAAACTTTTCTGCGACCTCACTTTACGTACAGTTCAGTTAGTTGTTTTGACTTCAACCAACTATTCTTTTTTTAAATTATCAAATATAAAATGACCAGTACGTCTCTTACAGGCTGCAAGTTGTAAGTCATCTTTTAAAGTACGTAATATGATTCTAGGTCTTACCTTCATCTCCCGAGAAAAAATCTTTTGCTTTCGGGTAGGATTTCTTCGATTTTTTCCCTAACTGCTTCTATCGCCTTTTTCGTTCGAACGCTACGTGGACGGCCCGATCTTTTTCAGTCCAAACAGAGGAAGGAGGATTTATTGTACCTAACAATAGCTCGGTACACAAATATTTTACTAATAAAAATTGTATGGATGACTTAAAAATTGTATTTGACACCATACCTACTTTGTATAATGCAATTACAGATTCAGCTCTGTTTATCACCCCACTCCATTTTAATATCACAAAATATTTTACAATATATAGGCGCGAGAATAAGAAAACACAATGAACAATCATACAAAAACGACAGATTTCATAATCAAAAATAATATTTTGATTATTTTTAGTTATAACAGTTTTTATAATTAATTATAAATATTTGTATAACATAATTACTGCGGGAGAAGCACCTAAAAATTCGTTTGAAAAATAAAAAACCGACATCACTCTAATATATAGAATATCATTAATTTATTTTATACAGCATTAGACAATTATATTATAACATATTTTTTTATTAGCATTATTTATTTATTTTGTAATGAAACTATTTTAACCGGATTAATCACGTATAATTTTGGTATTCGAAAATACATTCTTGGAACCCGACGTTTCGACCACTTTACAGTAGTCCGTGGTCACAGGTAGACATGTCATGTCTGTACGGGTAGACATGTCAAAATGTATTTTCGAATACCAAAATTATACGCGATTAATCCGGTTAAAATAGTTTCATTTCAAAATGTGTAATAATCGCGAAAATCAAAGAACTTACTATCTATTTATCTTTTTATCAATTAACTCATGTAAGAAAATCTTGTAACGCCATTTTAACCTACTTTATGAAGTCTGATTTGCTTGAAAATGTGCACCCTCGTAGAGATATTATACCTACTGTGAAATATTTTCATAGTTTGAACTTGATATCCTTGCCAAGACGACCATGATGATCTGCAAATACTTCGAAGTGTGCTGTTTTAGTTTTTCAAACTATTATATCGATTTTTTTAATATTTTTTAAAGTGTTAATTCACTTAGAAAATTGAAAAACATATTTTTTGAAAACGTATAAAAACGCATGGCTTAGCGGTCAGAGCGCCTGGACGGTTTCCAAGAAGCGCGGGTTCGAATCCCGCTGCCTTAAAATTTTTATACATTATCTAAAAATATATTTTCTAAAAATATATTGTCCAAATCAGTACAGCCAGACATTAGCCCACAGCGCCGTGATGGCCTTTGTATTATATAATAAGTAATACTATTTTACAATTTTGTTTATATGTATAAAAAAATAACTATGCTCTTACGTGTTCTTTGCTGCTTTTAGTAAAATGTTACGCATTTGATTCGAACACTCAATTTTGTAACTCAAATTGATAATAAAAAAGTATTAGTTATTAAAAAAGTATATACAGCGGCACAGCTTGAAACTACCATACTGTTTTTACGGGATAAGTTGCACAATATCTCACAATGTACTAACCGAACACTTAACTGCAAGTTGTAATGTAGTTAAATTTCTTGTGGTCACCCAAACTTAAATATGTCAGTAACCTACTACTGACAAATGTACCTACATTTGTGATTTTAATATAAGTCAATACTATTGTTATACTTGCTTGTATGTTATTTTTCGATTTCAAAGTTTAATTTTAGGCTACTTTTAACGTGTGTATTTCGTTACTTTGTTCTTTCTAATTGTCTAACAATTTGACTTTAGAATGTTATTTGCTAAAATCACATCCGTTTTACTCAGTAGTATTTTTTTTTTTTATCATACAATAAATATATTACTAAATGTAAAATTTATAACACTCTGTAAATTGGAAACTTACATATAGATGGTGATGCTGGTGCATATAGTATATAGTCGTAGATATTGCCATTTTTATTATTTTAAGACAGTTATTTTAAAAATTATGTTTTTATAATATTTTTAATACATTAGGAAATACGCGGGCAAATATGAAGTCAGTGTAACAGCGTGTGACTGTGTATGAGATAGTTGACGGGTTCAACTTCAATTCTAAGGAAGGGATTATATATATGTTTTAATTTTCTTAACCGGTTTCAAAACAATTTTGAATATTGTATTGTGGTAAGTATCCCTTAACATTGTCGGTGTGACAAGACAAGCCACGGCGTTGAATTCTGCAAACTCAACACTCATATTTCAGCGGAAAGTGGAGAAAGGAGTGTTTTGACACTAGGTTATCTGTAATTACCCTGCTATGCGGGAACAAGCGTGAAGCAGAAAAAAAGCAATACGCTTTATCATTTTTATTTTATTAATTGACATTCGTTTTACATTTTTCATTTAAGATTTTCTAGTTTTTATCTTACTCTATTTATATAACTGATTTATTACAACGTAAATTATTTCCAAATTATGTTTCTTGAGAAATTTACAATTTTACACCAACCTGATTAATACGTTAACAAAACTAATTGAATTTATGAATAGTTATAATAAACCTTTGGTAAATTTTAGTATGTATTCATCAATTGCGGACTGAAAATTTGAGAAAATACTCTAAAAGTATCTTCACTCAACAAAGCCTTAGCGAACCTTTTGTGTCTTCTAAATAAAAATATACTTTGAATACAATGTTGAAACTATTCCTAAACATTCAAAGTTTTAATGCGTATACGGAACAAGATTTTTAAGTTATCTACCATAAGTAATACAACTAAACGAGAATCGAAAACTTTAGTTTCTTGAAGTACTTTTGAACATCTTATGAATATTCACATGCGCCTCTGGATTACTTACGAACAAAGCTGTTTTATTTAAACACATAACGTAAAATACATACGTCTTACCTAATTTATGAATTAAGTGCTCTGATATAAATCGCGTATTTGCAATTACAGATCATACATTATGAATATATAGTAGTATACATCTTTGGATTAAATTAATTAATATGCCTATTAATAATATGTTTTTTTTGATAATTGCTTCAGTTCTACTTAGTATTTAAGGAAGTGAAGAATAAACACTTGAGGAAGTGTGAAATAAAAAAAAAATAGTTTGCATGGGCAAAATGGTGTGTTAGGTTTTGCCTATAATAAAAATGTAACTGATCGGTGTCTGTACATGTAAGATATATGAAAAAACATATATTTGGAATAAATATATGTCAATATTACAACCCAAGACAATTATTTTTTGTTTGTCTGTTTCTTTGGGCACGCTTATCTCAGAAATGGCTTTACCGATTTAAATACAATTTTGACTATTGTATTGTGGTTAACTTCATCAACATTTAGTGTTTATTTCATTTCAGTCGGTTTATATATAAAAAAAATACTGCCATGTAATGATAAAATTAAACAAAGTTTTTTAAATTTAAATGAGAATACGGGCGGGCGAATAAACGAAATAGTTGAGTCATAAAGTTCACGCATGCGAAGCCGCGAGCAAGTCGCTAGTTAAGAGTAATTAAAATAAGTAGTAACTTCTTTGACGCGTGCAATTCCTTAGCAGCGTCTAGGCAATTTATTCAAAATGTAAGTGTGTATTGTTTACTTTTACTAATTTATTGTGTTATTTTGAAAAATATTGGTTTTGGGCACCTCCTGTCCATATAAATTTGAAGTAACTCCTACGTCCGCATAATTTTCGCCCAAAGCGGTCGAAAGATTTTTCCTACAAGCATTATGGTGTGGATAATCAAAATTTTATTTTCGTCTATGTCTAGCCAAGATTACGTACTTCTTTACTTTAAATCCCAAGAAATACTTTTATTGGAAATACAAAATGTTGAAGAAATAAAAAGATTCAAATATAAAGAGAACATAAAAACAAGAAAAATAAACATACATTTTATCCATATTTTATATTTTACTACCTATTTTTAATTAGAGTAGTACTATTCTACATACTCGTATGTACCTTAAATTGAAGACGCCCAGTTCATGTACCATTATAAACGTTAGGAATGTAATTGTATTAGAATCATGTAATGACTCCTAAAGCAGTATCGAGTGTCTAGACCTGGTTTTAATAGCTTTTGAACTCCTTTGTGCTCTTGCTATTTATTAGTCAGTCTTAAACAATTTACAGATTCCTATTAATTAGTAATTTGGGACGTTCTCTTCCTAAGTTTAGTCGTCTGTTAGTGTCTGTTAGTGTGTCAACGCAGTATTCAAGACGATTGGTGAAGTAGTGTTCACAAATTAAATTTAAATTTAAAGACACCTATTTACTTTTTTATTTCTATTATATATGATATAATTTAAGATAATATCATCAATTCAATTTATTTGTCTTAATACTTGACTATATTATCAGATTGCTTACTATTATGAATAAAATAAATCTAGTAGGTTTTCATATGTTTGTAGTTACCAAGAAGTAATATCGTTTATGTGTTTGATACCTGTAAATTGCAGCATAATTTGTGATTCTACTCTTTCTATTGACTGAAATGACTGTAAAAAAACTACTAGCCTCCCGGCGACCCGACGTCGCGCTTGTTCATATCCAAACAATAAATTGTATATGCGTATCTGTTTCATTATTTATTAAACTTTGCTTGTATCGCAGTAACGCTAACAACAATTTATGACGACATATCTAATATTGTTGGCTTGGCGATATATTGATCGAGTGAATCCACACAACAGACGTTGTCCTATACAGTGACTTCATCTAGTCTCGTTTATGTTCCGTCTCCCACCGGAGTACTCTCAGATTTAATGATGTCCTAATCTTGTTTCTAGCCTGGTATATACGATATAAAATAAAAAGACTTAGTAACCCATGTATTGCATCAGCAAGTCCATATATTTTGATGAGAATTAGTATGGAAACAGTATAATATAGTATTTAAATGACTATTGTTCCCGGTAAGTTAAAGATATTATCACTTTTCACAATTAGAATTTATTTCTATAAAATAACTTTTTTAACAAAATGTACTCTGTACTCTTATTGTTCATCCATTTACAATCTTTTTCTCCCAGCTTATTCCTTCATCAAAGTTTTTTTACCCCCATTTATATGTTTTATAATGTTGCCAACCTTTATTCTAATTATATTAACATAATGAAATGGAACTATTTTTAACCGGATTAACGGCGTAAATTATTCGAAAATACATTTTAGAAACCCGACGTTTCAAACACTTTACAGTAGTCCGTGGTCACAGCTAAACTGAGGTGGCATTCGTCTTACAGTCGATACAATTACTATAGCAATCTACCGTCAACGATTTCTTAGTTGCTATCGATATGAATATAGTTAAAATTAAATAACCCAATATAAAATTACTTAATATTAGTAGGTATAATAATAGAATGGGTATGTAACATTAATTGCCCGGTCTGGAACTCAAAGCAAGAAAACAAAGCACGGCGTTTGTTTCCGCTACTCAATACGCAATATTACCATACTGGGATAGATTTTTGTGAGGACAGTAAAACTTTCCATTCTCCAATATATAAAGAAAGGATAAAACCAAGAACCAAGATACCTCTTAAGGTATGTTTAATTTAATTACATTGAGAATATTTATTGAGATTGTATTTATATTTTCTAACATCACTTCTATTTTGGAACGTCTCAATAGCATCAAGATGACGTCTTCATTTGTAATTTGTCTTAAAAACATTTAGAATATTAGAGCTATTATTATATTTATTTAGATTACAAAATAAAACCATACTTTCAGCTAATTAAAATATAATAAAATATGTCAAAAATATTTTTTTCGTTACTTAAAAAGTTTTTGTAAAAACATACGTTCTGTAGAATTTACTATCGGATTTTTTTTAAAATTGGTTCAGCTATTGTGAAGATTAATACGAACGATGGGACAGAAAAGAGTTACTGTTTATTACTTGGTACTGTGCTCGTGCTTTTATATAGGTGTTGCCGAAAATGTAAAAGATTTTAAAAAATCACACTGAAAGCATGTAAATATTTTAAAAATATACAATTTTTTTTTTAAATTAACTTAGCTAATTTTACCTAAATATATTGAGGTTAAGAGGCTTTATACCTATTAAACTATACAGATTCTGGGAGCAGTGATATAGAGAGGCGTAAGATAATGTCTCGCCCCTATTAACCCAATGTGGTGGATTAATGGTCAGAACCCTGCGGCGGCATTTATTGGACACTTTTAGTTATTTACGCTTTTTTCTAACTTTAATCCTACTTCGACTTTATAAATTTTAATTTACTTACTAGAAAAACACAATAGAATTTTTAAAATAGAACTATAAGCACAAAGCAATTTTAATAAACGTCATAACGAAAAGCAACCGTTGGTGTATTGTCCTAGAGCCGTTTTTCAGTGTTATTAAAAAATATAAAACTAGAGTGATTTCACGCTGAGAAGCATTTTAATAAACTAAATCGATGTCATCATATTTTTTTACGGAAATAAGAATTTTCAGCAGGTATTATACAAATACGTGACACAGTAATCACCATTAAAATTCAACATAGGATGTTTACAGCCGCTCGGCGCTCGCGTCGTCCCGCGCATACAGATAAATTGAGTACGAAATAGTCCCAGTAAAGCGGATATACTTCTCGCATGAAACAAACAGTCGAGGTTTATGCAAATTGGGCTCCTTTGTATTTTAGCGGATTAAAATATAGTGGGAATTAGTTCCGTGTCAGATATCCGACTGGCGAGGGCAACCCACTTGATTTTATTGTACGCTACTTTGTTTAAAATGCAGTCTTATCTTATATTTATTTTGCTTTATACAAATTACACATTTATAAGGCTTATTTGTCTGTTTAATATTTTTAAAATCATAATTATTTATCAAATATTGCATAGTAAATAATTATATATATTACCTTACATTAAATCAATTTGTGATATACATATACTTATATACATTATATATAAACTATTGGTTAACGTCCATTTTGTGAAAAGTTTTTCAGACATTTTAATGCAGATTTTATATTTCCACTAGAGCTTTTGACATTTTCAGCTTGATCATTCACTAATCCGCATAAACGTACATGAATTTCCAACATTTTGTGCGAAATTAATATAGAGCAAAAAAATTTTATTTGCTCTACATTCACGCCACTATAGTATTGTTCTGAAGAGATAACACAATATATTTTATAAAAATAACAACAACTTTGAAAAGATAAGAAAGAATTTGCATCCTTTGTTGCACAGAAAAATGATCTAACTCCTAGTAAGCTAGACGTCCCATGTGTCAATTTACAGCAACTTTCGTGTACATTATTACTAAATAGGATATAATATACAGATATATATATCTGTATATAATGTGTTATGTTTTTAATGCCTTACATATAAATTTATTATAGCTAATATTCACAGATTCTGTATATGTTTTTGAGGTAATCGCTGAGCGGTGGGACAGTGACTGGCTGTAAACTTGATTCTCATGGGTTCGGGAATTTAGACAAAGCTTCTCGTTTAGTTACGCCACGCAATGTCTTGAAATCGGACGAAAGAGTTAAACGAAGTTTCATGACTGAATAGCTTCTGTAAGTACATGCAGAAATTTCCCAAGGCTTACCAAGTTTATTTTGACAAGTTATTACAGCGAAAATTCGCCGGACAATTTACCCCGACGAAAGATATTAGTATTGTTAACAGAATGGTGTTAAAATTGTTTAAGGATGCTATAAAGGTTAATAACCGAGATATTGACTTTTCCAAAGTCTAAAATTATACCATTTTTGCTCTTTTCACATTATCTTAGGTTAATCTTCTACTTTAACCTAATGTATATATATATCTTCTTGAATTATGAATTTGAGTTTTTTTTTCATTTTATATTAGAAATTTTATAGAAAGTTAAAAAAGAAATAATATTACCAAATATTTTTATAATATTTTAAATTCAGTGCAAAAATTTTAGAATACATGGGTATATTATATGAGTGGGTTTATATCTACTGAGAATATAAAAGTATTCCAGTTAAAGCTATGAATAATATTAAATTTATAGTAAAAAGTTTTATTTCTTTAATAATATTAGAAACCTTAATAAAAATATATTGAGCACAGTCAAGCAATATGTATATACAAACTTAGAGAACACCTACTGTTAAATCATGTGGACGATACTCATTACGTGTTATGCTAAAACTAAAATCTTAGAATATTTATCTTACAAGAAAAATTGTAAATATTTTGACAAATTAATAAAATAAAAACACAGACAACAAACACATATAAAAAAATATTGTAGTCTTTAGCTTTTCTTGATAAATATAACGTCATATCCGCGATCGTTGAGATTCTAACTGTTTTAAAATATTACATCTTGTCATGCTACATGCATATTGTTAGGGGCAACGCTTTTTAAGCTGGAAACTTATTAAATATTATAGCCACACAGCAGACTGTAAAAAGGAGTAAATTGTTAAAATATTTATTCAAGTATATTGTGTACAAGTAGAATTGCGCAGAATATAGAATGTATGCATCAATAATAATGTATTTGTTTGTTATAACTTCGACGCTGTTCAATCGATAGATAAATTAAATATTTAAAAAAACTAATTATTTTTAGTCAGTTTGCTTTTGTTACATCATTATCATTCATCATTCACTGTTTTTGAATAGTAAGTTAATTATAAAATACCTTAATTATTCAGTACAAGAAAATAAAATATACACGAAAAATTAATCAAATATTACAGTATTTTCAAAAGAACAACTACTAAATTAAAAAACCACTAAAATTAAGTAGGTATGTCAAAAAAAATAATCAGAGTTATTCGTCAATACTTATGTATAGATATCATAAAAATCATACAAACGAAGAGGCAACTTCAGCAACCCCTTTTATTTCTCCAGTCTTATTATGTCTAAGCTCCCCCTTCGCAGTTGAAGGCACTACACCCATGTTACTTCCTTATAAGGGATTCCCGGTCTGATTCAAGTGCATTCAATCGATTGTAAGTTAAGGAGAAAGAGATATGCCACTATACTAAGGGAGACATTTAAAAAATATTATTCAATAAATTACCGACTAATTTCATTCTTTCGTAACAAAAATTTGGTTTGTATGAAAAACCGCACTTAAAAATTAATAAGATGTTTAGCGCAAGGAATGCGGTTTTCCTTAAATGAGGTCTTAATATTCCATTTAACTACAGCCAAGGGAGCCTTGTAATGTTAAACCAAAAAGAAAATATTATATTACCCATCTCCGCAATTTAACCTGCAAGCGATTTATTTTATTCATATCCTTAGTCCTGTGGCTTTTTGTACTTCTATCGATATTTTCTTATCTTAAATAGTACTCCACTACAATTAAATATTACTGTATTGGAATTTTTGACTCTTCTTTATACTATTTCTCGCATAGCATAGGTAAGAAGAACCTTGTGTCAAGACATTAATCTTTTTCTTATCATCTACATACACTATGGGTCGATATGGGTATTGTTTTTCTTATTATAATATACGCTATGGGTCTATATGGGTATGGGTATTGTTGTGGATTCCATCGGCTATTGTGGCTCCTTAAACTGAAATCCTATGAAATCCAGAGACCCCGTTTTCATTAGTTTCACCCGTGGCATTTCGATACAGAATAATAGTATTAATGATACGATGTACTTGTACTACCATCTTCCATAATTATTAATGTATAATATTTATATCAATCAACTATATGATTTAGGCAAAGTACTTTTATATATATTATATTACGCTTTCCTTAATTAACAGATTCCATTTGTACCAAACATATTTACTAGTTCCTCATCGCAAGTAGTTTTAGCCCAAGTAGTTAAATACTATAATTCAAGTTTAATTCTTATTCAAGTTTTGTATGCTCTTAGGAGGCATTTTTACGGTCGAATCTGTCTTATAAATGACTACTATGTGTTACGTAATAAGGAACAAGATAATTAAATTATTATTACTAAGTAGAGTAGAATAATTTGACGGCTTTAATATTATAATAAATATAATAAATTTTATATAAAAAATTAAACGTCACAAAGTAAAGAATAATATTAAGTTCGCAACCAATCGTTATGGAGATCCTTAGGATAGGCTTACGTCCAGCTGTAGGCGTCGTAGTACGGCATAAATGGGAACGACGAATAAGTTTGCAGCCAATACACTTAATTGTTATAAAATAAGTGTACTCGAAAACTATATATGTTTTAGAACTACTTAGTTCAATGCCTTCTTACATGATTTGTCTTTAGTCTTGAATCATGAGACACATTAGGTCTTAATTTCGAAAATAGTGCACACCGAGTATGTCATTTGGCACAGTTAACATTTTTATGGAAAAAACTGCAACACACTATTATAAACTACCATTAATTATTATTACCAATTACCATTGGACATACACTTTTTTATAAGCTTATACACGTAGCTAAGACCGTCATCAGTGATAGTAATATTGTTTAATAATAGGATATATAAATACGCTCTCTCTGTCTTTTTCGCAAAATAAACAAGCAATATTTTTTTTGCATTATTAAACGATATTATTTCTATTTTATATTTTCGTTACACATATAGAATTCATAGCTCTCAAGGCAAGCTAGTAAAACAAGTTGTATCAAACTTGGCGTCTCTATGTCTGGTTACTCCAAGACATTTTATTGATAATGAAATTCGACATAGAAATAAGTTATTTAATTACGTCGAGTAGTATTGATCGCTTTACTTGAAGTGTTTGCTTTGGTGTTATGATATATATATATAATAATACGTATGTGGGCTAGTCTTGTTTACAATTAAGGTTATTGCTTGATCAATAAATTTAAGTGACTCTAGTACAAAAGGTATCTTTAAGTAGGTATCACTTTTATATAAGCGATATTTCGATTTAATTATGGTTGTAAGGCGTAATAAGGTATAAGCATTCTTATCTGTGACGACTTGCTGTAAGGCATTGACCGCTGGACGAGGGTTGAACTCGCCTGATAAATAATGACGGTTAGATTCAAATTATATTCGAGGGATTAGACGTTTCCTATATCAAGTTAAGAGAAATAGGGCAGCAACTATGATGGAATATCTTTAAATGTATATTTTTTAAAGTTTTACGTCAGTTCATAAATTACTACTGAACCTGAAATTCAGCCCATTTTAAATTTACAGGCATAAGATACTATAGAACAGGAAACAGATATAAATATATATCTAAAAAGCGATTGAATTAAATAGCGAAAACTTGTGTCACTTTCACTAAGTCCCAAACAACACAAGACACGTTCATTGTCCGTGGCGAACTCGAATGGTTGGCGATGCATTTTTCTTTCTAACACTATCGCATCTACTAGAAAATATTCATGAATTCATTTAAGTGCAGAAAAATGTCTTTTTAAGTGCAAATGTTGTAATCATATGAAATTGACGCTTAAATTTTTTTTTCATTTTATTTTCTGATATCACATATATTTTGAATAGGAAAAGTGACATTAGGTAAGCATACACTAAACCGAAAGCTAAAAGTAGTGCCAATTATTGTAATGCATATATCATAAAACTATTGTAGAATTAGTTATAAATGTATATTTATCACTTAAGAAACTTCTAGACGCTGTATAGTGTAGTGATTCTAAAAACAATAACAGCCGGAAATCTTTCAATAAAACGTATGCAAAAACTTATCCAATTATATCCTCGGAAAGAGGAAACGCAAGAGAGGAAAATATTAGGCATATAATTCCATATTTTTTAATTAAAGCTGATATATTTATAAAATGAAAAAAATGCACAGTACCAAATAATTAATATACATAAACAAATGTATGTATTTATGTATATATCTGGTCTACATTAATATTACCTTAGCGAAAATATTTGAATGGAATACACTGACCTCATGCTCATTGAAATATTATAAATAGTTTTGCTATTCAACAAAGCTGCGATCTGCACACCGGGACAGGGCACCCCTTTATAATTTTAACGGGTGCCAACATAGGTGCGTAATGTTTTACACAAAAGTATTTAGGAAAATATGTATTAATATATATATGTACTGCAATATAAGTGTATATAGGCATATATTTCCAACACCTATAGCGGAATTGCCCAAATTCATCGCGGACTAACGCAGTGAACTATGCACGGAACGAGGACAGAATGTGGACAATTTCACAAAAGCCTACTGAGTGAGACATTTCGCCATGATAGGCGTAAAGCAGGCTAATAAAACTGTACGCAAAGGTGGCGAAACCAAATGCGGTAAGGTGGCAATAACAAATGCCAGCTGCGGCTTTATTGCTGCTAATATGACGCGCCGCTGGGAAAAGAAATTGTGTGCTGATGACTTGAATATAGCAAATAATTTTGTCTTCGTTATGTGACTAGAAAGATATTTAATAACCTTGTTATATAATAAACGATTATATACTTATATTTTAGTACTTGATACATAATATGAAATTCCTTTGAGCGATTAAATGATGAGAGAACGAGAGTAAAGTGAGTGTTTTTAACGCAAACATGTTCAGACGTCAGATTTATACTTTCTGGATCCATCTGCCGTGCCGTTTCGCATAATATTGCGGTCGGACTTGAAAAATAATAAAGGCAGAGATAAGGTTTTCGTCTGCTCCAAAAGAAACGTTGAAATTTACTTGGGACAATTTTATTTTTCATTTGCCACAACGCAAATATGAAGGAAAGCGTACAATTGGTGAGTTATATGAATATGCGGTTCCGTCTAGATTCATAACATGGATATTTAATATTATGATGTTTCATATATTAAGTGACTACTATATCAAGATTTATTTCATACTACATAAACTATTAATATTGTATTCAATGCATTGCAATAAACAAACAGTAAACATTCTTATAATTTATATAATTAGCCCGTAGCCTGCAGTTCTTTGCTCTACGGCCTTTGTCATATTATTTCCGACTGTGAAAGGATGATATTTGGAAATATCAATATTTAGGATAACCAAGAACATTGGATCAATACAATATGGCGTACATTGAAAAAATATTTTAAAAATAGCCTAAATCTCTTTATCAAATAAATTTTAAATTATTCTGAATTAATATCGATTATTTGCTTTAAGTCGTAGAGTAATTTGACGGTAACAGACTGAAAGTGATGATCAAATCTGATCCATTTGATTAGATTTGGGTGCGTGTGCATCCAAATCTAAAAAGTAAAATAATAAGGCTTTGGTTTCCACCGCCCATAATGTAATGTCTCGAAATAGACGGTGGCAAAGGACCGAGTGACATATCAACGAAGTTCTTGTAAAATATTTATTTACTTTGCCATATTTTATTCAATATTAATTTTAAGTATATATAGCTCTATATTATAATTTCATATTCCTTGCAACTCTGCTTTTATTATATCGAAAGAATACTGTTATATTCCACGACAATATTGGACTAGAGATTAAAACATCCATAACATACCGAAGTAAAACGAAATAATAAAAATAGGTTTTACCGTAGCAAGTTTCTTCGGGCAGTGGAGCGGCAAGAGGAACCAATTTCTGAGCCGATGCGAACCGTTTTGTTGGAAATAGCTTTCCTTCAATCTGCATTTTCTTGCTGATTTACCAACTTTCATATAGAACTTTCATGAGATATATTCTGAGCAGACAGAACTTCGACCGAGTCGACACATTAAGTTATTATTTAAAATTATGTAACTTTAGAGGAATTTATATTTTTCAGCTAATAATTAATGGATTTTTATTTAACAACTAGCGACCCGCTCGCAGCTTCGCCTGCGTATACTACATGACTAAACTAATTAGGTTTTTCCTCCGTCCGCGTTCTTATTTAAGTCTATAACTTAAATGGTTGTAATCTATAATGTAAATTCATAATTTAAATGCAATCTTTTTTGTCTTTATGAATCGATTGAAACGAAATAAACACTAAATGTTAAGGGAAGTTTACCACAATATAATAGTCAATTAAATCGCTTAAACAATTTCTGAGATAAGCAGTACAATAAAAAGAAAAACAGAACAGATAAATAGAAAAGAAAATTAAAAATCTATATTTTGGGCTTTATTATATTGATAATTATAAATTGCCTTTAATAGCTTTATTTTTATATAGCTTCCATCAACAGGCAATGATAAGTTACATTTTTATAATATGTATCGATTTTCAAATAAAAATAAGACGGCAAACGGGTTTCATCATATAACACCTCTATGGAAATTTATTTTATTAAATTAGGAACAGTTAATAGTTGTAAAAGTAATTGATTACCAACGCTACATACAGGTCATTTTAATGAACATGATTGCTATGCGTTCAATTTTGGATTCGTCATAAATATCATAATGGCTTTGTATCGAAATAAATTTGATTTAAACATTATATAATTATATTTCATGTAATATAAACGTAAACGCATTTTAATCTAATTACTTGTTGACTGAAAAGGTATAGATTTTCTTCAGTAGATTTGTCCGTTTTAAGCCTTCTCGAAGCGCTCAATGGAATGAACGTAAGAGGAATGGTTATTAAGGTAAACTAAGACATTAGATTTACTATAATTTATATCTAAATTTGTATTCAACTAGTCAATTAATTAGAGAATTTATTTGATGTAGGACATTTGTTCAGATTTCTCATCTCAAAATGTTTAATATGTTATATTAATGAAGAAAACGAATGAAAATAATTATACAAACTACTGTTCATTAATTTGTCATTTATATAAAAGTATACAGTTAAGATTAAGACTATTATGTTAGTTTATAGATAAGATAAATATTTATATAACCTTCATATTTTATAATTATTAAATATATTATTATAATTTCATTTGCTTACAATATAGAAAATGTATCCCGGAAAAACTGTTGTTATTACTCGAAACAAGATAAAAGTTTTACAAATATCCTGTTATTTGGTTAGCTTTGATGGCAAAGGAGACTGGTCGAGTGATTCAGTTCAAGAGCTCCTCTCTTGGCTTCTTTTTCCGAGTACCACGCAAATAATAACACGTAAAATTATATTGCGAATTAAGTGTATTTCTAGCAGGAGTTTGTATAAAATACTAAAGGGTGTTGTGAGTCTGCAGCGCGGATTACGGCTTACGGATGTGACGTCAGAGAATGAGGGTGTCCAGTGGCGTTGCCAGACAACGTCGAGGGGTCTATTATGTCCAGTGTTTTTCGTATCCTGCGAGTAACAAATATTCGCGTGACTAGAGGATACGTTCTGAACGTTAATCATTTAAAATACAATGTAATATTACAGTCTAATTTAAATAATCATTAAAATAGACAGACTGCTAAAGAAGAACCACTAGTTAAAGAAAATTATAGGAAAGGCACCCTTCGGATATTAACGAAACCAACTCTCTACATGAGTATGAACTGCAGTCAGATTTTTAGTTTTTCAAGTTAAAAACGCCCTGGCATGAAACTTTAACTTAACTGTAAAATTTTCAATGCTCAACTTTTATACTATTATATCAACATCAAAGGTCTTATTTTAATGTGAAATTTGAGCTTAGATTTTTTAAATTATAACGAAACCTAAACGTCTATGTAAAAAATTCCCAGAGCGAAAAGCCAAACGTATTCAATGCGACCATAATTAATTTGTCATTATTCCTTGATGAGTACATTCAAGGGCTTCTCAGAAAACTAAGATTATGTAAGGAACAATAAGAAATTAGAAAAGAAAATTATTTAGCTTTTAATTATAAGTTAATGTACTAAGAAAATGATGATAACTAGTAAATAAAAAATATATTAATATAATAATAGGTCCTAAGTAGCTAAGCTACGATAGATGAGTTAACATAAGGATTAAGGAGTTATTCAAAAGCTGAAGGAAGCTAGAAATCCTGTTACAAGACATTTTGTATGCAAAATTTCAACAACCCTATTATAATATACGAATAACACTTTGAATGCGTTCTATTAATTTTGCTGTGTTTATTAATGAGATAATCTAAAATATTTAAAATTTATATAGTAAATGTAGACTATTAAAATGTTTCTTCTGAATCTACTATCTATTAATAATTTAAAGTGTTCATTTTATTTTATATATAAATAAAAAAAATCCGCTTCGATCGTCTAGAATATGAATAAAATCATGAATTTATTTGTCGACAAAATAATTTTGAAATATTTAAGTCACACAGTCACAAGGTCACAAGCAAAAGCGTCCTTAACGTAAAGTTCTCAAAAACAAGCAATTTTCTTCTCTAATTAGACTTAATGTTTTCAAAGGACTTACCACATGTGTGGTTTTAATAAGCTTACGATTAACTAACGCTTTCGTGGGAAAGTATCATTGTTTCCTTCCTTTGTATTATATAAGGAATCAATTCAACATTATTTGAAGTCAGAACTGACACAAATCCGATTAGAAATATTCATTAATGTTATTACACATGAGAGATTTACTAGTAAAAAGTGCTCATTCACTTTGCAGATAGATTTGGTAGATATTGAGTGTTATACTCAATAGAAATTATACAGTTTCTTTTTGCACAAGCTCTATTAGATCAATGAGACCTTTAATATTAACTATGCCTGTGCTAAAGTTCATTTAAATCATCTCAATCATCAATTATATAGGTATATATGTTTACGAAAAGCCGGACGTAGTACAGTCAATTTTAAAGTAAGATTTATTGGTATTTCCAGTGAGTACTTACATAACATTGTTAGATTACAACTGGCAATTATTTTAAGCGCATCCATTGCTACGAAACTACGTTAAAGAGACACTGGTGGTCGTAACAAACGTCGTTATCCTACATTTTGGGGTCAACAGACGAAGCGGCATCGGCGCGACACTGAGGCGGCAGCCCGTCGGTTCACTTCAGGCTATTACTTGTTCAAAGCACAAAGTGCTGACAAAAAACCGATTGTTCATAAATTTTCATATCATTCCATACGTAAAACATATTCGGAACTAATACAATTTCAAAAACGGTTAACTAGAATAACATAAATAATTAAAAACTAATACTGACGCTACATTATGAAACTACTGTGAATTTACCATAATACGTTAAGAGTATTTTTTATACATTATAAAAACTAGAGTCTATTAACATTTTTACTTCAAATTTTACAAACTCAAATTGATTTTTCATATACTATAGGGTAGGCACTTATTTTTAACGCAAACTGATACCACGTTGATAAACTACGTTGTTTTGCTACCTCGATAAGAGCACTTGGACACGGTTGAAGCAGCTACACTTAAGAAAAGTATTATTGCTTGCACAGAGAATGTCTTCATGTAGGACAGCTGTTGTAAGAATACTGTAATAATCTAGCACATATAATGGCAATGTTATGCATTTCTTGATAACTTTTGGTTAATTTATTATTTGTATATTAACATGCATTTTAAAATAAAAAATGTTATTTTTTTATCTCGAACATGTTAATTTATTTGCCTTCTACTTATGTAACAAGTTACAATTATATTCAAAATAAATTTATAAAAAAATGTTAAATTCTTTCATAAACTTTTTTAGGAACTGAAGAATTAATGATAAAAATTAACTTCCAGATTTACTAATACTCTTGTAAATATGTATTAGGTACTTTTAGTAAAATTCTGTGTACAAGGAAAAAATTAATAACAACATATTATACTAAGTAGCTATATAAATAAATCTTTATTCTAATAATTAATAATGCAAATTTATTGAAAACATTATTATACGAATTTATATCAACAGCTCAACGTGAAATATAATACCAGCTTTTTGAGACGTAGTTTATTATTCCGATTATGCATATTAGACAGCGAGCCGTCTACAACGGCAGATCGCTCGTTGGTTATTCGTCTTTTGTCTTATTTTATTATGCCATTATTCGGTGCCGGCTATAAAGGCTAGCGAGACAGTTTGTCTGCGTGTTCCGGGATTTCTCGCCCTCGTTGATCTAGTCGGGGTAGATGGCGCGGAGTGGCGGCTCGCGCCCCGCGGCAGTGCTTCCGCAGGCCGCCCAGTGATGGCACGCGTGCTGTCCGCCCCCGCCAATAATACGTGCGCTCGGGAAAAACATAGGTGAACTTCCACACCAAAATACTGCGTCATTGGAATTTTCTTTAAAAACAATGACTCTTTTTATACATTTATATTGTGTAATATGGATAACCTTACTCACAGCCTGCTGCAGTACGACAGGTGAGCACTGAATGCAATTTGCATTTTTATAGAGTTTACCGGCAACTTGTGAAAAAGTTTTTATTGATTGGAAAATAAATATCACTATTTAATTTCGTTGTTGTCCACCATTACTTATTTTGCCAATCCAAAGTTTGTTTGTTTTATAGGCTACTTTGTTTATTTGTATCTATATACATCCATTAATATTGGCGTTTATATATTAGAAGACTTATGTAACCTTCTATTTTTTTTTAACATATATACCTTATGAGGTATAAAGTCATAGTTGCAACGTGTATTCAGTTATTCAAGAATAACATTAAATAATTTTTAGTATCTAATCTTCTGAAACGAAATAAAAAATTTATTAACCTATCAATTATCGAAATTAATATTAACCTGTCATTTAAGTATAACTTAACTTATATAAAATTTTAATTTAATATAAAAACCTTGATTTACTTATAATATAAATATATAATCTGAAGATATAAAATGAATTAAAATCAAATTATTATTTCCTTAACAAAATTTAGAACTTAAAACCCTACAAATTCTTATTCCCATATTTATAATTTACTGCAACATACGAAACGCTTGACAAGCTTCCTATTATCTACATAATATTTGAACTTAAGGATCTTCGACCTCTACTTAGATAAAGTTTAATAATTTAAACAATAAATGTTTTACATAACAAACAACAAAGACATTCGTTTTCTTAGCATTGATGTAAAGTATTTTCTACGGCTCTCAAGATTTGAGTCAACTCTGTTATTTTAATTAAAGACCCCAAAATTTAATTTGATAAACATTACGTCGGTAAATAAAGGTGGTCCAAATTATAACCCAGAGATGACGACTTCTCTCAAGAAGGGAGGGATTCCTTAAAAATAAGATTTATTCAGAGGGTTCGAGATAAGAAGCTCTTGTATTTCTTTAATATAATTCAGTTAACAAGGGGAGGAAGCACAAACAAAACGGACAGGGGTCGATCTGAGTCATTCGCGGATA
Organism: Podotricha telesiphe; assembly: GCA_038994665.1. Taxonomy (NCBI): domain Eukaryota; kingdom Metazoa; phylum Arthropoda; class Insecta; order Lepidoptera; family Nymphalidae; genus Podotricha; species Podotricha telesiphe. The sequence goes on from JAOYRR010000091.1 coordinate 92,481, forward strand.
TCTGCTGGCATCTCGACAGTGACAGATATGGATGTACTTTATTATTGCAATGTACGAAGTGAAGTTAGGAATATTATCTATCACTAATTTTAAATTGAATAATAAGTATACTAGAATATCTAGAGATATAGAATATCTATAGAGCCGGAAAGTGGAGAATATTAATATGACTAAAAAGTTGTTGAGGCCCTTGTGGCGCGGTGTGACAGCGTCTGAATGTATACGCGATTGTTGCAATGGCGGATCCACCGTTGTAGGCACGATAGGCATAACTAAGTCCCAAACTGATGTGTGACGTCACATATTTTGGTCTCCACAACTTGGCTTCAGTGACGCAGCCTTTCAGTATCACCTAATAAAATAAAAAAATGTAATTTGTGTAAATTTCTCAATTGTAATTATCTCCGTGTAAACTCCGGCTTAAACTTGGCCTATTTTAAGGTGGCTGTGACCACAATGTTTTTTAACGGCGGTATCGGCGTCTGGATATTTGTGGGTTCGATTCCCACTCAAGTAAATGATTATATTTAAATTATTTTAATTTCTTCGCCCTAGTGTCACTTAACACGCGGAATGTCACTAGGTTCTCTTACCCTGTTATGTTAGGGAAAATGTGAAGCTGAAAAAATAATAATATGATTATTATATTTGATTTCATAATGTCATGGCATTCCACTACAAAATAATAAACGACTTCAATGAAAAAAATGTTCCAAATGGAATATTAAATTCATGCGATATCTGGGTCTATAAAAATAAATAATTCTGCTAATGATAATTTAATAAAGGTTGTATTTCTTATTGAAAATGAAGTTAAAGCGCTATATTACAGAAAAAGCAGTTGGTTTTTTTTGGAAAAACAATGCTTTTAAAGACTCACTTTACTTTTTTTAACTACAACGAATATAACCTATTCGAACATGAAAATTAATTCGAGCATAAAAAGAAATGCAAAAATCCTTGGAACCCATTTCAAAAACTGATTTCTGTTATGGTTAAAAAGCCAGTAATATTGTGTATTACTGGCTTTTTACTATCAGTAAAAAATGTATTAGTCAATTAGTTAACAGTTATTATAAGATATAAACAATACAAAATAGGCGTGATATTTTATCCTACTAATATCACAATATATACTGCTAATATCACCTCATGTAATGTTCACATTCAAGAGTGCGTTTCTTTAAATTATAATTTGTTGTGGCTTGCATTTCGAGTTGATATTTAGTGATAAATATTAATAATATTAGTTGCGGGCTACTTCTCAATATTAACTTTGTACAATCCATACTATCCAGACTAATATTATAAATAGCGAGAGTAACTCTGTCTGTCTGTTTGTGACATATTCACAGCCGAACCGCTGACCTGATTGTGATGAGACTTTATATCGGGATATAAGGAACGTAGGCTATTTTTTTTGCCCATACGTTCTGGGATTGTTACATCATGAGGCACAGCACATCCATACATACATTTTTGTTCAGTCAGTCACTCAAAGCTCAGCAGAGTTTATAGGAATTTATATCAGCAATGAGTATAAAGTCTACTGATTAAAGATAAATTAAGAGAAAGTTTTAACTGATCCTTTTTTTCAATAAACATATTTTCCTACAGAATAGAATTAAGGGATTCATGTAAAAAGGATGCAAACAGTGCGTTCATCTAACATAGGATTAAATAAATTAAACTATTACAGTTTAACTACTTTTGTTTATGACAAAAATATAATAGAAAAAAAATGCGTTCTTACTCAGAAGTGAAAAAAAATATGAAATAATTGTAAGTAATCAATAATTACGGAAATTTATTTTTTTGATCAATGGATGAATGTACTTAGAAATTTGTATACGTTAAGTCCCTCTGCGTCGGTGGTAATATAATCTTTTTCAAAGTTAGATTCATAAATAATATATAATGTTTCGCATGATTTAACAAATTGTAGTTGATTTGTTTTACTTTTAAAAGCTTGTTATTCTCATATGCATCCATTCATATTTTATGACCTACTAAATTGGCTTAACAAGTAAGCTTTATTAAAAAAAACAATATACAGTATATTTTCAAAATTAAAATACAAGATATTTATTTTAGTATGTGACGTATAAATCAACGCCTTATCAGTTCGATATAATAAAAGTAAAGATACTTGTAAACAAAACTACTAACAAACATTTTAATATTTAAATTAATTTAACATGATGAGTCGTACTAAGAAACTTACATATATATATTTTTAAAGCAAGGAATTTTAAATTTTATTCAAATTTCACATTGTGTGAAAGATAGAAATGTTCTACCTATATTCAAATTTTCATATTATGAAGCATTTGAAACTTATTACTAAATATGAAATACAAAATGCAAAATTGCACTAGTATCTACATATATTTACTTAATTTTACAATTCTCTTTCAGCTTTCCGTTCTCTACTTTCCGCCCTTTCTTTAGACTAGGAAAATGAAATTATTTGATACAAATATAATACCAAGTGCCATTTGAAATCATCAGAACAGTTCTGTGATTATGGCGCTTCGAACAGGCTAGTAGCGCTTCGAACAGTGCTTTCAACCGCACACAGCGCCACAGTGGTGACGCCGTTAGATATATTTTATCATTATACAAGCACCGATTTGTGTATACTATTAATTAATAATGGTTGGATACACCTTATACTTTACAATACATTAAAATATAAATATAAACATTATTCTGAATATAAAAGAAGAGATTTCGTCGTCATACTGCGTGTCGACGAACACAGCATCAACCGTTATTTCAAAAATAACTCCCCTCAGAACTTATTTCAAATAATATATATATATATACAGTGAACTAGTAGTAAAATAGTTAAGTACTTAATTGTCCAGATGGATTGCAGAGGAAATACGTACATCCACTGCTGTGAATGAATCCACAGTGAATTTTTTTGAGTGACGGGTACTGAATTCAATATGAGGACGCTCGAGAGCAGATTTAAGTGATCTGCAATTACTACTTTTGATATTTTTTTCTTATTGAATATAAAATAATATTTCAAAGTAGAATAAGTGAATTGTACTTATATTTTTTATCTTAATATGTGCCGCTTTTAGCTTATTCTCTCTCAGAATTTTATTATGTTTTATAGATGCCTTGCTTTTATAGATTATTCCCATTTTAATCACACAGCATCAAATAAATTCACACACATTTTATCCTAACATCATGGAATTATTGCCGAATTATTTATATATGAGATTTTTTAGCACAGAAAAATTCCTTTACTATTTACTTAGAAATTTTATTATGTGCGATAAACATTGAATAAGGAATATGTAACTGTCACATAGAAAATAAATGAAGTGACATAAACAGCCTCTATGGGCACACATGCTAAAATCCCGCGCAAAAGAATGCTAGTGCCAGTCTTTCCTTTTATAAGATAATGAAGCAGACAGATAAGTAGTCTAATAAGTAGTCTAGTAGTCTAAGATTGAAGAATAACCATACGTTCCTGACGAATAGTATAACAGATAAAGGTACCGTACGTTACTGAAATGCCAGTATTAATCTTAGTAGGTTGCGTGACTCAAGCCAATGAATTATTACAAAACTCAAAGCAGCTTCACGCTTTTTCCCGCATAGCAGTATAGGCAGAGAAACCTATTGTCACCGGAGTTTCAGTTTGTCGCTTTTCGGCCGAATTCGAGATATGGCGTGTTGAGTGGCGATACTTAAAACAGCGCTTTGTCAAGAGCGAGCATATGAGAATAATTTAAATATAATCCTTCCCGAAACTGAGGATCGAATACAGCCTGTTTTATTCGCTTAGGTACAGTAAAAACCTATTCAACTGTGCCACGCTTCAAAAGAAGAAGTAAAAAAGCAATCATAGGGACTGATGCTATAGTGAAAACTTACAACTTACATTTTTCATATTCAAAATTGAAATTTCAAATGTGTGAATTAAAACTATCAATATCATTCTGGTTTTTACATCTATTGACATAAAATTATATGTTAAAACATACGACTATTGAGATAAAATTGTATTCAACGTTTCGTGACAATGACGCGAGTTCCATATTTTTGGTTCATCCAAGAAGTGATCTACTCACCTAAAGAAGTTTTCACTTTAAAAAAAAAACTAGTGAAAGAAAAGAAAATGATCATTACCAAATATATGTCAGTGTAAATTAAGCATCTTAATATGTAAAAGGTATTTTAAGTCCTTGTCTTAGTACATTATAATATTCGTTCACTAAAGTCGCCATTCTTTTGCGTAACAACTTTAGAAACAAGTGAATTGTACGTTTTCTTACTTTGCATAAAACAAAACTTTTCTAAATTGGTTTTAAGGTTTCGCAACTTTTTCCATAAATTAATCATTGAAATATTTATTTCTTTTTGCTTGTAAATATATACAGTTTAATTAACACAATAAATTAAGTGCTGAATAAGTATGGGCTTTAATATTTTAGAATAATACAACCTAAGATTGTATCGTAGCTTATAATATATAGAGTTAATAAAGCTTTTCAGGTTCTTATAAAGTTCAATACAAAATTTTACTTAAAAGCCTAAAGAAGTATAACGACTTTGTGCTGCTTACTGCTTCACTTATTATCAATGCGCGAATATACTTTTGATCTATTATTAAAACACTTTCAATAGAAATATTCTTTAAAGTTACTTTCTATATATAAAGTATAATCAAAATCCATACTTTACTTAAAATTTGAAAACATATTCTTTTTTTATTTTGAATGTTAAGTCAGACAAATTTATAGACAGAATAAAGTCCAAATAAAGTGAAATTCGTAGAGCAATCCCTTGCTTTTGCCAATTAGAATTGCACAAGAAAGATTTATTATATTGTAAACTTTAACCTTAAGCTTGAAAATGTATACGTTACCGGCAATCTGTATAATTCAGGTATTCTATACAATCTCTAGGCATTGTATAGAATACCGAAGCCATCTAGGCAATGTATGAAACATTACGAATATGATTGTCCATTACATACTTTGCCTAGGTAATGTACGCCTTACCTACGTTCGTCTTACACACATTGCCGACTGCGCATTCAGCATTGTATAGAATACAATATAACATATAATAGACATAGTATAAAATGAATATATTTCATACATTCCCTGAATATATTAGGCATTCTATACATTGCCTAGGTATTGTATAAAGTACCGGATACACTTCGTCGATTTATTATTCGTAATCATATTACTATACTTTGTTTTAATTTTTATGACATCTTTAAGCACTACAGAATTGCTTAATTATTTACGAGATAGCTTTGGTTCAAATCCTCCAGAGGTATTCTATATCATGTATATCATTTGGATTGTTTAAATATAAACAAATATATACTTTGTCATGGCACAATTGTGTTGTTTGATTAGTTCTTTTAACCACTGATAACTATATCAATTAGTGCTTTACCTACTCCAGTTCTTATTGATAGGTACTTCCGTCAGAAGACGAAAATTTGATAGCAGCGACACCCACGCTCTAACTACCTGTAAAGAAATAAGGGTGAAGCCTCAATTATTATTGGTTGAACGCAATCTACTTTGATTATTTATGATTGTTAGGTATATACATTTTTTTATTACAAATTGTACATTAGTACGTTGAAACCAATAATAATAAACATTAAAAAGTAATGTAAAAATTATGATGATTTTTAAGTGACTATCCAAAATAACTGTCTAAGAAATTCCGCATTCAGGGATCATAGTAAGTATCAATTATTCATCTGTATCGATAATGGAACAATCTTGTCGTTAGAAGTGTGGTTGTCAACGCGCCCGGTAATGGTATATATTAGTTTCCAATACAAAAACCAATCCTAGCTAATGTGTCGATAAGATGATAGAATCTGTTACGAATTACGAGTAATATTACATTTTGTATTAAATTACTTATATATTTTGTATCAAAATATTCTTTTGATACTAATCGCTTCCAAACAGAGAATTTTTGACAGCAAAACAATATGTTCTATCTCACGTAAAATATACATATTATAAAACAATTTCTGTCGATTGTTTTCTTTATACATACAGACTGTTTAATTATTTTCTACCTAATACTATGATAGTGATAGTTCAGCTTTTAACTGCACTTTTACAACTCCTTACACAGGATACAGCCAAGAAATTCCGTCACGCTAAACAACTTAGCTAATGTACCATTTGTTTCTGCATCAAAGGTTTCATTGAGCCTTCAGAATTCATTTAGTTTATATATTGTGCGCACCAATCTATAAACCATAAAAAATATATAAAAATCTAGTAGTTCTCGAGATTAATATGTGAAAAAAAAAAGACTATAATTACAAAAATCGTTAATTCCTTTTACTATACTTTCATTAAATAAGATACTTTTAGGTAAACATATGTATTGAAATATTGTTTTGTTTTATGTGATGATAAAAATGTAAATTTATAAGGCAAAGAGAAAAAATCACTCCTTTCTCCACTTGCTAACCTTTTTTAGACGACTTTTATATATATTGTGTAACAACATCTTTATCAAACCAGTTTGGAGTGTCAATTAAATTCAACATATCTCTTATAAAATAAGTTCAATCAACTTACTTGATAAGACAAAATTGTGAATATCACGTAAAATTCATAAAAAAACAACCCAAACCCTTAACAAACCCATTTTAAAATTATAACCCAACTTTTATCGTTGTAGTGTTTAAATCTCCAAAAATAATGAAACACGTAGCTTAATAAGTTTGAGAAAAAGGTGATGAAATTTGAAAAAGTTTTCTTACAAGCTTTCCTATCTTACTTATTTCGTGAAATCCATTCTTAGCTGACATTTCCTATTCATAAACTACCTTGCTGCCAAAATTTAAAATCATACGTCAAATAAATTCCTCTAACCTTGTACAATACAATGTATAAATACATATGAACACGACACAATTGTAACCATTGGGATTACGAAATATAATATTGATAACCTAAAAAATATAGTGCCTATTATCCGCGTGTCAACATCATTACGTATACTGTAATACGATATACTTCCACGTTATATTGGTCGTAGGGTTATTGGTTACTACAATGTCTTACTGCCTTGGCCGCTTCGTTGTGTTTTTTACATTTTTATTTTTATTTTTACCAAGTTTATCTTAAATTAAAGTATAAATAATAATAATAAAGTAAAAATAAATTAAATTAAATCTTATATTAAAGCTTATCGAAATTTTTAGACATAACTTATAAGGACTTCCAGTAAACCACACTTTGTAATAAAATTATTATGAAATAGTAAAAATAGATTTGAATAATTATTTGACATAACCGTATTATTTACTGAAATTCAATTAAAAATATAAACATAAATTATGACAATATTATTACAAAGTGTAATTTCATTACAGAAACCTACGCGTACTACATTAATAAACACCAATAAAGGATTAAATAATATTTATATTTACTTTGTATTATATATCACTTTGGTTGATAAATACAGGTTCCTATTATTTAAAAATTATTTTAATAACGCCACAACACATATTAAGTGCTCTAAGTCCCTAGAGTACACAATGTTGAAGTATTAATATCATCGTAGTCCATCATAACCATAAAATTATCGACGTTCATAATAAAACTATCCTATTTATATTACAAGTGTAACCATCTTGCAGTGGAAGATAGGTTCAAAATTATTTCAAAGTATCTAAAATTTTAAATTATTACATTATTACTACAATACTAATAAATAAAATTACACATTCCTTGCGTATTAAGCCGCCTCTTTTTGGATAAAACTCGAAGACAACGTGAATGATAATGCAGTAAAATTTCGTACCATTTTGTATGGAGACCCCTCTAAGGTCTAAGATATACACAATAGGTTAGTTTTATAATGAATATATGCCGTAATCGTATTCTTTAGCGACAAAAGTAAAATAAACTAAAGTCAAAAATAAATAACCTCCCTATATTAAAATAGATTCTTATTAATCACAATTACTAAGACCATTTGAAAGGTGATGCTAAAGAGCTATAAAAATAATGATTGTCACACAAATGCATCCTATCCGTATTGTCACAAAATAGAAAAACCTTTTCTAGAAAATGTGTAATAATCGTGAAAATCAAAGAACTTATTAAAACCTTTTATTGCCTGTTTCATTGCAAAGTAAGCAATTTTAGAAGGCTTTTAAAAGGACCGTAAACTTTTGCGTACTAATAAATTTAATAACAATAACTTTCACATTTCACAACTTATAATATTTGATATCGTTTAGTGGACGATATTTTAATATGATAATGATTCCTTTATTCTTGGTGTAAGTACTTTTAAAGGGTAGGTGTGTTATCGTTAAAGTAGGGCGGCTATTATCTCCATACTAAACTTTAATACAGTTTTATAATTGTAACAACTTTATAGTTGGGCAATAGTTAGTAAATTATAGCGTTTATCGGTTTCAATATGTTAAAACAAATTTCTGTTTATTATATTTGACTGTGGTGTACACTTTTATTTATATCTACAAAATATGTACAGGCTTCACGCTTATTCTCGCATAGTAGGGGAGTTAAAGAGCCTAATCTCCAGACACTCCGTTCTCCACCGCCGAAATCATTGCGTGTTAAGTGATGGAAGTAAACGCCAATCTTTGTCTTAGGTACCAGTAGAACTAAAAGTAAGTTAAATATAATTATTCCTTCTTGAAGGAATCGAATCTACAACTGAGCCACGATAGCCTCTAAATCTTAATATGTGTGTATTAGATTTTTTTTAAGAATTATAAAATTAATCATACCGTAAAACTGACAAAGTTTATTATTGATATTTACTGGTACTCATATTCATTAATTTCTTAATTTGAATAAGTTTGAAGCTCTTCTACTAATTCAACAAAGGGTATAAATTATCGATAACTTAACAATTAGCAGTTTAATGTATCTACATAGAATGTAGCTGCCTCATTTTGGATGCTTTAATAAAACGCTTGTATATTAGGTATTTTTTATAATATAATGATAGGAGTTTTAAATTCTTTATGTTTGCACACGCGGCATAACACAATTCCTTATTTTTTTTGCAGAATAAACAGCCTAATGTTAAGATAAACCTTTTTTTTTACTATTCGTTCGTTTCAAACCCAACGCGTGGATCAGTGTTAAGAAATGAAAATGTTTTTAAATATAACCAGTAGCCGTAATGAGCATTTAACTTATAACCAGCGTTTGTATAATCAAAACGCGCTAAATGATTTCAAAAATAATCATGCACTACTATGGCTTTAAAAAAATATTTAAAAGAAAACAATTACTAGATTAGTATAATTTAAACAAGAAACACCAATTATTTTCATTTAAGGTCGGAAGAGCTTGTGCATCACAGCTAATTGGATTGAATTGTCGCGGCAAGTAAACGGGAAATGACTGGTTAATAACGTCTCTTTTAGCTCAAAGTTCTAGACTTTTAGTTGTTCTTGAATTAAGCTGTTATATAACATTGTTTTTAAATCTTTACTTTTTTTATAATACTCAGTACATTGTGCAAAATAATAATTCTTGTGTTTGAGTCATATCAAGAACATGATGTCAGCTTGGATATTAATCTATGCAAGATACAATAAAACAATATTTAACAAGCATTATATGAGTCAATTGTAATTATTTACTCAATAATTGATTATTAATAATTTAAATTAAATAATATAATAATAAAAGGAAAGTAGTTTAAATAAAGAAACGATTAATCACAGCCAAACTATATCAATTTAATATATATTTATATATTATATGTATCATATAAAATCTTTGCAGGTCGAGAATTTAACAACGGACAAAATGTAGTGTCCGTAGCTCCTATAGAGGTTACTGACGGTAAGTCATTGTTATTTTTTAAACTTAAAACACAGTTGGTATTAAGTAATATGTATATAAGTTAAAATGTATATCATTATAAAATTGCTATTTAAAACATTATAGAATTAAAAATACTGCAGTAAAACAAAAAAAGGCTTTTTACACAGCTTAAGCTGTCAGATCCTAATCGCATTGAAGTGGTAAAGAACCGATTACAAAATTTTTTGTTTTTAATATATCAACAATTTACAATTTTATAGAATAGTATTAGCTTCATTTAAAATACTATAACAGAGTTAATTTACCGATTAAATTTATTTAATATTTTGCATGGGTTAACCAGTATTTGTTGAATAAAGATTTCCCAGAAGAATTATCATAATATTCGCTTATATTATAACAAATTCAAATATTTGCCTTTCAATAATGTCTACTTTTTAAATAAACAGTGACATTCTGACAATTCAATTCGCTTCAATTCCTAAACGGAGTATTTTTTATGTACTGAAATTTACTTAATTTACCGTGACATTGAATAGTATTTTAATCATTACATAGAAACAGTTAATTATTTTTTTTTTACGTTTTTTAAAGTGTTAAAAATTTTTAAATTTTGCCCGAAATCGAGACATTGCGCGTTGAGTGGCAGAACTCAATGCCACGCTTTGGCTTGCTAGAGAAAATACTTATCATCATATAAATATAAACATTACCCCGAGTGGGGGCAAACCCACCACCAATCGCGTTTGCAGCGTCCGCGTTGTGACAAGAAATATTCAATGGTTTTACATTTAAGTATAAGTTATGAAGTAAATTGTTTCCTAATAGATAACATCAGCACGCTGCTGTAGTATTTTTTTTTGTTAGTACAATAATTTGAATAAAACATTTTTACTTTGACTTGAAGAAATAATGAAAACAAACGAATCTTCTTTTTAATCAACATACAGCTCATGTATTTTATTATTTCTATTTAGTTCTTAAGAAAATTAATTAAAACTAGCCTATGAATCTAGACTCATAAGGAAATTAATTAAACAGATGATATAACTGAAAATGAATTATATAATTCATTTAAATAATATAAAAATCCATATAAATAATAGAGGCCGTCGTGGCGCAGTATGACAGTGTTTGATAGTATAGGCGATGTTTGTGGGCCCGAATCCAGGTCCCACTCGGAGAATGGTTATATTCTAATTATTTTTATTTCTGCGAACTGGTGACAAGACAAAGCGCGGCGTTATGTTACGCCACTCAACACGTAATGTCTCGATTTAGGGTGGAAAGTGGAGAACGGAATGTCTTGATACTAGTAATAAAAATCCACCACTTAACATCATAACTATATTCAATGTAATGCAAACAAAAAGCAATTTTGTTAAAACTTATTTAAAATTCCAAGTGGGCCTTAACTAATGAATAGGATTATTATTACCGAAACTGTGTATTTAGCATTCATGTGTCGGCAATGCACAGCTGCTTTCTTCTCAACATTGATTATTTAAATTACCGTGAAATAGTAATCTTGTTCAACCTACAAAGCAAGCTATGAAACAGCCGCGACCCCGTTCGTATTTAATCTCTTAGGTCCAAGCTTTACAAAGAGTTTATAACACAGTTCTCTTTGTGATAAAACTGCATAACACTGAAAAAAGCACTTCAACTCCTTTCGGCACTTTTGCGTGACGTCGTTAAAATTCTACTGAAACGGTTCTAAAAATAATTGTGCTCGCCTCCGCTACTGCTATACGTCTTTAAAATAGAAAAGTTTGAAATAATGAACGGATAATGAAATTAAATTATACATTCTGTTGTGACAATTTACTAAATAATCTCAAGTATCTACTAGTCGTACTAGAAAATATGTGGATAATATAATAGTTTTAATAATTATAGACAAACATGCATATATGTAGATATATTATGTAGATAACGCTCATATTATCCCCATACAACGGGAAGCTTGTCGGCCTCAGTTATCAGACATCTAAGGATAATCGCTTAACGGTTGAGCCAAATTGATCGAGTTGCAGATATCCGTACCCACTATTCTATATTAACAACTGAAATTTTTATTACATACGATTCAAAACACAAGTTACATATTGTCTATACAACTATTGTCAAATTTAATATTTTAAATATATTTAATGTATTATCAATTGTATAATAAATAAAAAACATAGGTACGTACTTATTACGATGCGTTAATTTCTAATTAGTAATTATATACTTTGGCAACTAAACAAGGTCGTCTTCGTCATAATTATCGATTTAATGAAGGTGTGTTATAAATACAATGGTTGAACAATTATATTGAAATAAGAAACCAATTTGAAGACAAATTATTTGGAATCATTATTAATTTTCATAGTATATATCTGAAAATATTTATTGAAATTAAATTTAATTAGATATGATAAAACTTTTAGCTTTTTAATGTTGTTAATATATATTGTAAATAAAGAAAAATATTACAGTAAGAAACATTTTAAACGATCGTGACCGGCGATACATTATTTTGCCGGGGAAAGAGTGATACACCGACAAACCGCTATTTGTCGTGGCGCACTAGATATAAATCACGCACCCCTCGCTAGCAGACTCGACGGCACCTAGCTATTGTCGTGTCCTTAAACCTGTGAACACGGTATGAACGGACGCGACTCCCATACTAATGTACAATTTAATTCACATTTGTTTTGAAATTTCGTTAACTTTCCAAGAATTTTGCTCTTTATAAAATTGTTTGAAGTCATTCTCTACGTTAATGAATAAAGGAATTTAAAGCTCTAAGAAAATGCCCCTTACATTTATTTGTAACATAGCGAAAATATAGCTATTTAGCTAAAGTTCAATAAAGCTTTGAATGATAAAATACTTTTAGTTTGTACCTTAAATTAAAGGCTGTACTTGCTTTTTATGATCGTTGAAAAAAACTGCTTTTGTGCTAGAAAATTATAGAAGAAATTATAGAAATTATAATTGAAAATTTTATTTTTTTAATTAAAAAGAACCTCACTTCGTTGCTCAATTATAATGGCAAAACAATAACTGAAGCTTAAAAATTCATACGTTTTGTATATGAACTTGATACACAATTGAAATTAAGGTAATGTTAATGAAAATTATTGTATAAACGGTAAACGGTACGGTAATGTTAAGATTAATTGTAAAGTAAATAAATCTTATTATTTTCGATTAATCTTAAAATTTATCATAATTATTTTATTTCAGAATCCATGTACCCAAGGTTCGCCGAGCCAATACCAAATGTAACAGCTACTGTCGGGAGAGATGCATTGTTAGCATGCGTCGTTGATAACTTAAGAGGTTTCAAGGTACTATTTACATATACTAATCTATATTATCATAGATCTTATGTGATATTAATATATTTGGAATATAAAAATTTCATAGGTTGTAATTCTCGTCGAAAATTTATTTAATTTAAACTTATTAACATAAGTATTATTACTATATCTTATCAACTCATTGTTAGCCATTCAAAAGCAAAGGACCCTATGGTCCTAACAAAGTTATTAACAAACGTGTATATATAAACATTTTTACAAATAAATTTTGGAGAGTTAATTTGGCAATTTGAATACAATGTTTCCTTTTTTTTCACGTTTAGGTCGCATGGGTCCGTATGGACACACAAACTATTCTGACTATCCATCATAATATTATAACGCAAAACACGCGCATCAGTTTATCATACAACGATCATCGCTCGTGGTTCCTCCAAATCAAAAATGTACAAGAAGTGGACCGCGGTTGGTACATGTGTCAAGTCAATACAGATCCAATGCGTTCAAGAAAAGGATATCTACAAGTAGTGGGTAAGTTACCATTCGGTAAACAAAAGGCGGTACCTAAATGGAGAATTTTTATATTACGATTTGTTTATATATTCAAATGGGGGCATCCCCAATCGATACTTATATATTAAGAACAGCAATAATAAGTATCAAAATTAATAATAGCCTCAATAATATAATTAAATTCTCGACATTCTCGAAGTTTTTCACTCTCAGAATACTTTACAGCAGTCCGCTACAACGAGTGCCCGAGATACAGATCCACTAACTACTGTCAAGTGTCACGACTTATATGCGAAATATCCACTACTTAGTTTCATTTAATAAATACAATAGTTATCATATTTAGAAAATAAACTTTTTTTTTGTATTATTCACACACTTAGGATATTCAAAGCACTTGTATAAAATGTATAACGTATATTTTTATACATTTTCTAAAAATATTTTTCGTATTCTAAGTGCCTTCCTCCTATTACGACGTACCAGTAACATTTTGAAAATATTTAGTAAATAGCATTATCTCTTGCCAAACAATTATTCTTAGGAATAACCTTTTGGTAGCAGACATTTGTAAAATCTCTCTACTGTAAAAAAATAACTAAAAATCGTATAAGAATTTCGACGTAACTTTTTATAAAAATTGAAATTGTGAGACAGTTATCAAAACTGTAATTATTTTAATTGTTATAAATTATCGTTTTTTAAATCATTTCACGTACCTATATAGTACCTATAACTACATATTCGCGTTTTTGAATACAATATTATTTGCATAAAACAGTAAAATTATTTTTTTTATAAAAATAAACCCTTTTAGCATTGGACCTCGGAATTACATCCGCTTACTCTCATCATGTGACAAATTCAATTACTGCTATATAGCTTTGACGTATATTATGTTCCACCGATTCATATATGCATATACTGACTGTAATATATTTATACATACGTATGTATAGACTGTGTAGTCTATGCCGATAGTTGAAATTAATGTATATATACACATTTGTCTCAACAGAAAAAGTATGTAAGTAATTGATATAAAGATAGTATATATTATATACAAATTGTTTATATAACTTAAAAAAAATACTGAATTTTTCTATACGTAAGAAAAAAACTTAAAACATCCCCAATCTCTTAAATTACTGGCTTGCCCAATGTGACCATCTATCATCGACAAAGTGACGTCTACGGAAGCGACAAGGAAAGGCAGGGACGTGGCCTTGATGTGTCATGTTTCAGTTGATATTCAGGATCTATATCATTTAAAAAACTACTGATGGCAGAACCTTGCTCCACCTACAACACAATAGCGTCTTCTGATAATTAAAAACAAAATAAGATATATACCTAATAATAATAATGCCTTTAATATATATCTAATTATTTCTGAATAGGAGGAAGGTCGTGATAGATATAATATCGCTTTGCTATTATTCTACACCATGGAATGTGGTCGACCATATGTCAGAAATATATTTTTTGGGTAGTATTAGTTTCGTATAATATGCCAATAAAGTAATTGAAATATATACAAAAATACTATATGTTTCCTTAAACATATTATGGTATATGGTATATATATATATATATATATATATATATAAATATAATATAATATATATGTGTGTGTGTGTGTGTAGGTGTGTAGGTGTGTGTGTAGTGATGCACTTAATAATAATAAAACGTGAAACTTTTTTAATAAACTATATATATTTTGGTATTTGTAAGTAATTACTCATCGTTGCTCAGTGCCTCCATCAATCATCGACAACATGACGTCCACTGACATGGTAGTGAGAGAAGGCACGGACGTGACTTTAGTATGCCGAGCTTCTGGTTACCCTGAACCGTATGTAATGTGGAGGAGAGAAGATGGACAGGATTTCAATTATAATGGAGAATCTGGTGGGACATAAGTATTTACTTATTAAAACATTTTAAAATATTATAAAATATAATAAAAGAGCTACATCAACTAGCTAATGTAATCAAATCATTTGAAAACCGAATAAAAGTATCAATAAAAAGCAGTCTTACTCACGCCTGTCAGGCAATACCCTAAGTGCTGTAACCAACTTAGAAATGAGTCTATTCATAACTGCAGCGGAGCTTTAATAAGAGTACAGCTTTTGCTTTTCTTTGTAGTTGAAATTCCATTGTGATACACATTATGTGATATTTAAATTTATTGTTATTTCTTAAGCGTGAGTTTTAGAAGAAAAATATATTTAGTAATATTTTATAATATTTGTTAAATGTTGTTTTATGCAAAATTGTTATATGGAAAAGTTGTATAGCGCTAATAATGATGTTTCATATCATTTTATATTTAAAAAAAACTCGTATTACTTTTTAATAAATTTATAAACACATATTATGTATCGATGAGCATCTCTACTATAGCTCTTTTATATATATAATGATGTTGCCGACTTATCTTGTATATGACTAACAATGCCATTTTTGTTTGTAGTAAGTGTAGTTGACGGCGAAACGCTCACCATAACAAAGGTTTCCCGTCTCCATATGGGCGCCTATCTCTGTATCGCATCCAACGGCGTTCCTCCATCGATCAGTAAACGCATCATGCTTATGGTTCAATGTGAGTAGATAAGCTGATCTGATCCAATAACAGAGCAGACTTGATGGATAATCCTTGTCGAATAACGATTATTAGTTTATTAATTAGTAACCGATTTACATAATACGTGTACATGTAGTGTCTATTATTAAAACAATATTGACTTGGTTAGGAGGTCGTTAACAAATTCAATTTGTGTTGTACACGGTGGTAATTAATCTGATTGATGAATTTACTTGCTGATGGAATTTAATTAACTAATAAAATAAATTAACAGTTACCGCAACTATATGTATTTTTTATTTTTGTTTAAATCAGTTCCACCAATGCTGTCTATTCCAAATCAGTTGGAAGGAGCGTACATCGGTCAAGATGTGACGTTGGAATGTCACACTGAAGCCTACCCATCCTCAATCAACTACTGGACCACGGATAAAGGGGATATGATAATTTCCGGTGAGATTTATTTGAATCTATCCACTCAATACATTCACGAATCACTAACTTTGGCTATGGTCATTTATTTAAATAATTGGTCGATATTATTTTTTTAGGATATACGAAAGGAA
Organism: Podotricha telesiphe; assembly: GCA_038994665.1. Lineage (NCBI taxonomy): Eukaryota > Metazoa > Arthropoda > Insecta > Lepidoptera > Nymphalidae > Podotricha > Podotricha telesiphe. The sequence continues at coordinate 109,318 of JAOYRR010000091.1, forward strand.
ATCTATACTTTTAACATATTACTATATACTATATATAGTAGCAGTAGTATGGTAAAGTCGTAATATCAAGTAGATAACGCTAATTAATATGTAAAATTTAACTACTCGTACTGATGTATGGAATTACATGTTCAAATTGGAGAACGTAAATACCTACGCTTAAATCTCAACTTTCGAAGTACTAATCAGAGCAACACAATAGAACTGCCGCAACATTTATCATGTCAGCTTAAATAACATGTGTCTCTGTCAAATATAATACCGCACAATTCATCATTGATTTATGAGCTGATAATGAAAATAGTTTGTGTCGAATTGAGGAAGTATACGACACAATTGGTAACAGCGTTGGCAATGGTAGCATATAAAATGGAAATGTACAGCTCCGTATTCCTTTGGGGAATAAAAGTTATAACATGCTGTAAATTTTTACCTTATTTTCAGGTAGCAGCTGATTAACAAATAAACTTATATATTTTATTAAACGAAGTAACCTAATTTAAGCCGTATTTAAATAAATTTCCAGTTTTACTAAGCATACAATGGCAATTATGAGTTTTATAAATAAATTACTTTTACTATAAAATAAATGCATTATATATATGACTTATATATCGTCAGTTAAAAAATTATATGACATGAAACAATTAAAAGTCTAATTCAAAACGGTTTATTTTGTTTTAATTTTGTTATTTGAAGATAAGGTATCGCTTTATTTCTGAAATGGGCATAGTTAACCTAAAAAAAATGACAAATTCAAAAAACAAAAATTCAAGCAACTGCTTTTGTTGTCGGAGCTGAACAGAACGTATGGCTTTAATGGGCAAACCGCTTGGACTATCCCAAGAGGCGCAGGTTCAAGTCCCACTACTGTCAAATTTTTATACGTTTTCTTAAGCTGGATGTGTGAATGTGCTCTTTTAGGATAAAAAGAAAAACGTTCATTTTTCTTTAAACGGTTGTACAGACGGAAATAATTATAAATTATTTCCGTGTTTCTAATTCTTTGTAATACTCTTCTCTATGTTCTCAAAACAACACTGTTTATTTCTAGATTTAAAGCATGAAGTTACCATAGTTATAACAAAATTACTTTAGTAATTTCTAGATAAACAAACATTTTATTTTGTCGTATGTCATCAAGTCAAATGACAATAAATCAGTTTTCGAAAGGAGTGATTCGTATCGGACCTATCCTACCCATTATGAGTAAACTAGCAAAGTTTGGTTAGATTAAACAACTCCCTAAGGTGTTAGCGATAACGATCTTTCCTTTGTTGCTTACCACACAACTAACTAAGGTACCAAGTGAAACGCGACACATTTTTTTTAATTTCTATATGTTCTGCAGCATAGGAAGTTAGAAGAGAAAACCTACTTACCTATATAAACAATGCATTAATAGTTACATAACTGACTGAAATATCCTCACCATCTAGGAGTTTCCTTCCATGTCCTTAACTGTGGAATGGCCTACCAGCGGCAGTGTTTCCAGGACGATTCGACATGGGTACCTTCAAAAAGCGCGTCTATTTCCACCTTAAAGTCTGCCAACATCCCTGTAGCTCCTCTGGTGTTACACGGGGTCGTGAGCGGCGGTGATCACTTACCATCAGGTGACCTGAACATTCGTTTGCCTTGACTTTAGAATAAAAAAAAAAAAGACTGGATCGAATAGCGCATTTGATATAGTAAACTGAGAAAAGGAGTATATTAAAAAGTATTTTATTAGATTCACATTACTTCTGAACACTTAGTTGCGTCTGCAATTTGCACAAGTGTCAGCATCCAATGAAAATACAACATTTTCATAGCGTAATGCATGTAGCTCATGTCATTACCCAAAGGACTAGGTTACCGTAATCGTTAATATCGTTGCTTAAAGGTGTATATTCCAATTTACAATGAAGAGATACACGAAATGGTAGGTGTGAAAATAGAGAATATTATAGTAAGAATGAAGAAGAACGTGCTCACGTGGCTTGGGCACGAGAGGATGAGTGGATGAGTGATGAAAAAATGTTAAGAAAGATATATGAAGCAAAGGGCCTTTGCTAAGAGAATAATATAGTATAGAATAGTATAGAATAATAAGAGAATAATAAAAAATAGATCCTGGAGAAAGGTCACATATCAATGATGGAGACCAGCCCACGGGTGTGTATGAAGAGATTAATGACTTGATGATGAGACGACAGAAGTATCCAGGGACCATACCGTTTGGCGCTCCCCTCTCTCTGATTGCCCCGCTAGGGATAAAGTTTGAAACTAAAAAAATGTGTGCTCGTTTAGTTCTTTATTAAATTCAATTATTATTTAAAGTGCAACTTGTACATAATTTCTACCGAGACCTATAACCATATAGTCCATTCATACTTTCTAATTGCGCCATGATATCGTCGTCTCTCGTCGTATATTATATTTCTATATTGGATCGTTTTTTGAGCATATGATAAAATTTTCACTGTTTTATAATTTTAGCGTAATACGACCTAGCAAAGCACGTTCAGGCATCCTATGCTTTTTACGGAACGCGATTGCATTATGATCAAGCTCATATTTTAACTATGCATTCAACGCTCATAACACAAATAGCAAACTCAACTAGGTATTTGAGAAAACTTGCTGTGCCCACATAAACTGGTTTTATATACTGACATTATTAGTACTTGACAATTACTTTAAAATAAAAATAGCTTAATTGTCTACTTTACAGAGAAGTTATGTATCCTATAATCAAACAGTAAAAATATGTTTTTACATTGAATATATATATTTCCAAAAAAATATTGTACGTAGATGAGAAAACAATAACATAATTTAAATCTTTTACTTTTTATGCGCACGTCTTTAGAACTAGTGGATGGATTTGGATGAAACGTTTTTATTATAAAGCTTTTAAACTTGGACAGAATTTAGTATATAATTGATATATGAAAGGGGGCACCTGGAATATTTGATATATGACCATAGGAGCACTAGCTAAACTATAAAAAAATAGAAAATGCCACCTTAATGAAAGACTATCCTAACAAATATAGAAATTAAAGCTCTGGAACTGCTAAAGGAGAGAGAACCTTATAAGTCCATCTAAACTTAAAGAAATATTGAGATGTCGCATTAGCGAAACATGTTCATTAACATTTAACAATTAAATATTTGTAAAATCTGACGAACTACCATAATTACCGAGCTATACTATAAGAAATAAATAAATTATGCCTTATAAGTTCTTTGATTGTCACGATTGTTAACCGGATTAATCCAACCGGACCAATATTATACGCAAATAATCCTGTTAAAAATAGTTTCATTTCAAAATGATGCATTTGTAAAATTTGTCCAGTATGGCCGTCTCAGTTGCCGTTGACAATAAATCACAGACATTGGTTCAATTCCCGCAACACAAAGAAATTATTATTTAAATAGTTTTCATTTTTTTCTCTCCTTTAAGACAAAATTACCACCTTAACGAAAGTTATTATAATTTTAAATCCACGTTTTAATGTCAACCGGTGGAAATAGTATATCGTTAAGTCCACGCAAACGAAGCTGTGGGAATTAACTAGTATCAAATATTTTAGTCTCGCTCCATACAAAATAGCTTATACTCGCGACATCTTAAAAACTACTTAAATTTAGAAATAGAAACTAAAATTATATAAAATCGAACTTTACTCTCAACGCGCTGGCTACGTTTCGTGCTTACTAAAATTATATCTCCTTCTTTTAACTGATATGCTGACATACGTCATTCAATTTATGACTTATCAGAATTTACTGTAAATATGACAAGTTTATTACTTTAACCTTCTTTATTCTGTGGTTAATATATATTTGCGAATTATTAATAGTTATTCAATTAATTGTACTGACCGTAACTTTTGCTTAAAAATATCGAAACGTAGAATATTTAAAAATATCGAAACGTTATTGTAATTAGTTCTTCCTAGTACAGGTTTGTTATTTGAACTTGTTTCCAAATTTATACGGACTATAGTTTTGGCCGACGTCCGCCCAACTTTTCACTTTACACCAGCGACGTCATACTGCCGTTTGCAAGGGAAATTAACTTCAGTAAACTCTGTGTTTTTTTAAAAACTTTTCTTGTGGTTTACCTGCATTATAAGCATTCTTTTGTATTTACATATATAGGTATATAAAAATAGTGTTATGTATCTCACAGCCTGTCGTCCAGTGCGGAACGTACGCCTAAATATCTATGTAAAACGATATTTAATGCAATATTTAAACATGCGTTATTAAAAAGGCCCTAACTATTCATATAAATAAAAGAAACTATTTCTTGTTCATAATATAGGGAAATATTTTATTAAAAACATTATTCGAACGCCCCTCGCTATGAGTCGACATTCTTTAAGATTGAAATACGAAAACAAAATCTCGTGTTCGATTTCTCCTCTTATATGTGATTTATTGTTTTGTCTATCGGCTGCGATCGAATAGCAGGCTAAATTGGAATATAATAAAATAATGGTTTGATATTTCTTTGTCCTCCTTTGTTTTGTACAGTAGTATTGTAAAATATTATTGTAAAATATTTATATTCAAACCATTCTTGAGAACTCAATTATTTCGCGCAATTTTATTTAATTTTACATTCACATGTTCACGCAAGATATACAAAAAGATAAGAAATTAATAACGTTTTAGACACACTACTACTCTGTTTTAAAAATTTACGTGAGTATTGTGCGGTATGCACTGGTATTTTTTTTAATAAAAATAAATGTACGTATATATTGAATTTCCGCATACAAGTAGACGGTATAATTTTAAAACGTTTAAATTTTAATTTCTCAATGTTATACAATAAATATAACAAGCACATACACTTTCGTTTTATAGCTTAAACTTGTCGACAACATAATAAATCTAAAGACAGTAAATTTAAACGTTCGTATCTACGTTTTGAGACCGCAAATTCTCCCCTTAGTGAAATTCATATCCCAACTCGTACCTTTAACATGATCACACACCATTTATTTCCTAACAGTCCATTTATCTCATAACTATCAAACACGGTCACTGCGTTTGCTTCTAGGAATAAGTATACAGGTTTTATATTTAAGTAGAAATGGAAATTGTAGGTGGCAAGTACGAAGCCTTCCCAGTGGATAGCGGTTACAACAAATTTATGATGCTGAAGATTCGTAACATCACCAAAGAAGATTTTGGCTTCTACAAATGTATTGCGAAGAACTCCTTGGGAGAAACCGATGGCATCATCAGGCTCGATGGTACTCTTTTTTTTTTCAAAATTAATTTACATATTTTGTTTCAAATTGACTATGAATTGAAATGACTATGTATTAAATGTTGATTTCTAGAAATACCAGCACCTCCGTCAGCGTTCACCACTACGCAAAAATCTATACTGGATAATCAAACGATCAGAAAGAAAGGTCAGTTAATATTCTAATAATTTTAGTTTACAATTATTATTTTATTATTCCACTATATATTATTACTGACTCCTTTTACAGGACAATTGCAAATATTTCAATCGAACGAAGCAATCAGTTCTACATTCCAAGGTGAAGCGTATGGTGAACAAATTCGCGATTTTGGTAATACTGTCCAACTATATATTGTAATATTTCAATAGCCATGTATAAAAAGTGTGGAAATACGATCATAAACCACAAGCTTGTGGTAGTAAGCTGGTCGAATACTATTTATAGGGCTTCAATTATCAATTATTTTACGAAGTGGAAAACTTCAACACGTCAAAAGAAATTGTAGGGTAAAATTTATACGATATTCAGATAAAAACGAAATAATTTATGTGAAAAATGTTTTAAATATAGTCATCGCTTTATATCAAAAGTATTCGATCTTTTTGATGTCCTTCTCATACTGAAATAGGACTAAGAATATTTTGTTTGCTCAAACGATGTCCAATTATGAAGACACGAGTCTTCATTAGAGAGAGCTTTGTGGAAAAAATTAATGTCTTCATTGTCGACTCTTTAACCAAACGTATAGTAGGTTTTATGTTAAACTTGTTTATTATCTACGTACTCAAAATTAGGATATTTTTTAATGATTATGGCTAAAAAGACGTAAAATTTTAGGTTATTTTTTAATAATGTCGACTTAAAAAACATTCACAGTCCGCCCTTAGTTAGTTAATGTTTACTTATAAAATATTTTCTTACAGATTACTATGAAAAGGAAAACTCAGCAGTTGCTCCGAAGTTAGAAAAACTTTTGTACGTAACACTTTTAATTCACCGAATAATAACACTTCGTGTACATTCTTGATAATTGTACTGTAAATAAATTTCTTGTGTTAATTATAACCGTATAAGTTTTTATAATAGAGAATTTTCTTTTTCGCTGAACAGACAATAATCAGTTGTACGAGATCAACATTCCATTTAAACTTCATACAAACCTGTTAATCACGCACATTAGTATTCTAGATTTTATAATATTGTATTTCAATATGTAGAAGTGTTTTTATGCAAATCTGCTTTATGAAATAGTATGAATGGTTTTGCTTATGAATGTTGATCTAATAAAGCTTTGCATAAAGCCAGACGTTTTAGAGACCTGCCTATACTAGTCGTTCGACATGCTTCAAAAACTAGAGTTAATTTTTAAATAATTTAAATGTTGTGATATAAAATAAAACTATTTTTAAGAAGTAATTAAAAATGGTTTTATGTTACTAATAATTTATAACATTTGTACATATTATATAACTTATAAGAAATACAACATTGTTTACATTTTTATTACCATAAACAATATTATAGATAACTCAGTCAATCCACTTTTATATAAAAAATGTTAATAGAATCACAAGACCGCTTTAAAATTTATTTATTAGGCATTAAAAATTGTTGTACGCGAAATTCCAGCCGTTGTTAATAAATGTTTTCTTAACCTGACTAAAGTACCTGACATTTCCGGTGAAATCCCGGCGTAATAATTATGGTATCTTTAACGGCCCCCATATTTTGTTACACGATTCTCTAAGGGTTCGCGACCTACAATTTGGAAACCCGGTCTTTTAGGGATCTCTTTCTTTTATGCAATGATAGATTACAAGGCATATGGAATCTTAAACTTATATTATATACCTACCTAGATTTTGTTCCTTATATAAATGATCCTTTATTTATTCCGCATTTTTTTGATGTAAAACATTTATTGTATACAGAAAAATATTTGCCAGTACTAAATGTAAATATATAAATACTTGTCATGACTATAAATAATCCGGTCCTAAGAAAATATTTTATCAGGGTTGCTTATAATTTAAATATATTTTAATATACTGATTACAACGAATTTGTATAGGTTTCACCAAACTTTAATTCAAGTGTAATATATTTAAATAATAGTTTTAATTAATAGTTTACTGTAATTAATTTAACTGTTATTAATTTTATATACTTTAATTTTCAATGTTACGTTTAAATAAAGAACAGTATGGAAATATTTTCTTAAGTCTTAACACATGTGTGTGAAAATATTACTTTATATTTCAAAGAATTCTTTGTACTTTTTTTATATGGTAAGAAAATAATAAGATACACAGACATAAAACTCATCCAAGTTATTGAATCCGCTATAAATGTTAGACTTAGATTTATGATGATATACATATATACATATATTTAGAATGTTTTATATTTCTTTACTTGCTACAAACGCCAAATACTGTATAAATAAATTGATGCTTAATTATGAATTTTGTTTCATTTTACATATATTATTAATTATTTTTAATATACAGCAACGTTTATGTTTTTTAAATAAATATAATATAGTATGAAGCTGAATTACTATTGAGACTACACCTTAATATCAAGTAAAAGTTTTTTTTTTTAATAAAGAACTAAAATTGGTTAAGAGTTAAAAAGTTTCTACGAAAAATCAACTTTTGTAGCTATTAGGAGACGTCGACGTAAGAAGAAAAACTGAGTTGCAAACGACAGTTTGTTTTAGAAATAAATAATTAAACACTGACAAAAACACTAGCAAATTGTGTACTCTAGTCAAAAATAGTCAATTAAACATTTTCATTTAAAATAACGACCGCTACTACAAACAGTTAGTTTATGTCTTAATATGAACTAACTATCTGTATATGAAACGTTAAGGGCATATTTTCATATATATCACAAATAGATATTACAAATAACAAGCTTAACGCACGTTCCCGCGGTAAACAGAGAGTACCTAGTATCAAGACACTGTGTACTCCATTTTCTGCAATAATGTCCCTAACATTGCGTGCTTAGTGACGGAACTCAACGCTTTGTCTTACGGACCAGAACGAAGAAATTAAATTATTTTCCCGCGAATGGGAATTGAACCCACAACCAATCGCTGTTTACAGTCAGACGCTCGTCCACTGCGCCATGAAGGCCTGCGGCACGATATTGTTACAATTTTTTCTAAACTGACATTCCAAAGAAAACTATCTAGTTAAGCCACGAGTTCTTGTATCTATTCTGCTTGTATTGATAAAATATATAGAAAATACTTGTTAACATTCCATGCATCACCGTGCGGGAGCCAAGCCCATCGCGTTGCAGGGGAGGTGCCAATGTAAGGCAATATTTAAGTAATCTGAAATGCACATTTCAGATTACTAAAACAGCCTAGTTAATTATTATATGTTTATTATTTGATAAATAAATTAAGATGAAGATTAAATAGAAAAAATATCAACAGTGCTAGAAAATTTAAGTTAGTTGGTTGCTTGGCAATGCTTGAAATTGCAAAATGATAAAAATATATGCTTTTCATTTCACAAAAATTTAAAACTTATGTTGGAATACTTACTCGTGTTCTACGATACTTCGTCGATATAATAATAGGCACAAAGTTCTTTGACACATTTACGAAGGCAAAGTCAACTTTCCTACAACACGAACGTAGCATCATAACGTTTTTCCGGCCTCAAAAGATTACTGATCAAATAGCCTTACTTTTTGCGTAGGTATTTGGCTCGCAAAGGCTATGTTATCCGGAAAAAACAAAAGTTTCCCGAGGGATAAGAATGTTAAGTCCAGAGCAGCGCTGGAGGGCAAAAGGCTAGTTTTCATTACATATCTTGATTTACTATCTCATTTATATATAGACATGTTGTTTTATTTGTAAACATTTGCTCTGCACATAAAAATTGTAATAAAAATAGAACTTTTTAAACACAACCTGATGGGCGTTGTGATAATGCATTTCTAACCGTGTTAAGCTAACATTTCATGTTTGTAATAATAGTTTCTGTAATAATAATGTATACTCAAACATAGCTAATATTAAAAACTAAAAATCTTATATATTTTTTTACGTATTAGATGATTTATGCTGTTAGTATTTTAATATATATTATATTTAATATATTATTCATTTCCTTTCTTATATCTCTATCTTTATATTGCACAAATGCATCTCTAAGTCTAAAAATTCTGAATTTTATTAACCTGTAATGAACTAGTGTACCATAATTCCATATTTATATTTCCATATTACGTGTTTTAACCATTTCTCCACAGCTGAATTGGCCAATTCCTTCTTATTGTATCACTACATTACTTTTTATAGTCAAAACCCTTTAAACTGTTATAGATAAAAATAACCGGATTTTGTACAATAATACACTATTCGTCCGCTTTGCATTTTCATCTTTGGTATTTAATCTCTCATACCTACGTACAAAATGTATATAAATATATATAATTTTGTTCTTGAATACTTCTATAGATAACTGCTGTACTATATATTTTTTTAATTCTATATTATTTGATTCAAAAATATATTCATTTTCAATTTAACTTTTATTTTTCAGTTTTCATTTACGAAAAAAAATGTTCTAAGCAACGTTATGTAAATAGTGAGACGTTTGTCGGCCTGCAACTACGTCCAATGTGGCATAATCGCCTTGCCTCTGTCACACTGTTACTGCGAAAGGTATAATGCATCAAAGGCATTATTCATATTCGTGTAAAGACAAAAGTATTGTTTAATTGGTATATACTAGATACAATTAGGTATTATTATTATAAGTTATCGATTAAATAAATAATAATATTTGTTTAAAGCAAATAACAAATAAGTTTAAAAAAGGAACTCACTTAATATTATTTTGTCGGTATTCTGATCATCTTGGCAAGGATAATGTCTGATACCCTTGAAAATTAAAATATTGTTGTCATGTAATTGGATCCGGAAACGTGTGCAAAGTTTCAAGCATATAGGAGCACAAAAAGCGAGAACAAATGTCGTTGCAATATTTTTTAAATGACTAATTGACAAATCTGTGCAGATTAAGCTAATAAATGCATTTTAAAAAAGGCTGTAGAGATAAAAAATAGTTTATCTGAAAATCGTATGTCATAGGATTAATGTATGTGTATTTATTAGAATTACATACATATGCATAATATTCTCTGTTCCCTAAACATTAAGGCACAGCAATTCCTAGTTACATATTATATGAGAAAATTTTTGGCTTATTGCCCAAAATTCTATCTAAGTAGAGCTTATGTTGAAGATTGGGAGATTAAAGTACTTAAAATAAATAAATAGCGCCAACCGTTTTGAAGCGGAAACTTCGAAATTGGATTCCAAATGTTTTATGTTTAATATCAGTATTGCTAGTATAAAATATATAAAAGTAAAGGGAAAGTATATCAGATGTCAAGTATATTATGTGCAATGTACAATAAACCAACATGTGTACGATGTATTGTATTTGTTCTTTGTAAGTCGCTAATATGAGGGTTCCATGTGGGTTCCATTTTAAAGGATTGCCATTTTCGTAACATCATCAAAACCTTTTATTTCTCTCTTTGTTTTTTTTTGTCGCTGGGAAATGCAGTTTATGCAGACAGTCCGAGCGCAAGGCACATAAACTGCGGACGCATGATAAAATGGGACTCACCGGTGAGTCCTATAATACCCACTAACACCAAGCGGAAATCCTCTACATGTACATCTTCAAAACCTAAATCAAGTTGAAATTCATTAAGATATATTTTTTTGTTAATACAAAAATATGTGTCATTGTTTAGCGGTACGACGCGACACCCAAATGTTTGCTCGTCAGTACATTTTAATAACTAAAATCATTTCAAAAATATATATTATATTAACATAATAAATAAGAATGAAAGATGTATTTAGAAAATGTATTGAAATTTGAACGCAGCGGGATTTGAACCCGCGCCTCTTGAAAAACCGTTCAAACGCTCTGACCTGGCGGTCAGAGCCATGCTTGCATGCATGCATGTCTTTTTCAATTTCCTTAGTGTGGGAATAACACTTTAAAAAATGTTAACAAGAATGTAAGATGTATATTTTTTTTATGTGATAAATAAGAAAGACAAAAAGACAATAAATTTAAGTATTAACAGATAACAGAATATATCATTTGATTAGATTGATATTGGCAGAGGGATATTATACTCAATTCTTGTTTTTTGTTCTCATCTTTGTTTTTTTACGCATTTTAACTAATAAAAATACACCAGAACGACAATAACTCTGGGACAATGAATACATTGAGCAACCGTCCGATTGTTAATGTACTCTATGTGATGACTTTTGGATATCTACACTTGTTTTGTTTTGTGTTATTTATTAGTAAGGACAATCCAAATGATGCGTGTTGCTCTCAAGGCAGACCGTTGGACCTTTTTACTAGTACATATGACTCACCTCGGAAATATCTTCATAGACTGATTAAACCATGTGGCCAATATATTAAAATGGAGATGTGCGCTTAACGCATAATTAATATTATAATTTTATAACATAAACGAAAATATAATAATGTTTACTCACATCCTGATAATGTTAAGGTAAAATACTAGGAAATATAACTTAATTTTAACTATATTGTACGCTTAAACTGACAAAGAAATCTATCCAGATATAAAATTTGCATTGTCATTTTTTTAATGAAACTTCTTTAACATTTAAATTGACTAGCTCCACCTCGGAGCAATTCAGCTCGTTGCTCTTCTCGAAATAGTCCCTGCGGCCTGTAATAGGTTTCTTAAAAGGAAATCGAGTTAAACAGACGTGATAGACTTAATTGTAGTAAGGTTTATTTTCCAAGATCAAAGAATTCGTTCAAGGTTGGATAAACGGATTTTCAAAATGAACCTCATTCAATTTTACCAATATTTTACTTTGATATTTTTTGATCATTAATCCATTTAATCTTGCGGTCCGTAAAATAGGCGGGTACGTCTTCATTTAACGGCCAACACTTCGAAATTGAACTGCTTAATCGCAGCAACGTAGAGCAAGCGAGAAATCATTGGCAGCCCTAACTCGTAATTACGTTGAAGCACCTTTGATGCGTGGAACTCCCTTGAGATTGAGCGATTTTCGTCGTTAATTCTCCCTCTTTGTTTATCTTATTTAATATAGCCATTTAAGTTTCCCTAGTGGAAAAGGATTTCTAATTAATGATAATAAAGTAATCTTAATACGATACGTAGACAAAAAGCGCTATATATACGAAAAATATTTATGTGTAATCATATATAAATATATTATTTAATATTACGTAATGAACGAAGCAACGTCTAGGGTGGCAATACACCTTTTATAAGGATCAGTTCAATCAAGTACCGTGAACTCGAACACGAACAAGAACCGCTATTTCCATTAATATGTAACGAAGACCAATCTCAGTGCAGTGCCCTTTATTGTCTCGACCAAATCGATACCCTTACTTAGCCATTTACCACATTTCAGTTTTCATTTCATTATTATATTTACAATCACCTCAGAGCTCGTAATCACTCGTAATGATAGTAAATTTTCAATTATCTTCAATATAAAAAATTTATGATGAAATTTTCTGTATGTTTAATCAAATTTGGACATCAAAAAATACACATATGTATGAGTGTTTCATAATTATTAATTAGATAACAATAAAAAAATATAATGCATAGAACATTGGAAACAGAGGAAACATCGGCAAATTATACAAACTAGCCCCGTTGTTTACTTTTCTAAGATCTTATTTGCTATAAATAAATAAGGAAAGAGCAAAATTATTTATTTTCTATGTATAAACAACGTATATAATAAATTATTTTAGCTTTTAAATTACTTTGAAAATAGCCACATTTCTTCATAATCACTGAATAATAAAAGTATAATTGTATTAGGATGGTTTGTCCAAAATTAAAGCAATTTTAAACTAATATTTTATAAATAATTCATTTTACATTATAATTAAAATTGAAACGTGCTTATTGTGTACCGTTTCTGATATTAGACTTGTTGATACTAGTATCATTAATTCAAGAGCAATCAAGAGCAAGAGTATCTAAAAAAAAAATATTTATTCGCTTAAGTTATATTTAGAGTACGTAATATTTTTGTATCGTAGTAATAGTTTATTAAAATAATGAATTGGTAGAGTATCTACTTTTTGAACTGCACATTCTTTTTTAATTTATTCTATCAAATTCATTAACTACAGCTTGACAAATGCATAGTTCATATATACGAAGAGTTCACATAATATTCCGTCGAATTAGCGGCTTGCTATTTTAGGTAGTATTAACTGAGCACATTGGATAGGGGGCATTGTAACAGTTGGCACAGAAAAAGCATTACGTTCCCTCTGTCTTAAGTATCGTATTTACCGGAACTCCATACACTCCTTTTGATTTAAAGTTCAAGTCAACTATTAATCTTCACAATGTGTTATTATTGCAGTAAAATAACACTATTTTGAAAGTTTATTTAATAAATTTATAAAAGAGTAGCTCTCTTGAAAATTACCATTTTGGCTAGTGATACAAGGCTCGTCGGCAAGACGATCGAGCTGGTGGTAACTACGTAGATATTATGACAAAGCATCTGCTTTATTACAAGATTAATAAATATTGGATACTACAATTAAATGTAATAGCGCAGAAAATTATATTCCCCAATTCAAATCGAAGTTTCGTTTTCAAATTTCAACAATTATTTTAAATCTATTTGGATTAACATATAGAAGAATAATTGTTTTGTATAAAGGAACCAATTATAAAGAAAGATAAAGAATTATTCACTCAGAGTCTGAGTTCAGAGTATTCGCGTAGTTCCACGCATATTGTGTTCAGTTACTTTAGTGATATTTTACTTTTGCATACATTTTACGGATTATTTTGCTTTTATATCACCCGCTATTAAAAAGGTTATATTTATATAAAGTGTAAAACTCTGCGAACTTTTACTAGTATCTACATATTTAATATAAAAATGAATATATGTTATCAAACTGCTTTTCCATATGTTATTTTGGAACAAATATAAATATATTTAAAATTCTTTTGACTATATTAAGAAGACGTAGTATGCTTGATGACACTTTGAGATAGGTCATAACCATAAGTGTTTTAGTTTCAAACGACGTAAACGTTAAAAGATTTAAACCGGCCAACGTCGTTACGGGTCAAGTAGGCATAGCACTCATTTCATATTCTACTGGAACGACTGGACCAGAAGGAGTTTGTCTTACACATATAAACTGTATCCTATACTAGCGGTTCCCGTGACTTTGTTCCCGTGAATAACGGTACTTAACAATGAGTGTTTTGTGTGAAGCGCAGTATTAAAATTATACAATGTTAAAAACTTTTGATGAAGTTGATCGATTTTATTCAAGTTAAGACTATATAATAATTTTAAGACAAAATGCGCACTATGAATATTTTATCAACTTTTGAACTTAATTCAGCAGTTTTGGTTTGAGGCGTATACAGACACAGACAAACGACAGGGAAATGTTATATATAGATCTTTTGTTTTACTGTGTTAATTAATGAGTAAGACTCACTAAAATAATCACGATATTTCATTATTTCAAAAATATTACTTATGTTCATTACTTAATACTTTACTTAATTTTAGAAGCTATTTTAGGTACGTACGTGTCAGTATCATGATCGTTCGCCTTACACATTCTTACTGGATCATAATTTTGTTGCGAAATTAAAGTTATGATATCTCCTAAAATATTAATTGAAATAATAAATTAATATCGTATTTATTAAAAAAAATATTAATATCATGTTTATAAAAACACATTCGCAAATAAAGCATAATTCTAGAACAAATTTCATTACCATAAAAAAGCTATACTGAGTCGACCTTTAAAGATAGACATATACTGACGCAAAGGTTTTTTTAGAACTTTTAAAGGGGAACAATTCCGTCATATATGATTTTTACGTCATTTTAACTGTTTAAGCAGCGTAAGCAACGGAAGCTGTCGTAGAAGGAATATTTTTCCCGTTCTTGCAATATTTTTCATTGCTGCTCAGCCCCTATTGATAATAGCACGATGCTATATAGCCTATAATCTTTCTCGATAAATGGACTATCCAACACAACAAAGATTTTTTGAATTCGAAATAGTAGCTTCTGAGATTAGCACTTTCAACCAAAAAAAACAACTTTTCAGCTTTATAATATAAAATGTATAGATAATCTTTCCACCGTATACTTAATATATTTCTCTATTAGATTTTTTTACTTACTATTTTTAACAAATTGACCCACTTTACTGAACTCATTACAAATGTATTAAGCACTTGTCTTGTTTCTACACAACTGACACTTTAAAATCGTTTAATTACACGAACACGAAGCAAAGAAAGTCACAGCCAACTAATTAATCCCAATACGAAAATAAGGTCGAATTTCAAATAGATATCTATATATTTTTTACACTCTGTATGTATCATGATTGTAGATATTTAATTTGTAATATTATTATAATAATTCAAAATAAGTTCTAGTGTATGCAGAATTTCAATCATTACGTTTTTTATATATTTGTATCTTATATGACCAATTCCAAAATAGGAGCATGAATTTTTTTCAAAATTAAATTGAAAATTACATTAAAAAATGTTATAGTATGAGTCGTAGTTTATATTTAAGTATGTCATGACCATTTGCTTACATTATTGCTAGACTTTTTATTCATTTTTCTGCAGGTTTCCACTTTCCGCCTATATTCGAGGCAATTTGTGTTGAGTAGCGGTCCTCAACGTCACGCTTTGTCTTATTCGCTGGAGCAGAGAAATGAATATTATTAAACTATGATCTTTCCTTCGAGTGGGAATCGGACCCACAACCAATTACGATTAGAATCAGTCGCTTACTTACAGCGTCAATATGACCTGTGTCTCTGTCTTATCAATTTTGCAATAATGAATATGTACGAATATTTGTTCTTTATAATAAATATTAAAGCTATCAAGAAAGTTTAGAAGATGATAACCTTGAATCACTTTGAATAATTTACTTTCATAATCTGTGGATATTGAAGTGAATTATTATAAATATTGAAGTGGCTAAGCAACGTTATGAAATTCAATAAGTAACTTAGTATATCAGTGCTTAGTGACCCTCCTTGCTGTATTCTGCTAGTACCTCAAATGGTCTAGACTCTAGACTATTCCTCTTATAGACTAGTCAATAAATAAACAATATATTTTTTTATACACAGACGAAAATTTTTGCTTTAATAGTACAGGAATATTTGAAATTTTCAATTTTTTTATTATTAAACTGCCTGAATCAGGGTTTTGGTAACTTTAGACGAACATTTACTGTTATATAATGAAGACTATAGCTCTTTACATATCTACAATCTTTTGAACCATTCCTGCCAAAGCCCTATTAAAATTTTGGAGCAAAGCCAATTTCTATTATAAATTTTGTAATTTATATAATGCAATGCGAAATTGTTTTCTTGATATTAGTCTTTACTTTGTTTATGTAAAAGTATATTTAATCTTAATATATTACAGACACTAACATACCTGTAATTTTTAGCAGTTAAATAATATGAAAAAAATATATAATACTTGGCAATACTACTTCTACAACTATTAATTTATACTAGTAGACCCGTTGTCGTTTATGTTACGCAATAATTTAGCACTCTTTATACAAAAATATGCATGTGTACAACACACGGTGTAATATTTTTTATAATTTAACGTACTAATAACATCGTACGCAGTGGGACAGCGTCTGAATGTAAACGCGATTAGTTGTGGGTTCGATTTCTACTCGGAGGAGTGATTATATATGAATTATTATCATTTCTCCGCACAAGTACCTAAGACAAAGCGCGGCGTTGAGTTATAACACTCAACATGCAATATCTCGATTTTGAGTGGAAAGTGGATAACGGAGGGTCTTGCCTTGACAACCCTGCTATGCGAAAAAGAGCTGAAAAAAATGTATTACCATAAAAAGTTTGAACTACCTGCACGATCATATAAACCTGAAATATGCTGAATTTCATACTTCTCCGTTCAGATATTTTTTTTCTAAAAATGGATTATAAGTATTTCCTTCAAGTTTTAATATAATGATAAAATTGGTAAAAATTAAGTGCAAGAAAAGCTGAAGAAATACGAGAAATGAATATGAAGAATTATGTACGAATTGACCTGTCCAATTATTTAGATGAGGCTGGCTTCTTTTAATCAGATGACTGGAAGAAAGTACTAAAACGAAGATAAACATTTTTTTATAATTCAAAGAATTAAAGTGGTTATCGATTATATATATAAATATATATATAATCATATATATAAATATGATAAGTTGTTTTAATTAACTTAAGTTTGCAAATATGACAGAATTTAAAATAATCGGGTGGAAAGTGGAGATCCGAATATCTTGTCTAATGCTGAAAAAATTACGATAAAAGATATTGAATAATATTTTCAAGGCCAAACCATAGATTTACATTATTGTCATCTTCACATGTGCATATACTCGTATTTGTGTAGTTTAGGAAACAAGTCCCAAGTACAATGAACTTCTTAAAGCTCCTTATCTAGAAATGTGATTCAAAATTATCAATATTTGATAATTAATTAGAAGATAATAATAAGGGTTTAGAAATTAAAGAGGAAATACATAAGCGATGACGACTAAAAGGTACTAAAAGGTACTTAGCTAAGTTTTGTATGAAATATATATATCTGCATGTTTCTACAATAGAATTCTATGTTAATATTAAATTTAAATGAAGCGAGAGTCGTTTTGTTAGAGCTTTCCTGGAATCGCCTCGGCGGCCTGCGGATAATTGGTTTTTTAAAAGCAAATCTCGTATTCACGTTAAGAGAGCTTAATTGGCTTAATTGCAAGGCTTTCTTATTCCGCTATCTCAAACAAAAGACGAAAAAATCAAAAAGGTCCACATTTTTGTTACCTATTATATAATATCAATCTATGGATTTCTTTTCCTTCATTCGCCGCTCCATTTGGTCCCCGTGCAGTGGAAAATAGACTCCAAAGGCTTTATTTAACGCTTGGCACTTCGCAAATTGAATCGTTTAATCGCACCAACTTGTGAGTAAGTAAGAAATTATTGGCAACCCTAACCCTTAATTACGTTACCTTTCACAACGAATTGTAATATTATTAACATTTAAATATGTAATAGTAAAAAAGGTTTTATTAAATTGTTACTAAATAAGTTAAGAACAAAATTAAATATCATATTTCACAAATTATTTACCTTTTGTCATTCATTTAATAACGAAAAAGTACTACAATAAACAACACGCTAGTTTTAAAAATATAGGTGACAAATTTCAGTATAAAGTACTGACGAAATGCCAGCATATGCATATTAATCTGCTATTAGACAATAATTTATTATTCAATATATTTCGAAGTTAATTTCATGAATCGAAATATATTTTCTGTTTATTTTCAATGCAGGTACAAAAATATTTTACAAGTACAATTCTTTTCTTGCAAAAATAATAACCAGCAGTTTCACTTTATTTTTATCCCACAAAATATATTTTGGTATTATGTTTGGTCGTGACTGATTTATTCCCACATGAATGGACGAAGAAAATTTAAATTTTCATTAACCGGTGAACGTTGAAAAGACTAATGTAAAGCGTACGAGGTAGTGCCACTTGCACTGAAAAGACCAAAAATTTTGTAATATTAAAGTGGAAAGAAGTATATACAAATATGACATAGCTGTTTTTCTGAAACTTGGTTAAATTTATTGAAACTAGTGAGGAGATCAAAGTGTAATATGAATACATCAAAAAAATGTAAGTACAATATTTTTTTTGATGTGTTCATTGCAGAGCAGAATATTTTATTAAATCAGTAATACGGTCCTGTGCCTCAAAAATATAAGCGCCTATGTACGCCTATTTATATAAAATATAAAGATATTACCTCAATTAGCTGGTTTATGGCAACGTACCGAAATCAGACACATTTGTCTAATATAAAGGTTGATTACAAAAAGTATTTAACAAGACATCAAAAAAGTCTTTCAGTCCAAACCGGAAGTCACGATGATCACATACAATTTAATTTGTAAAAAGTATATGATACAACGTCAATTTGTCACATGGTTAAATGGAAGCAGTTAAACCTGATTTAATATTAGCTCAAAGGGTTTGAAAGAAATGTTATATTTAAAATGTTTCTCCTCCTTTCGTCGGCTTGCTTCAGCTTAGTGCATACTTGAATATCGCCACCCAAAGTGCAATTGCTAAAATCTAAAAAGCAAATTAGATTAGAAACGTAGTATTAAACACAGTTCGTATCTGATTGTACATGCAATGGTAGTGAGTTCGATTACCACGCGAGTGAACATTTAGACCTTAAATATTTTATTTTATAAATTTGTTTAACACAAGAAAATGTTCACTTAGCATCTATTATGAAAAATCCCTTTAAGTATATTTAATTCAGTTAAATAATCACAGCTTAAATATAAAAAATAATTTAGTCTAAAGTAACTTAAGCTCATCTTAACGTCGTTCATTGCTTATTTAATTGGTATAAACAGACTCCATTCGTGTAAATACGATTCAATTAACTGAGTGGTGTTTGAAAACGGGCAGACGGTCATCATACTACAGCCTTAAATTCTGAATAAGTTAATGTAATAAAATACATCCACTAAGCCGCTGTAATGCCTCGGATTTGACGTAGCTTACTGACGCTTATAAAGGCTGCAAAATTCCTCCCATACGACTACGGTAACTGTCTCCCCTTCCATACACTCTACACGATTTGTGACATTCATAATGAATGAAAAAAGAAAAAATGTAATATGAGAAACCAGATTAATCTTATGAAGATTTGTGAAACACGATGTGATATTTGCATTGCTTTTCTTCCTCTCGCTTGTTTATATCGTATATTGAGCGCTTGAGTGGGTCACAGTATTATATAATATTAAAGGCTATCAAAATTCATTGCAAGTAAAAATATTGTTACAAGTACAGCCGTAATAGCGGAATCTGAATTGAAAAAATATTACAGCAAATATCAATATTAATGAGTTGTGAGAAGCAAGAAGCTGTATACGTTTAACGTGCGTCCATCCACGCTCTCGCGTTTGTACCTAATGAACCATGAACGATGCAGCTTCCGGAAATACGAGTATAATTCAATGTAAAATTTTCCTTACAATACTGTACGAAGGCAAATATCGGCTAACATTGCACTCTAGAAATATGGTATTACCTTGCGTATAAAAGTTTCCGCTACGAAATATTATCTTTATAGTGCAGGCGGCTTCATTAGGTCTTGCAGACCGTTGACCAGACTTGATTGATTAACACTTAAGAACTTCAAGTGCAAAGAAAGTTTGTCGGTCTACTTAGAAACGTTAAGAAACTCCTAAGAAAAATCTCTTTGTCACGAGAAGTCATCCATCAAATATTTAATCAACTGCATCATTTCTTATCAACGCTTACATACAATAACATGTTGTGTTCAAGCTTGCTTCACATAGGTCCTTTCAATACTAAACAAACATTAAAAGAAACTGACATGTTTGTATTGAGGATAAAAAATCTTGCAACTGAATACAATGAAAATGTATAATATATATTTTCACAGTATTTTTTTTATTTTTTGTGTGATTGTTAATTGTACATATATATAAAACATTACTTATAGATTTTCTAGTTAGTACAAGGATAGTCAGCCTGAAGGCTGACGTTTCGACTTCGTGTCCATTGTGTATAGGACGAGGGTCTGTGATTTATGGCAGGACATTGACAACAAACAAACGGTCGGTCTGTTTGTCCTCGATAGCCATGCTTAACAAGGATTACTTTTTATTAATGATAGTCAAATTTATTTCTAGAATACCATAATCACTTGCACAAATATAAAATGTATGTATTTATAGTATAAGACGATATTTAAAAATAGAGACAAAATCGTTTTATACATTATTTGTACGTTAACTAATAGGTTTCTATGTCAACATTTTTGTCAAACTTTGTAAAATATGTTTTTCCTTATTGTATTTTCTACATATTATTTTATCAAAAAATGCCATAACTGTAAATAATTTGTAACTATAAGGAATATACCTAGAAAACCAATTTTATGCAACCAAAATGTAGTTTCATCTGGGTGTTAATTAATTGGATTACACAGCCTTTCCCATTATACGAAATAGGGGCTATTTAGCGAATGGATTTTGTACGCGTGACAGCGTAAAATCAGTTTGTTTTCAGGCTAATAAACGTTACTAAATGTTTTATTATAATTTTTAGTATACCGGTATGCTATTAACATATTAAAATTATTCTAATTGCTGAGCTTGCTCTTATGATATGCTAAATTTACATCCATGTAAGGTTTATACGACATAAACGGCCCTTAAAGAGCACTCGTCACAACTCTATAATATTCTCTAGAGACCTTTCAAATGAGTCCATTATTTCATTCAGTGAAATGGAGTGGCAGTGAAATAGGGCAAAGGGCGAATAAACGGGCTACTGGAAATGAAGACGCCGTTTGTTCATAACCAGCCCGTTAATTTCATTATTACAAGTCAGAGGAGCGAAGCAAAACGGTAACAGATGTGCCACTTGACTCGTGAATCCACCGCCTTGAAAAACTTCGCGAATTTTAACGTCGAATTTTCGACAGTTGAGTAATTTTTTTTAGCAAAGACAAAACATTCAACAGCAAAATATGTTTTTTCTCTAAAGTATTAAATTAAAAATACCGCGGTTTCCCCTTCCAATCCTAGATGTTTCCCTTACATATGCAAGACATGCAATGCAGGCAAGTGAACGCAGTCAGAATTTTTTATGTGGCATATTAATAGAGGTGGCTAGTCTAAGAGACAAAGTAAGCTGTCATGCTAAGCATGGCCCCGGCTTTTAACTGTATAAAGAAGACTTTCAGTTATTGACTGGTATCTGAACCGTATTTCATATGCTAACAATGGATTTACTTTATTTTATCCGATTTATATCTTGAGTTTTGTTTATATATACAAACTAGTGAAACGGTCGCGGCCTCGCCTGCGTAAACTACACGACTAAACTATCTTGTTTTCTATGAACCTATTGAAATAAAATAAGCACTTCATGTCAAGGAAAGTTTACCAAAATACAATAGGAAAAACTGCTTTTAAATCGGTAAAGCCATTTCTGAGATTAGCGACCAAAACGAACAGACAAACAGAAAATAAAATTAAAAATCATTGTTTTTGGTTCTATAACATAAAATTTGTTATTTATATATTTTTTGTTCATATAGTACAGATAGCGACCAGTTACTTTTGTATTATATGTATAGATAAATAAAAGGAAATAAAAGTGAATGATTGATACTGTTTTAAAAACGACTTGTTGCCAGCAGTAGCTTCATTTTCGTGGACTTTATAACCCTTGCCAAACTAATTGTCAATCGTTAACCATAAAATCATAACGCGTTTTGCAGAGGTACTGGGGCAAATCCTCGCATAGTACTCACTGTACCTCACTTACGTTACCTATTTAGTTTTTTGTATACCAACGAAATATCATGTCTCAGGTCTCAATCGCTCGTCAGGCTAAACACTTTTAGTAAAGCCGCAATTTTCTTTTCTCGTAGACTTTCACGTCAGGCGTTCCAGACGTCTACGTCGAAACTCTTATACGTTTATTACAACTTATTTTTGTTGTTAGCATCTCTGTAGAGAGATTTTTACACATTTTTGCTAACCTAAGATTATTCTACGAACTATCATTTGGCAAGAGAAAACTCTATTTATTAAATATATTTTTATTTTTGTTTTTTTTATTTTGACACACTTACTGTGTTATAATGTCGTAAGTGTGTGGATAACATTTTTAATAATAAATTATTAAATAATATTTAATAAATAGCATTCTCTCTTGCCAAAGGATTGTTCTTTGAATTAGTACAGAATTCTCTACAGAGATGCTAACAACAAAAATAAGCATATAAGAATTTCGACGTAGCCGGATGTAGAACGCATGGCTTAGCGGTCAGTGAGCTCGGTTCGTTTTTAAAAGGCGCAGGTTTAAATCAAATTTTATTACGTTTTCTAGAAATGTTTTTCTATTTCCTAAGTGTCTGAATAACACTTAAAAAAAATGAATTATAGTGCGTTTTTGAATTTTCGCTCGATATAGATATGACTTTGGCAATTATTTTGTATCACTAACTTTTTATTTTAAATATGTATTTATTTCAAAATAAAATAAAAAACAAATGTTTCAAAAAAATACTTAAAATAAATAAAGTAATACCGAAATGGCATTTGTAGATTTATTGTATGGCTATTACAACAGTTATAATCATAATATCACCTTTCACGAGGTCAGCGAAATGAGAAATTGGACATTGCCTAACAAAAAATGAATCTAGACACGAAAAAATGAATTATGGTTAACGCCTGATACCATCTACGCTAATTGTTTACGGACGGCCTAATAGTATATTTTAATAGCATACTTCCAGTTTAAGTAAATTAATACTGTTATTTCTTTTGTTTTGACGCATATAGTGTTATTAATATTTCTAATGACTAAACGTGCTTATATTATATTTGTACTTGTAATGTCTAAAACATTTTTATACGATTTTCTTTATTTAGAAATTATAATTTGAGAATTCTATGTTGTAACTTTTGAGTTAAATAAGCTATCAAAATATAGTTATATTTGTAAATCACCTATTGAGAGCTTCAATGACGTGCGCTTTGGTAAATAATTAAAGTAAAAAGAAATAATAAAAGGACATTCCTGGCTTACAAGCCAGCCAGGGCATACGAGTACATCCCTAAAAAAATACTACCAATTAGGTACAATTATATGAAAATATAAAATATATCTTTTATTTAAGTATATTTTTTATTAATTCGATGTACTTATGTAACAGAGAGATGCATCACGAGTAGTAGAAGAATTCTCAGTTCGAATTTTGTAACGTGAATAATAAATAAAGAAGGAAATATAGAATTAGAAGTCTACCGTACCGTACCGTTTTCTTACTGAGGGTAGAAATACAAAGCTTTGGTGTATGTGTCTTTTTGTGTATGTACATTCAATTGTTATTATTTCATTTAATTTATTTTTTTAGTAAAACACAATCTGAAACTACTTTAAAATATACACTATGTACACAGCTTGCACGTTCGACGATGAATATTTATATACCGTACACAACTAAGTACATTGCCACTGGGGGTAACTTGAGAGTATGGAATACGGAAAGAAGATAAAATTATTAAAAGATTCTATTATTTTTAAATAGGTGTCACACACACTCTCGTATTAATATTATAAAAGATAGTTTTCTCGAAAACTAGGAAAGCACAACAAATACAAAGAAACAAAAATCTTTGTACGGCTAAATAAACGAAGTAAGTATGTTTGCTCATTACTTTTATCGAAATACAAAATTGTTTTATTCAAGCTACTAGTAAAAACCCTTACACTTTTTATTCCATTTAATATGTACATAATACATAAAGTAAAACACCCAAATAGTGAATGATATAAGCTTAAAACATACACAACAATAGTGAAATGGTTGATCTATCGATTTTTACCCATCGGTAGATGTTTGTTCTATTTATTATTCATGGGAATTATGGCACGAGTAGGGAACTAAGAAGCCAAATCACTTAGTAATTTTTAAAGGCTGCACTGATTCGACAATAAAATGTGCTGAAACAATAGTTGAAGGTTCACATTACTACTTTTAATTAAAAAAGTTATTTATTACTTCAACAAGTGAAATTTCTAGTTTTCAATTAGGAAATATGTAAAATAGTATAAAGTTAATATAAAAGGTACCATTAATTTGATGTACTCGTTATGTCGGCCTCACTATATTTCATCATAAACAAATTTGAGTCAAGAGATTCCATGTCGCTCAATGCAACATAAATCCTAAGAGATGAGGGTTCTTCACTACAATATCTGGATGAGCCAATTAATTTCGATCTTGGGGTCTACCCTTAATCTGATGGTCACTCACGCCCAAAACTTGTAATTGAATTTCGGCTTAGAATATTCAGCATTTGGTTCAAATATTGCTATATTACAAAGCCTCATTTGAAAGTTTACGCTAATATTAACTTTATATCTGTATTGTAAATGTTATACGACTGCCAATACTAACATAAATAGCTTAATTTGCGTATAAAAAGTTCACAGGTCCAATATGGATGCCAGAAGATGAACATACAGATATAATATATCAATATTTTCTTTGTAGGCACATGTTTATATCTTTCCCATCAATTGCAATGGACATTTTTGAGATATCGGGATGTATGTAAATTGAATTAATGTAACCGCGTGTTTATAGATTTAATTCATTCCGTTTTTTCTGTTTCACGCTTAGCCTAATAGCAGGTAGTCATAATAGAGAACGTGGAAAACGATTCGCCTAAATTCGAAACGAAAACCGTGTGGCGGAACTCAACGCCGCGCTATGTCTTAGATATCAGATCGGAGAGATGAAAATAATTTAAATATAATCATTCCTTCGAGTGGGAATTGAACCTATAACCACTTGCGTTTACAATCAGACGCTGTCCGACTGCGCTACAATGGACTTGGATCTACATATGATTTGATGGAATTGGTTTTTGACTTTAAAAGTTTGCAAAAGTCTATCCGTAGGACTACCTACGACTACACTATATACTAATATGTCTTAACTCTTTTTGATTAAATTACCAACTATAAAGCAGAATCTGTGGCTCATATACAAGATTGATTCGAAGAAGCCAAATTAGACTTCATGGCATCAGTGAACCGATCACGTCGATCGTTTATGTGAAATCGATTCTAGCGTTTTATTTGATATTCCGACGAATTTAATGGCCGTCGAGATGACTGGACGAAAGCAATAAATGGAATAACTATTTCTACACATTAGCCGATAAACATTATTGCTTAATGCTGGCGCGGATTTCTATGTATATATTTTTTATTATAGTGTTCAATAATACATATTATTTTATATATAATAAAACTATATTATTTCTAATGTATATCTGAATTGTATCTGTCTTCGTAGAAATATTAAATAATATTTGACTCAGATAGCTGCCTTTTACAAATGGTATTGCTTCTTTCTTTTAAAATTCTAATATTTAAGAGAGTAGATTTTTTGTACCTGTTTATTATACCTGCACCGCTAGCATCAACTGACGGAGTACAAATTTCTAAGATCCATTTTGTAAACCAAGCGCTTAAATAAAATGAAATAGGTAACTTTGATATTTTTGTTTCGCAGGGTGAACCGAATATTAAGACAATTTGTCCTCAATGCCCCTTTCGAAAATATTTTAAATATAATCATAACACATCAGAACAGATCATGTCAGACGTTCGTCCATTGCACCACAATATGTATATATATGTGTATATAAATAGTGTATATAAATTGTATAAATTTATATAAATATAATAAATTTATATAATAACAATATGTGTTATATACACATAGTATAAATTTGATATCAAATTTATACTTGAGACAATAATTGAGTTTGGTCAGCAATCGCATGAAGGAACATCAAATTTAATTGTCCTACTTTCATAAATTACGTTTATTACAATACTATGGTATCCCATATACTTAGTCTTGCCATAAATACTTAACTACTATATACTTAACTACTAAATACTTATTTATATCTTTGTAACAAGATAAACAATATTTTTTTTATTGTTCGTAACATTTATTACTATCACAGTGTGTTAGTTTAATACATTAATATAAAAGTGTTAAAATATATGAAGCTTATTAGAAGTTGTCTCCATTGGCTGCAATACAATGCTCGAAACGTTGAGGTCAGTTAGCACGCACTCTTTAGAGAGCAAGCTTAGTCTCTAAAACTGACTATATATCATTATCCAGTGGATAAAGCTCTTCAGCTCTGATAACGGCCTGAAATATATATTTTGTTAACATTTTTTAAAGTGTTATTCCCACATACATTATAATACATTATAATACTTTATAATACATTTATAATACTTTTTTAAATATGTCTTTTTTAACGTCCTGAAAGTTCGTTTCTAACCAAGATTGGGTAGGTCGAGTATGACCCGGCGCGGCTTTTGGAAATACCATTCGAATGACAGATTCCAAATTCATAAGTAATATTTTGTTCATTCTTAATTATAACAGTATTTATGGCCAGCCACTACAAACGTCAATACATTGCTTGATCTAAAAATATTCTTTCAACAAACTCAAGAAAAGATTCTCAGAAAATATGACAATGCACTCATGTGCTCTGCACACCTAAAGAATTGGCTACAATAGTGAAGTATCGAGAATTAAACAAAAAGGAAGAGAAAAACATCAAAGGGTCGGAATATATAACTCGAAAACTGATGATGCCACAGTATATTTGAAAATCTTCAAAAATGTTTTGGTTGTTTAATAGTTGATTTCGTATATAATAATCGAGTCAAGAATTAAAAGTTCCACGAAATAATTACAGAGCACACAAAAACTGTCACTTATATCCAATATCGATGTCCGGTGTGATTCCATTAACGGTGAACTATATTAAATAATGCAAACATCTGCTAAAATAATTAAACCAATCGAACAAAACGACCATGTCAAAGTAACAAGTATAAAATTAATGTAAATAAACATGCTATGCTAATTGTTTTAACACGCATGGTATGAATTTATGAGCACAAAAATTATAATACACACACGTTATTTGCGGTATGTTGCTCAACTAGCTGATGTATAATATTGAAATACCAATAGGCTACCCTACACCATGACTAAATATTCAAAGTTATAATACATATTTATAATATTTTAAGTAATATATATAATTAATATAATATTACTTAAAAAATTGAACGTAATGGGGACTTGAACCTTTGAACCTTAGACGGCTTCCAAGTGATGCGGATCCCGCTACCTCCAATTTGCATATGGTACGAAATAATTTTCTTATCCTAAGAGAGCGAATAACACCTTTATATGTGTCAAAGTATTTTATATAAATTAAAACTTAAGTAAACAACCAAAATTATTAGGAAGACACGATCATATAATTCAGTTATATTTTCTTCTGAAATATTCACTTAATTTATAAATTTTAACAGTAATTAAGGTTCAAAATTGAGTGTCTGTTTCTAGTGTGGTCTGCGGTTTGTAGAACGGTAGAAGAGGAATATACATCTCAGAGAAGACACTTTAATGTGGAAGGCGAAAATACATTAGCAACAAAACATGTCTCAAGTGTCGCAAAGTAAACAGTTAATAATAAAGCACACAGGAGAATTGCACAGATTAATTTGATGTAGATCATATAATTGTATATATACAATTATTATTCTTTTTAATATTTAAAACTTACTTTGACAATACGTGATATAATCCTAGCATAAAAGGCTTTCTTCCTAATATGGGTCTTTAATATTTACTTATATAACGAAATAGCCAATTAATAAATATGAAACACAACAGCATGTTTTATTGTTACAAAATGAAATAAATAAAAAATATTTTAAAATATACGTATAATAGACAAATAAAATAAGACCAAATAAAAATATCTAACCTTTATAAAGTTCAATTTAGTTGATTACGATTTGTGAGATGACTGGGCATAACTGGCCATATCCTTTAGTTTCTTTTTCGCTCAAAGTTGTCGTCTACCGTCACTATAATGGGATTGTTTTCGGAATAAAACGAAGGGCTACTATATTTCAATCCAATAAGGTAGATAGTTTGATAAATAATTCAGAAAGTTGTAACATGTAAGTGGCACTCCCGAGTAACGGCCGTCCCGAGAGCGGAAAATCTGCTCGCGCTACTCCAGTTATAAGTGGAAAAATTATATAAAATGTGACATTAATATGTTTGTTGTAAATAAGCACAGTTGTAAAATATTTGTTTTAATAAAGCTTTCTACAAAATTGCAATGATGTTCAACATTTTATTCGAATTTCCGTATTATATAGTTTTTTACCTCTCGTGTAAGGAAAATATTTATAAATATATTAACCAATTTTATTTTACTACCCTAAATCATACATATGTATATTTTTGTACAGACTTGGAACAGTTACCATAGAATTTTTATATTACATGTTTTATAAAGCGCTTTTCCCGTATAACAGTGTAAACAGAGGAGTGTCAAGAAACTCTATTCTTTCCTTGCCGAGTGAATTCGACACATTGAATAAATTATGAAACTCAACGTTGCATTTTGATTTACCAGACCGGGATAAAAACATTTCAAATATATTCATACACTCGAGGGTATCGAATCCACAACAATCGGTTTTCCGGTAAGACGGCTGTTTCCCTATATCACAATGGCTACCACTAGTAGTTGCAGGTAACTATGTTTGTTTTACTTTATGACATGGTACTTACATTTACCACGTGTAAACATTAAAAATTAACTAAATTAACTTCCTTTAAGGTGGTAATTTTCTTGCCTCTAATACTTCTACGCTAGACGTTCTAAACGGTTGTAATGTTTTTCAGCTTCACACTCCGATCTACGCTTTAAACGCAATTTCGCGACGTTGCGTACTGAATGCCGAAATTCAACGCCCATGTTTGTCTTACCTTTGAGAAAAAATGAACACAATTCAAATGTAAATTTGAATCGAAGTCAAAACCATAGAGTGTACAGTCAGACGTAGATATCATTCTGCGCCCATGATTTATGATTTTAATTTCTTAACAAAAACTACTGCCCACCATACTGTACTTGTACTAATGGGGCATTTATTTATTTCTTATAGGTTGGTAGATCTATCATAATTTTGCATTAGACTTTCCAGAACTGTATATATGTTAATTGTTATCTAAGTCAATGAAAAATGTTTATCACGTTCAATATGTTTTGTTAAGGGAGCATTTACTAGTCAGACTATTACCTCGTAGCTAAAGTTAAACTATTGTGGTTCTTGATCAGTTATTTCAAATCTTTAATACCATATATAAAAGGAAAATCACGCTAAACAAATTTTGTTATATATTCCAACCCTTATGTTTTTCTCTTCCTTTTTGTTTTATTCTCGATACTTACACTATTGCATACATATTTCAGAGAGAGTCAGAGCGCTTGAACGGTTTTTAAGAGAGAGGTTATTTTCAATTGTCCTAAGTGTGGGAATAACCCTTTAAAAAGAAATGTTAAAAACATATATATTTAATAAATAGGATTCTCTCTTGCCAGACGATTGTTCGTAGAATAATCTTTAAGTAGCAGAAATTTGTAAAAATCTCTCTACAGAGATGCTAACAACAAATATAAGTTGTAATAAGCGTATAAGAATTTCAACGTAGCTGGATGTAGAACGCATGGCTTAGCTGTGAGAGCGCTTGAACGGTTTTCAAGAGGCGCGTGTTCAAATTTTTATACGTTTTTTAAATATGTCTTTTTCAATTTTCCTTAGTGTGAGAATAACACTTTAAAAAACAATGTTAACAAAATCTCTATAATATCTAAATAACTTTAAATTGACATTTAAAGTTATTATAATTTATGGCAGTTAAAAATCCCGCCTCCTCACGTCACCGTAGAAAATCCGCCTCTACCGCCACAAAATTAAGGTGTTGCCAACATAATATAGTTTATCTGGTCTGTAATAATTCTACACCGTCCACTCGTGGGAATAAATAATACCCTTACTTTAGCGCTAAAATTTACATTCGAATCCGCCCAATAACTAAAAGATGTGGGTGTACAAAAATACATATTTTTAAAATCGAATAGATTTATATTCTATTACTGTTTTTCATTACCTGGATTATTTTTTTGTAAATATATTCAATATACAGACTCAAACTTATAACTTTTTTATTATAGTATATATGGATAATATAGATAATGTTGAAGCTAATGGTATTTCAATGTAAAACTGCGAAACTGCAGCTTAAAATTTATTATGAAGCAGTTCTTAAAACTTACATAACTTTGCGCTTACTATAATTGAAAAAATAAATGTTTGTAAGTATACAGTGAAGATAAATATGCTCTTAAAAAGCGTCCTCTAGAGACCAAGCAGAGATTCTATCAATCCAATAAATTATTAACGCAAGGCGACACGTCCCGCGTCACGCATAGCCATTATGCCTCGACGGGATCTCAGCATCGTAGATAAGCTTATTACTAATGCAATAGGTTTTTGGTGAGCGCTAGTAACTTCAATTTTTCTCAAGTTCGTACTTATATGAAGTATACAACTATAAAACTATTAAAATTAAGCTATTCGGAGCGATTGGCAGTTACGTTTAACTGAGCGCGATACTTGCGGGTTCAAAGTGCAAATCCCTATTATATTATAGAGAGGGTCTGAACTCTCATTTTTTAATAAGCTAAAAGTATATCGTCTGAGAGGCACTTCAAAAAAATAACATCTTAAAAAATTTAAAGTGTATGTTATATACATTTTTATAACCTACTATTTTTTTTAGATTTTTTAAACAATTTCATAGCTTATAACTGAGTGGATTCAAATTAATTTTGTACATTGATATAAAATAAAAACCAATTTATTATCACACATTTTCAAGATTTAGATATATTAAGGAAGTTTTCTACAAAAGCACTTATTACGAAATTAGTTCCTCGTTTCAATGTTATTCAAGTTAGTTGGGATTATCCCATGTGCCGATACGTAATTTAGTGGAAAAGGTTGCGACCCCGCTAGTTTGTATTACCCCGACAGTGATATAGGGTATTAAGTTCCCTTCCCTGCCTCCCTTAACGCGTAAACAAGACAGAACCTTTCTACGTATCGCCTTTACAGAGTTAATATTTTAAGAGACTAAGCGAGAGACTTCAGTTCACATTCCATGGGAACTAACACTTTGTCGCTTATCTAATCACTTGGATATCTTGGAATTCATAATATATGTGTGGACGAAATATAAACCACTCTGTCTCTACTCTTATTATTATTAAAATTTTCCTTATTAAACTGTAAAATAAATTTCTTCTTTACATATATAAAATATTCATAAATACTAGTATGATATTATTGTAATTATTTCATGGAACAAGAACTATTTTGAATGAAATTTGATGGTATTTGGTATAAGAAATACCATATTATATATAGGAGTAAACATGTTTTGTATTCTAAAGGGATATAAAAAAAATATATCCAAACATGCACATCCGTACGTAACCTTAATAAAATAGACACTTCATACAATATAGTTAACGAAGCGTAAGCCGATTTGCAAATTCGATAAGTTAGGTGAAATCGCGTGGACACATCCCAAGTAAGCCGGGTTTGATCCTATTAACGCACGGCTAACGGGGATTCTGTGACAGTACCGTGATCTTTGTGTAGATCTACCAGAGGATTTATCTCGTTTTCCCTCTCATCACTTTTTACTAAATTAATAAAACATCTCACACGTGAAATAAGCTTACACATTGCGTATATAAAATGTCTGAATAATAAACTTAAGTCTATAGTAATAAGTGCCCCATTATAGTTATTTTCTTTAAGAATTATTTTATTAGCTAAGAATTGAGATGGCAATAGTCATGACGTTATTGAGATTCTTTTTTAAAACTGTCACCACTAAATGAAAATGAATATTGCTGAAATAAACACACCACGCCGGTAGCTTTGATTGCATAGAACGTACAAAAATTGATTTTGGTTTGATAGTATCATGTATATATGATACATCACATACATGGTATTTGCCACTAGTTTATCTATTTTAATCAAATTTATAAAAGAATAACGTAAACTTGTAAATGTTTTATATGGAAATCTACTATATTAGTCATATTCTTTTAAATAATATATATTTTACATTAATGATTCTGCTTACTTAAAAGAAGCGAAACCGAAGCTTGATGACTTGGTCTTGGTGTCATATTTTTTAATCGAATATTTATATTGGGTGGTTTTGGTGGTATTGATTATATATATTATGTAAATGTATTTTTTCTTTTTTTCATTTTTAAATGTTTCTAATGTCCCTATCTTTTATTAGATAAAAACAATTTAAAGGCCGCCAAATTTCCGCCAAAATTTGTACTTTTAATTGTGTACTTCTGCAATTATACAAAAATCTTGTTACATTTCTTTCAGTATACTATTATTGCACCCTCCAGAACAGATTGAACAAATGGTCTTGCTATATAACCTATACGTTACCATATATATCAATAATCACGGAAAAAATCCTGGCTGTCGGATCGTCAAAAATTATCTGGTATTGCTACGTTCTAAATATTCGTACGTCAATTCAATAGGTACACTTACAATTCTGTAAGAGTTCAGGAAAAATATTATAAAAGGATGATAATATGTAATCTAATATTACGACAGAACCTTCCTTGCCATATAAACTGTAGAAATAAAAGCAATTCATGTATTGTTCTAAAAATACATGCAATAATTTACAGGGTCGATATTTATTTTCAGTTTCTAGGATCCGGTATTAAATCTATACAAATATAGAAATACGAGTACAGTAAATAGATAAGTCAAAATCGTATAAACGTATAAATAAGTCACTTTTACACGTTATTCCTTTAGAAGTTCAATGATGCTATTATGGCGCAGTCGGTGGTCTGTCAGTACAAGAGATGGTTGTGGTTGTTGATTTTTACGGAGAATGATTGCGCGCTGCTTGCTAGCTGCTTGCTGCTCGCATGCCTGCTGCTCACAAGCTTACCACTCACATGCTTGCAGCTCGCATGCTTGCCACTCGTATGCTTGCCACTCGCTCGCACGCTTGCTTTTTGCAAGCTGCAAGCATGTGAGTGACAAGCTTGCGAAAGGCAAGCATGCTAGTGGCAAGTATGCAAGCTGTAAGTATGTAAGCATCGAGCAAGCTATAAGTAACTTGAAAACTGAAAGCTAGTTAGCAACGACCTTAAGAGATTATAGCGTGCGAGTGGCAAGCGTACTAGTATTATGTATGCGAGCGGCTTGCAGGCGAGTGATAAGCATGCGAGCATCAAGCAAGTAAACGGCAAGCAAGCAAATGAGAAGCTACAAAGTGAGCACACAAACATGTGAGCATCAAACAAGCGGGTAGCAAGGTTGCGAACAGAAAGCAAATGAGGAGCCAGCATAGGACCATCAAATATACGAGCAGAAAGCATGCGAGTTTGCATACTTTTGCTATCTAGTCTAAACTTTGCTACTCGCTAGTTTGATGATGGATTGCTTGGTACTCATTAACTTGCTTGGAGCTCGCATTTTTTTTACTTCTATGCATGCTACTCACTTACTTTTTGTTACCAAGTTTGTTCGAATGCCATTATTGATAAATTATCACGATATGAAACCGGAAAAATATTATTAAAAATATCTTAGTCCACATTTATCAGGCGTGATATCCTATAACGAAATCCTAAGGAGTCTCTCAGACATTGGACTTGATGGTTGAGACCAAGGCTGAAATCTCACGTCCGGTCCTGAAAGTAGTTGTACTTTGCAGTTTGCTCTTCTGGGATCAATCTATTAGTACTGACATATTACATTGTTGCCTATTCGACCTGATAAAACACTTATAGACAGTGCTTATAGAACGAAGCTTTATAGACTAGAACATTACTGCCATTAAAACATTTATTTTACATTTTGATTGTGAGTTCGTAATGTGATTTACGAACATGTAACAAGTGTACTAAAACTAATATATGATTGTTAACGCTATAATTCGAATTCTCATGCAATGCTTCATGCGAAAAAGATATTTCAGATTTTAACATTTTACCAACCAACAAGTTTCAGTTTCAGCCGAAACTGAAGCCAAAGCTAAAGGTTCTGTTTCGGTTTCGGCTGAAAATTTTGTTTCAGTCGGACACTAATTACTTTTTAATATTATTAATAGATATAGTAGCTAAGATGATGACTTATATATATATTTATAATTGTCTTTGAAATTTTAATCAATTTGTTTTAGTATATTATATATGTACCGAAATATTTATATTTATACAGAATTAAAAGCCATTTTACCTTACGAGTTAGTCTAAAATTCTATATTGTTATCTAACTCACTAAGCTCTGAGAGAGCGATGGCCATTTGCCGTATAGAAGCCCTTTCGTATTAAGAGCAACGTAAACTTCCAACGTGTCCAAAAAACAAATGTTAAGCGGATCAGCAAAATATGTGAGATTACGCTTGACGCTGCCATGGTTGCGCAATGGGGTAGCTTTTGACTGTAAACACGACTGGTTATGGGTGCCATTGCCACGTGGGCGAACGATTTTATTTTAAATATTCTTATTCGTCCGCTCTGGTATGTAAGAGAAAGCGAGTACCACCAATCTACACGCTATTCCTCGATTTTGGGCGGAGAGTGGAAAACAGAATAGCTGGACACTAGGTTCTCTGAAAAGCGTAAAGCTGTAAAAAACGATGTTAATCAATAGAAATACCACAAAACTCTGATGAACTAAATATAATCTCACATATTATGGACATATCTATTACCATGGACATTATTTTATAATATAATCAATTGAAAGTTGTACATTTAAGACTTCCTAAAAATATAATGTTCTATTAGAAATGTAATAAGTGAGCTAATTATATAGAAGCTAGTGGTGGCAGGTCATTGCTTATGCATTCAGCGCGCCTTAATGTCTTCATTACCAGTTTAAAGTATTAGCAAACTTTAGAGCTTGAAGACGTCTCACTGAGATTTGTTTAAGTGGTCCAGTCACCAAAATAGCTAACCGCAAGTGTTTTAGTTAAATAAATTATATTATAATAACAATAGAATATTTATATAATATTTTTCTTACCTTTTATTACGCGTTCACTATCATTTTACCAATTAATTACAATATAATCCTTGATTGAACCATAATTTTAAACAAGCATAACTAAACGAATGTCATTATATGTCTATGTTTAACTTAAAAGTACTCATTCTTTAGATTTCACTTTAATAAATAAATTTTTAAATCAAGAATATATTGATATTACATTTAAACATCGTCGTAATCCGCTACTAACTTGTATCCGGTACCCACTCGTTGCTTTTTAAGTGCGTTTTATTTCATTGTTCTGTTTGCTAACGTCGTATTGAAACCAAAGTATAATATACTTGTGAAGGTTTTAACATAATCAAAATAAATTTTATTGGATATCATCATCGTGGTACAGTTAAAACCTAGTATTTGATGGTTATAGATTCAATTTCCGCTTGTTTCGTCAATCTAGTTAAACACATTACCGTCAGTTTATTTAGCTAACATGTCCTTTAAATGGACGATAAGTAGAAAATGAAAAAGTTTTATCTACGCGTAGAAAATGTTAATTAAAAATTGATTTATGTTATATTTATGTAATTAGAATTTATATAAAGACCGTCCAACGGTTTTCAAGAGGCCCGGAATCAAATCCCGCTGCGTTAAAATTTTTATCCGTTTTCTAAATAGGACTTTTTCAATTACTTTAATGTGCGAATAACACTTTAAAAAATGTTTAAAAAAAAATATAAATATAAATTATTTCCACAAAATTCTATATTTTTTCTAAAATTTTTTACTGTATAAGGATTAAATTGAAGTTCTGTGTATCTTCAAACCGGAATGTTCTTGTTACAATTTAAACAATTCTAAAGCGATTATTAATGTCGACGACAATCATGATTATACTTTGGGAATTTACTGAGGTATTAAGAAGCATCACCGGACTATATTTTCTAAAAATCTATAATGTATTTGTTTATTTATAAAATAGAATTTCTGTTATAATTATTGTTTATATATAAATATTAACTAATTCCTCATACCTACAATTGTTTTATATTTAAGTAATTTAAGACAACATTTTAAAATAGGTTTTAAAATAAGATTTATTGTACATATGTATCACATATGTACAATAAATCCCGAAGCATTCAATTTTTTATACATTTTCTTAATATGTTTTTCAATAATACATTTATTAGAAAATAGTCTATAGTTAGTAGGTAGTATATATAATGGATTACATATGCATGCGGAAGGTTTTAAATTGTCAGTGTGCAAGTGGCAAATTGTGTTGAACTGAATATGTAATATGACCTGATCTAAAGCGAAAGTATTCTAATTCGACAAATTTTAAATTACAATTCACTCGGCTCGTTATTATAGCTAGTATAAGCTCTCCCTCCCTATCTCTGACCGTAGCTTAGATTTCCCGTAAAACTGTTTGTTACTATATTTTGTACTATGATTAGTGAAGCTGCGCTTAGTGTAAGCTGGAATACATTAATAAATAAATATTGTAATCACTTTTTGACTGCATCGTGTTGTATAAGTTTTATTTATTTGTCACAAAATCTTATTTTCTTATTATATAATAGTCTTACTACAATAACACACATATACACTTTTTTTTATTGGATATTTGAGAAGAAAATAGATGACATCAAAAATCTTAGGTATAATGGAAATTCGATATTAAATTTGACGCAACAAGAGAAGTCCACCGGATCTGACTTTATTGAAGTTTGATTTTGTTTCTCTACAAACCAGGGAAACATTTCAGTTAATTTGTGTACTAAGTTTAATGATGTCTTATGAAACGGGGTGTACTCACGGAGGGGAAGGTTTTTCTTGCCCTTCGAAAGGCAATTGCGAAGTGTTAATAGCCCGGTATTAGGGCCATGCTTATGAGTTTCATTAGTAGTGAAGCCACGAGCGATTCATATAAGAACGTGCCTTTATTAAAAGCGACGTGGCTGTTTTGAAAATTACCTGATAAGCGAGGTATGGACCGCTTCGTGATAATGCTGAAAATATCAGCTCTGATTTTATACCGATGTTAAAGTTTCTTTAGTATAGAAATTATGCTATAACAAAAACAAAGCAACAGTATCAGCTTTGTGATTTATTCTCTTTTGCTAAATTATAAATTCTTCTAATGGTTATCGCTAAATAATAAATAATTAGTTTACACATAAAGTAAAATTTCCACGCATAAATTAAACTGTCAGTAAGTCATACTGCTAATGACATCAGTTTAATTCTCCGATAATGTGTGTATTATATTGTCACTGGACCTGGACTTATATGAAAATCGGTACGAAGTGGCAAATCTAAATAGTGTTGAAGGTTTTCTTACATTCATGTATAGCTAAGAAATGCTTCCTAATTGCAGAATATTTTTTAAAAACCCATAAATATGTGTTAAAAATGTTATA
Source organism: Podotricha telesiphe (assembly GCA_038994665.1). Lineage (NCBI taxonomy): Eukaryota > Metazoa > Arthropoda > Insecta > Lepidoptera > Nymphalidae > Podotricha > Podotricha telesiphe. The sequence continues at coordinate 147,797 of JAOYRR010000091.1, forward strand.
ATAGATATATTTTTAAAAATCATACGTAATAAAATTTACATTTAAGATTTTTAAGTAAAAGGAACGTAGTATAACAGTCAGAACCTAATGCGTAAAAAGTGACTACGAAGGAACTTGATTTTCGGTGCGCTTTCTTGTAATTTATGTATGACGGCGCAAATGCCAATTTATTGCTGAGTAATGGCACCGTTTGGAGATCTGCAAATGGGCTAGCCGAATAAGAAGAGAAATGGTACGAAACGTGCGCTGCTAAATGTGTTTATAATTTATTCATCGGCTAATACAAATCTGAATTGTTATTACAAGAATTGTAGCTAAAATTATTCTCGCATGAGTTTTATATTTGAATGGATGGCGAGACGAGTGTAGAAATATAATAGCCTCAGCCACTTACCTCAACATTTCAATTTTCATGCAGAAAATATTGCTGACTTGAAACTAACAAACATATATTGAGTTTGGGCTTATAATGCTTTTAAAATATTTTATCTTAAGGTTTTATTTGAATCCCTGTCGTGTTGTTATAAAGAAACGATTTATAAAATATACTTGCTGACCCAGCAAACTTCGTGCCGCCTCATAATTAAATAATGTGTCAAAATTCAATAAAAATTTACAGATATCCTCTTCGAAAAAATACATAAACATATAATAATTAAGAACTATCTCGGGTCCCGGTGTCATTTCCCTAATCATTGAAGATTTGTATTTTGTTGAAAATGAATGACATATTTGTTGTCTAATATTTATAGCCCATTTAAAAATTTCTTTACAAAACTAATAAATATTAATAAAAAGGTCAAATGACCGGCTAAACTATTGAATTCATAAGTTATGTATCCGTAAATCACGCGACCAAATGTTGCATATGCTAGGTCTTTTAATATTCCATAGTAGGTATACGCTATTTTGCTTAGTTAATATTTAATCTCAGAATGTATCCTGTTTGATAGGAATTTCTTTATGTTTCCTGACCTTTTAACCTTCTTTGGACTTCTACAAATATTTTAGAACAAAAATTATCCAATTTAGCCCAGTTGTTCTCGAGTTTTAGCGAGACTAACAAACGTCATTTCAAATATATTTATTTCAAATATAGTCATTTATAAATATATATCCATACTAGTATTATAAATGCGAAAATCTGTCTATCTGTGTCTTTCACGGCTAAACCACCGGCCTGATTTGAATGAATTTAAAATGCAAATAGTTGAAGATCCATGATCTAGGTTATCTAAATATGACATAGGTTATATAAATCAAGCCCTAAATGCTTGAAATAGGAGATGAAAGTTTGTATGAAAAATCTAAACCGCGTCCAACCAAGTTGATGACGCAAGGTCCAAATCAAGAAAATAATGATGACAAAATAAATACAATTTGTTATGATAATGATACAAACTTGGTGCATAAAAATATGCAAGGTATGTTGAATAAAGACTTCGAAAATGAGTTATTCTTGTACGGTAATAATACCATGTACTTTGTATTACAGAGCACTGGCTTCGAATATCTGAGGCCATTTTTAACTTTAGTAAGCACCAAGTAGCTAGTATGTTCAACTGAGAAAAATCAATTCATGGTGGCTCTTTAATAATTTTGGAAAAATCTTTAAAAATCTTATTTATAGTTGTATGTGATAATTTTAATATTAATTTACTAGGATGCACTGCCACCTGTACTAGAAATCTTAATTATAGTCATATAAACTAGTTTTTTTATTTCTAGAGCCAACAAGAATCACTAATTGTACTGCTACTTGCATTGATGATCATTTTTACAAAGTGTGTAGCAAGAGAAAAATCCATAATCAATGTGTTACCGGTATAAATTGAATACCGATGACAACTGGTCGTATAGAAAACCCTTATCATATGGTAAATATATATAGATAAGTTTAAAAGTTACACTTAATAAAAAGGAACAGTTTAAAACTTAATATTGACAATACGCTAATAAGATGTGTGTCTAATGTAATTAAGTCTTTGAATCTAACCATTGTCTTCTGTGCCTCAGTATAGCAACTTACAAATTAAATGTGTACACCTAATGGACACGAGTCCTGCTCAAATAAACTCGTACAGGCCACAAAATATACTCGTAGCCATTAAGGGATTGATATGACTAAGCAAATAATTTTAGAATAAGGTAAGCCAACTTTAATAAAATATTTTCTTTATATTTACATATAGATACAAAAGTGTCATAATATAGATACTTAAAAGTATTTAATTGATTATTAATAATAATATATAGACAGCTTAAACAAACAAATCGAAATACTAAAAATAAAATTAATCAAAACCAAATTAACAACATTTAAGCAAAAACATTCTATCAGAGAGATTATTTGCGGTTCCTGATTACCAGTCGTTATACATATATTTACCTTAAATATAGCTAAAGCCAAGAAGCAATTTATCCAGGAAAACGAAGTTTCAAATTTTAATAGACCGTGCTAGTACATCACGAGAATCGTACCTTTGAAATGTTGACCGATTTCGAATTGCTTTTTGACAATTTCGATTCACCTTTAACAAGTGACGTAAAAATTGCCCAAATTAGTCAAATGTTGCGACTGGTTTCGGAACGCCGAGCGAAAATAAATTATTTATAGCAATTATCTTATTTAAACGTTTGCGTGTACATATAGTTTTGTACTACTCGCTTATAAGATCCCGGATTTAACTTTCTTACTTAACAAAAAAATAAATAATAAAGTTAAAAATATGCTAAAAAGTTAAATATAATATTTTAAGACTAAAAACAGTTCTAAATGTAAAGTGACAGTCGACACTAGCGCACTGAATCGGGTCTATAATTCCGATGACATCAAAATCCAAATGACGTTAGTGGATTTCAAGTGAGATTGTTACACAAGTCGTTTTGGCATAACTGCCTTTTATTTTTTTTAACTGCATTGTTTAAATATATTGTGTGACTCACACAGTGTGAAAATGGGCAATTCTTTAACATCAGAAAGTCTTTAACGTCACAGACGCTGATTGGTGGATAAAGAAACGTTTCGTTTCAAGTAAATACAACCCAATAATTATTGCTATGAATCAAATCATTTATAATAAAAAACATTGCATTGGCCCTTTTATTACACTTTTTTAATATTGTAAACACTCATTATTCATAATAAATATTTTTACCTCTTCCTTCTATATTTATTCGTCAGTCATTTTAATAATAAATGTAGCAGACAATAGTTATTTCTCAAGATAAATATTTCAATTTAGACAAACCACAAAGGCTTCGAGCTTTTATCTAAACTTATACTATTAATTAGAACCATATAAATAACTAGATCTAAGTGTAATATTAGTAGTAAATAATTACTTTAGTGTAGTTTATAAACCTACAATATAACGGATAACGGAATTCTGAAATTCAACTTGCAATAAAAAGTATTACAATAATTGTTAAAAGTACATATTGCACAACTATCCTTGAAGCATTTAGTACCACATTAGTAGCAAAGAAAGAGTTATGTACGAACATTCGAAATTTTTCTATTTGGGAACGAAATTACTTCTACAACAATGATCGCACTTCTGCTGACTTTATTACAAAGGTAGAACAATGAGCCTGTTTTAATCTAACTTTCTTTTCTTCCCGGGAAATGAAAGAACGGCCACACCCACGCAGGGGCAACACGACGTCTTTAATTAATTAGTGAGCATTTCTTTATAGTGTCTATGGTTGCTAAAATTTGATCTTTATATTATACCTTTTCATATATTATTAAAAGTACATTATGTATTTTCGCTTTTTACGACATAGTATCAGTCAGAAAAAACCTTTAGAAGTTAAGACACTCCGTTCTCCACTTTCCTCCCAAACGAGCCCCACCCACCCGAGCGAGACATGTCGTGTTGAATACAGGACGTGAACGCGACGCTTTGTCTTGCCTTGAGGGAATAAACGAAAACAATTAAAATATAATTATGCCCCCGACTGGGATTCAAAACGTGGTACTGTGCTACATCGTATCCATCCATCCATCCGCAAACCTGAAATAATAATTGTAATGCAAGGATAACTGTACCTATACTCATATTATATATAGTGTACGTATCTATATACTGTTTCACCGGTACCGCTACTGTCGGCGTAAGCCTACAAATATTTGTTCTTTTGAGAGCCCTTCTCTCAAAAATATTTCCTAATTCAACAAAATTATATTAAAAAGGTGTCACTTGTACAACATAAAGTATATGTATGAATAGCTAATTAGTAGTAAGAATTAGGCTCTTGAATTTGTGTCATATCAAACACACACAAAAATCACAAAAATCTGTGTAAATTATTAATATTATATGTTACTAAATACCAAAAGTAGTGTAAAAATAAACCATATAAAATTTTAGTAACAAACACAATAGTTGGAAATAGAAGCTATAATAAAATAAACAAAATTGTATGTCAGAAACTTGTTAGCCTAAAACTTGACACCCACTCTTACATGATAAACATGAAAGGATTCTTTGACCTCCATATAGACGTTTTAACTCACACAAAACAACAGGTAAGTTGATATAGTTTTACAAGGACTAAGGTAAGGTTTTGTTCACTAAACCCTTTATACACATCTTATCAGAAGCTACTTATTTATTTCGAAAACTAAGAACAATAATATTATACTGAGGCATATTTTATCCTTTTATCCGAAGTACATAAAAAAGTATAACAAATAGGGTTATTTTTCTATAATAAACCAACCTATCAGTGTTTTGCATTTAAGGTGCAATCGATTAATATTATACTAAAATTACTTAAAAACCTTATTTTACTAAGAATATTCATAGAATAGGTCTATTTTAAAATATATATTTTTAATAAAATTTGTTGATAGTTTGAGCAGACAGGATAATTCACATTTTATACGAACGGTTGATGACCCGCAACTTCGTTTACGTGAATAATTTTGTTCTGATGCCAATCATTCTTATTTTCTATTGTTTCGACACTAAAATGTAGAATCCCCTACACTCTACAAAGTAATGGTTTATAGGCTTTGGATTGTCTGTCAGTCACTCAATGAGTAAAGATATTCATTTACATATATTGGTTATGATAGATAAGACGTCATAATTTCATATAACAAGCCTATACATGTAATGTGTATATACACATGGAATATATCTAGACGACAGCCTATAGTTGTCTCTCGAAAACAGTTATTTCAGAACCATTTTTATAAGCGACGAGCTTATCCAGTGTAATATAAGCATAAACTGAAAGTGTGAAATATGCAGTTCTGGAATATTGGCTTATACTTATATATTATTATCGAAATTTATTTAATCGAAAATTGTATACAATGTATTCAGTTTAAATACAGCTTTTTTTAAGTAAGTAACTGTTAAAGACAGTTGGTAACTTAAATTCCATAATATATTAATAAAATGTTTTATGTAGGAGATATATATGTTATTAATTTGATCATGATATAACATTTGGACATACACATAAAAATATCTCAATTAAATCATCTAAGATAATCTCGCCTCGTACTCAGAGTAAGTACCTACCCCAGTAGTTTGTAGTATGAGGATTGAGGACGCTTTCTCGCCTGTCATTGACGGATGCGGCTGCACTGTAATCGTTATACCGTTGGACATTCCATCAATACCACGGCTCTCTAACGAGCTCTGCTCCTGGACGCTCAATTTTTATTTTTATTCCCATCAATCCATTTGATTTATTGAACGAACTTAATTAAATTGTTTTAGATGTAAAGATTTCACAAACATTTATATATATGAAGCATTTGCTTATGGATATAGTTTTATTAGTAATTAATTAATACTAAATTGATATATAGGAATACATGTTAAATCATATACTGTGAGTATATGTATGTTTATTAAACCATAAAGGCAATTGAAGCACACTGTAAAAGCGATTGGTTGTAGGTTCGATTTCCTATTTTAAATTATTTAAATTTCGCTCTAGTAAGATGGAGGGCGCTATGTTGTGTTCCATAACTTGATTTTGAGCGGAAATGAACTAACGAAAACTAACATATAAGATTTTATTACTATTAGTGCAATAAACGAGAGATCTTCATAAGACATATTACGAGTAAATTGCACAGATTTGCCTAACTTAAGCTTTCAGCTAATGACACTTTGGAGGCTTTCAGTTTATTGAACTTATAACTACGTAACACATAAGACGATTTACAGCTTATTCAGTAGTATAATCATTTATATGTAAAAATGTCTTGTATATTGAACGAGCAGACTCTTGGCATAAAGGCTGTTGTAAGTGAGCCAAACGGTCGAATCTTGGCAATGAAATGTTCTCAGTTGACTGCTGGCCTACATTCTCTTGTTATTACTACAGAATGATATAACTGATTTATTTTAAATAAGTATCGTGATAAAAAAATGTTATCTGCGCCTTTTGTATACAGGCATACATTTTCGAGAAAACATGGTTAACTGCTCTGCACCTACCTACCAACCTTCTTAATCGTTGTATCACTGCGTACGAGTGCACTCAAACTTAACTCTAATCAACTATTTTACTAATTAACCAGCAGCCACATGGTGTAAGTCAACATATATTTAGCATTTATTACTAATACAGCATTAATAGAAATTGCAACTTTAAAAAAATCACGAATTGATTCATTAGCTCGTGATACTAAAATAAGACATTATAATACGTATTAAATTAAAATCTTAGACTCATTAAAAACCAGAACAAATAACCGTCGCGTGTGCATTCAGAAACATTTTTACATTTTAAAGATAAAGATATAATTCAAATAAAACTCTATCCTTATTTATAAAATCACATAACAAAAGGTATGTCAACGCAAACTTAAAGCACTATATATAACGCTAAGACTTGGCATAGACTTAAAATGACGTACATATCCGCTAAAGAGATTTTTTTGGAAATTCTACACCAGAACAAACGAATTGGGATATTAAAGTTTATATGTAACTCTAGAACAGAACGAGACGAGAAGAAATATTATCACAGTTCCGTTGTATAACAACTCTCTTAATATCGCTCGACAATTATTGTTATCATAAGCCTAACAAAAACATCAAGTTGGATTTGTTCCAAAAAGGGATAGTAATAATGGTGCTAAAGTTATAAAGAAAATGAAAGCGAATTTCCTTTCCATTTTCCTTCATGAATATTAACATTAAATATATCTAGAATATATTTTTATTACTTTAATCAACAGTCTCCAAAATTGAGGTGAAGTGGCATCACCAAAGTTTTAAAAAAATTGATTGGTGATCGCATGTAACATATTAGCATCTTGACATTGTAAATTGTTTAGAGGTTATATATGTCATCCATGAACCTACATATATCTGCTGTTGGTAGATACCTTTGTAAACAAGCGGCTGCCTCTCTATCCGATCGCGATCCATACATCTACGTTTTGAGATTTTAATCCTTGGACTTGTGTAGATTTTTCCTATTTCTTCTTAAAGCTGTCTGCTTTTCTTTAATCTATCTTTCTCTTCAATTCAGATATACATCATTCAGACAGCCTCCTTAATATTAGGGTAAAAGACAATATTTCAGAATGAACCTATCTTGTAACACACTTTTTTCTCTATATTAAATAACGACGTTGAGTCGTGTATTTTTAAATGACCGCATCTCATCGGGAAGTAAATTTGTTAATTACGCCAGCGATGCTAAGATACGTAAACGAAAACTTTGGCTTGGTTTGATTTAGTTGGCGGCGATTTTAATCTTATATCGTTCTTCTATACTTAGAAAAAATGATTATTAATCTTTTTTCAATAGGTTTTAACAAGAATACACCTTGTCCTTGTATCGTAAAATTTTGAAACCTCTTAAAGATTACGAAAAATAATAGAACACTATCTTTACATGAAACATGTGAAGAATTCAACACAAAATCTTAGCTTTAATTAACATTTGAATATTATTAGAATCCACTGTCGACTCACCTAAAAGCAAAAAATCGCTACCATATTTGCCACGCACTTTGCAGATGAATCACATGTTGTGACACTGAATTACTATTTTTCTGCACCTCTTTTAATTGTCTTTGTTGGCCAAAGTACTAGTATCTGGTGCTTCTTCTACATACTATTATTTTATACAGGAATTATTTTATATTATTTTATACAGGAATATTTAATATTTTATATAGGAATATAGATTCTAATAAAACAGTTAAAAATTGTGTCTGTACATTATTATTATTTAGGAAAAAATAATTGACTAATGAACATTGAAGCTCTTGTGGCGCAGTAGTACAGCTGAATGTGTACGATGGTCATGACTTTCCACTCGTTATATTTAAATTGTTTTATTTAAACATTATATTTAAACTGATTTAACTGAAACATTTTTTCTCTTCGGTGAGACAAAGTGAGGCGTTGAGTTTCGGCATTCAAAACGCAATGTCTCGAATTCGTATGGAAGCGGAGAACAGAGTGTCACTAAGTTCTTTATATCTTCCGAAGGAAAAGCATTTAGCTGAAAAGTATCACAATCATCTGTAACATCTGATGTGGAAGTTTAGGAGACAAGTAAATTACCAAATTAAAGGAAGTTATATAATTTCGGGTTCAAGTTTTAATAACATGGTATATGGAGATAGTATAACATAAAGTAATACAGTACACGCAAACAGAGTGACCGGCATCGACTAGTCATACAGTAATAATTATAAATTTGTCTTAGACAAAGCGCAGCGGAGAAATGATAATATTTTACATATAATCATTACAACGAGTTGGAATCGAACCCATCACTAATCGTGATTACAGTCAGACGCTTTCCCACTATGCCATGATGGCCTCCCATAATGATGTTATTAAAAAATACATAATTACTCTCATTTTATAATAATGACGTCGCTTCAAAAACATCTTGTCAAATAACCATTAAATTAAGTTGCTAGCATTTTCTACAATTTTCTATAAATATTTTAATTTTTTAAGTTTTGCTACAAATAATTCACAATACGCCACAATAATAGCAAACTTACTATATTAGTAAAGTTGCCGTTTATTAAACAAATGCGGACACCTAATATTTTATCAGTTAATTTTGTACGATAAATATTACACTTACATTCACATTAAATTTACATTCTTATTACAGAGATTCTTAGTATAGAAATTTTACTTAAATTAATTAAATATATAGTTATATCTAGATTTCTTTTGTTAAATGTGAAGTAATATCCTTAATTATGAAGGCCCACCTAGCGTACGAAAGCAATTTAAAAACTGAGAAATCTGCAAGAGCTTTAATTAAAGTTGATCAAAGCGTTTCGTGAAGTTAAAGGTGGGGCAGTAATGTTGACTCAATTTGATTCCTAAGAATTTAGAATATAAAAAGTCATAAGCGTCGTGCTGTAGATTCATGTATAACTAAATACTTATTTCAAAATATGTATACAAATATTTAATTACTTATATTATTATTGTAGCATTTAATGTGAAGTTTAATGTTATCGTAAATTGTTTATAAATTATGTATACGACGACCTCCGACACTCAAGACGCAATGTCTGGAATTCGGGAGGAAAGTAGAAAACAGAATGGCTTGACACTGGCTTCTTTCTGCCTACTCTGCTATGCGGGATTAGGACTTTCAATCCCGCAGGCTAGGAAATCCCGCATACTAGGAATTTTCACTCCTGCGGGATCCCGGTATTTGCGAGATATACAAAATATTACTAATTATATAACGAAAGAAAAACATGAGTAACGTAATTTAAAATGTATTCAACTTTTACTATTAATATATGGCCAGTCCAATTATCCCGTTAATTTATCACAGAAAAAAAACAAATACTGTCAAAATCTTATCGAAAATCGAACTACATCATAATTTTTAGCTAGTGTGAAAATATATTTAAAATACTTAGTTAATTATTATAGAAACTACATACATGTATCTTATTTCATTGTAAAAATAAAAGACATCAATGTGAAATGTTGCAAAATTAAATTTTAAGGGAGTTTGAACTTCACATTTTATTTGAGTTTTTAAAATTATATTATTAATTATTTATCATTTTTATTATAGACTAGCTTAAGTTACTCTTGACTAGAACAGCTATCAGCTACAGTTCCAGTTCAGTTCTAGATATAAGCCGGAACAAACAGACAGACAGACAAAAATTGTGAATCATGTTGTTTTGGTATATGTACCTCGTATATATACATCCACTTAGTAAAAAGGGGTTAATATTACAAACAGACCCTTCAATTTAAATTATTTGTATAGACATATAACACATTGGTAGAGTTTCTTAAATTAAGTATGTATTAATAAAACATAATAACTTTACGTTATTTCTTAAAATTATCAATCACCACTTTTCAAAAATTATAACGATGTGCGATCAGCAATATCAAGGTCCCGGTATTGCGGGATCCCGTATCGATCCATAGGAAGCCTTTGTGCATGAAAAACGTGTAAAAAAAGTTTTTTAATCCTATACATTTTAATGTACTTCTAAGAGATTACTAATAGTATAGTCATCTTTGCATGCTGCAATTATGTATGTTTCTGTTCCATTTATTTGTTTTACTTTTATTGTGTGCAATAAGGAACTTTATCTTTCTAAAATAAATAAAATATTATGCTTAGTATTCGACACTGATGATATAGAGATCTCTTTGAACAAATTGTGTGCTGTATATTATTAACTAACTGATTGTGTATAAGGTACATATATTGCATCCGCACACTTATAAAAATATTGCAGAAATAGTTCGTATATTACCGCTATATTTTTAAAAGTTGTATATTATTGAATTCTTAAAGTCTATTTAGCAAATTTTTCTAACAAAAACTTTTAGAGACATTCATAAACTAGACTTTACGAGCTATGGCAGTCATGCAATAGTTTTATTTGGAACGTATGGGGTCACGCAAGCGCCTGACGCAAACTGTTATCGTTACCTGGCCGACGACAACTTTACAGGAAGACATAAAATGTTGCGAAACGCACTTTTCTGTACTTCTGACACATTTACTTATTGAGTTTGCTTAGGAATTTATGAAACAATTTTTTTTTTTAATTTATTCACAACAATAAACATTACACAAACCTACGAATACGAATAAAAAAATATACTTTAATAAGATAAAAATAAATTATCAACTTATTACACTATGGTGCTACATCCGTAGCTTCTCGAAAGCCTACTAGTATTACACTATCGGAACTTAGAAGAACAATATGAGATAAAAAAATAAAAAAAAAATTGTCTCTATTGCAGTTGAATATTTAATATTATGTTTCGTTAATTACAGAACTAAAAACTTACGTTGCGTTGTCTTAATATACATAATAGCTATTTTTTTAAACATTATCTAATTTGCGAGTTCACTCAGCGACAGAAGCTACGAGCTGTAAAGCTACGGCTGTCACCTTTTTTCAACAACTGAAATAATAAATATACGAAGGTAACACGTAACTAATCTTCTAAGAAAAGTTGGTAAATTTGTTTACCCTGGCGTACATTTTCCCCCTTTATGTTTGGTAGGTGCGTTATAAATGAATGTCGTTAAATCGTCTCGCTAAGAAGACAAAATCAACATATATCATTTCTCCCTTTTTCATGGTGCCATATTATTTATTTTTTAATATCTATGATATATACGGTTCTATATCACGTATGTGTGCATATTTTTCATATTTATTCGTACACATACTATTTTACTTACTTATATAGGTGAATGTAGATTATACAATGTACATACAAGTAAAACACATATTCCTTCCTTTCCATTTTCCTTCTTTATACTTCCTATGCCTTGCTACTTCAAAGAGCGATATTTAGAGATTTTAACGATACGGCCGTTTCTTATATAACTTAGATGCTATGCGCTTGTTGTACTTTTTTTTAGTTTCACGTTGCATCCCTACCGGGGTAGTCAGAGAGAAGGGAGCGATAAACTCTACGGTCTTCTACATACTCGTCCCCTGTCATAAATCTCTTCATATACACCAGGGAGGTCCTCATGCTTTTTACGTCACGTCAGTATCATATATGTTGTGTTCTAGAAGGTATACCGAGGTTTCCTCCTGTCTCTCTTACCACTAAGCTTTGCTTCACATATCTTTCAAATATTGTTGAATTTTTTCGTTGTTGAAAGTTATTTAAATATTTTTAAGTAAATACAAAAATCCAAAAAAATATTATTTTAAATTTCATTGTATATAATTTGGTTGCAGTAAGTTTGTGGACTCGAGTAGACTAAGATAAGATATGTTTATCTGGACAATTATTATTTCAAAGGCACGTAGCAGATTTCTTAGTTTAGTAAAGTAGTAGATTTCTTGGAATGCGTCGCTTTCTATCTTGAATATGCCAAACTCCAATAAACTGATATAAATAGGGCAAAGATATACGAAATGATCCTTGGAGGTACGATAATCCTTTACAATTGCAGCGCACCTACTAACGCTACCTAGTCATTTTTTTCGGCCTAGCCATTACGTAGTTCTTACCCGCGCACTTAAACACATCGTAACTGCGAAGTGAGCAGCCAACATTTTCTTGTGGGAGAGAAACTTTATATAAATCTATGATTCTGATAGAGCAACAGCTCTAGGTGGTCATATGCTATGCCTGGCATAAGGTATAATGCTGTATTTTCTGATATGCATGTGCACATGCTTGAATGAAGATATAATAGGATATGATATAGGACAAACAATAAAATTTATGTGTGGGGGATCGTACACCTACATCCATAGATCATCTTACAAATAGCGGAACATCTTCTATCATATAAAACTAGTGGATATGTCAATTCTAACTGCCACACCTTACTACCACACAAAAACTTAATGCTGATGGAATTTGATTTATTTTGTTTATTGAAAACATTCGATTAAATAATTTAAAAAGATTACCTTAGTTATATTTGTTAAATTATTATATGAATATTATTAGAATGATATCTCATGTAACTAATTATTATTATTACTTATTTTGAGATTATTGAATTAATAAGATGTAGTTGTTGATTATAAACTATCTAAATACACCCTACATAACTATGTTTTAGGGGTATTCTTAAACTTACGAGAACTTATAAGAACGTCAACTTTGATAATTAATTATTTTCACTAATAGTTCTACAAACATATTGTATTGTATTGTAATTTCAATATTGTGTAAACTACATTCTCTCTAACAAACATTCTCCCTTAAGGGGATTATTTCGTACGCCTTTCGTACACCTATGTACGAGTATATTTCCTAGAGACAGTCGCCCGATTTTATTTAAAATTACTGGGCTACGGAGTGAGATTGCCGGACGTCCTCTATTCTTAATAGTTTCAAATTGAATGATTAGCGGACAGTAACTCATCTTTAATTCCAACTACAAGTTATGCTTGACCATCAAGATTTAGCCTGTGGGCGGGTTTACCCGTTATTATGCAGATTAAGGACTTTCCTTGCGCTTAAGGTAATTTCTACCCGATCATTGACAACAAGGCGGGCAGACAAACGTAATTTTCCCTCTAGAGGTCCCAAATCCGGTGCTCATAAACTCAACATAAGGTGCCTTATGGGCTTATTATTATCCTTTTTACTATTACATAACATGCAAAAAGTTATAATATAGTAGTATAATATTGTATTGTAAGTTATTCATACGTATTCTTCTAATAGGAATGTAAATTTTTACGTAAATTACGACAATCCCATCCAATTTTTCTCCCAAGCCAAGTAAATCCTAGGGTTCAATGGAACCTCTTGGCCTCAGTCGTTATATTGCAATTTCTAAATCTACGGATCTTGTAAGCTTTATATGTTGCCTTGCTAACTTGCTCTGCACCGAAAGTGCAACCTTGTGTTCTATATGGAATATAAGTATATAGTATCACTTCATCTATTTGGGGATTACTACACTATGGGGAAAATATAAATTTATTTAAAATCTAATTTCAATTTAGATTCCACATAAGTAACTTCAGTGTTTTATAAATAGTTTATAATAAACCTAAATGGTACAAAATAATGTATTTGAAATCAAATAACGTCCATTGTATTTGAAACCATAACTATCGCGAGCGAATGCAACACGAAGAAGTATATCAAGATACTGAAAATTAGAGTACATAATCTAGAATCTTAAGCAATATTATCTATATTTGAGAAAACATTAATCAACTTCTAATAAAGAAATGTTATTGAAAAAATCAATGCAATTTTAATTTGTTACCACTAATTAAAATCATGGCATAGCGCACTGAGATAATTTCTAATTTCATTAACGTAAATTGAACGTCTGAGCAAAAGCATCATGTATTTTTCTATGGTAAAAGTGATAAAGATAGGAACTCCATTCATGGTATGCTGTAAAATTATCAAAAATAACATAACAATTATTATTAATTAAAGTATTTAAAATTAAGCGTAATTTTGCAGGTAATATTATCATGGTATTTCATAGCCGGTGAGGTTGAAGATGGTAAAATATGTTAGTATTGTTTGTAATTAAATATTATTCTTATATAATTATTGTAAATACATAGAGTTTATTTAGAATATAATATATTAATATTAAATATTTTTAGTAAAAGTCAACCCAGGATTTGATTTTACACAAGAACCAAATGGAGTTCCATCTCTCCGAATAAGTAATTTCGAAGGTAATGTTTGACTTTGATAAATGTTATATTCAATAGAACTAATGCGCATCACAATAGTTGCTTGCTTTATTGCTATTGATTTATGATTTTATATCTAAAAAGTTTACAGTTGCTGGTAATATGCATGAAAATAATATTACAGGATTCGAGAGGAAACGTCTAAAAAGAACTTTTAGAGCTGACTCATCAAGTGAAAGTGAAGAAAGAGAACCTATAAAGACCGGAGATGTAAAAAAAACAAATCTCAGAGATATCCGGGAAAGTGGCCAATCCGAAGAAGCCGGTAGCTCAGGTTAGGCAGGCTCACTTTTATGTAATCCTTTAACATATTCGACTAAACTATTATGAAATGCCACTAAAGAAATTTTAATATTCCAGAATAAATCTGAAGCAATGTATACAATTAATTAGGCAAAGATACTTTTGACATTGTAAAAAATATTCACTTGACACTTAAGAGGAAATGAGACTAATAACTTAAATTAGTAAACGCCTTAACAAAATTCCCTATCTATTTGCAGCTGCTAGTAAAATAATTAAAATATAAGAGTAATAACTATATAATGATGTACTAAGCATATATACAGGAAATGCAATTGCAGATTCAGACGGAGAACGACGTCTTAGCACAAAAGGTTTTTTCCTTCCTGATGATTTTGAAGCCGAACGTAAGAATTATGTACAAAATAAAAAAAATCTAATGCGTTTAAAATTTGATATAAAGTTCAGATTTTGTTTTTTACAGGAAGCCAAAACGTGCATGAAAAATTTAGTAAAGACTCTGATTCAGAATAACATATTATTATGTACTTCCGTCCGTTTGAGAAATAAATAGAAAATTGAAAACGTAAATAAATGTAAACTTTTTTATTCAGTTTCCGCCAAAGTAAAAATAACTAACATAAGTACTTACTGAATAATTTAACATAACAAAAACCTATCTCATTAAATTCAAAAAAGTTGAAATGTACGAGGAAAGCACTGATAATAATTATATATTTTTTCTATTACAAATTCCGTCCGGTACCATTTATTTGAAATGTATGAATAATTCAGCTTTAAGATTCCCTCGTTCAAATTTAACTTTTACTTATTTTATTGGATGATAAAGTATTTTTTAGTCAAGTTTATGTGTCAAGTCAAGTAAACAAAGATTAAACTATTAAAAGTAACGACTCTAAAAAATGTTGTATATACTTTATGCAGAAATTTTTGTATATTAGATCAAGTTTTCACTATAATATCATGCTTACTAATTTACTTTACGTACAAATTCAGTATTAAAATAAGTATTCATACAATTTTGATACACTTTTTCGTGTCTCTTTTAAGCTCCAAACTCTATTAGAAAGTATGTGAAAGAAAGATGAAGAATTAATCAGTCTATCTAGAAATAATAATATAAATAGTAGAAATAACTATAAAAAGTAGTTTCTCCCAATAGAACTGTTTAAAAGTAGATTTGAATGCTTCATATTCTATTGCTGTTTTTTTAAACTATTTTATTATAGTATAAAAGATATGTATAAAAAGATCAATGATAATGATAGAGCAATCTAAAATTATTAGATTTGTTTTATACTACAAATTACCACGATGTCATTTTAAAAAAGCAGCTTTATGCTTTTTATTCCGTATCAGTCAGAGATAACCATATAATATAAAAAAAAATACCATATTGTCTGAATTTATTATAGCAAACAATTTTCATTATTAAAGAAAATTTGCTACCTAGTGGGAAGTACCGGCACAATATGTTGAAAGATCTATAGTTAATAAAAAGGCTACTAACTTGATAAAAGTAACCTATCCAGTGAGATAAGAAAATATAGCATTCATTTTATCCGCATATATATATATATAGATCTCGCCAAAATGTTTAAAATGCAATAACTTAAATAAATAATAAATCCATCAGTTAACAGATAATGATTCAAAGTAGGTACAATTTAATTTAGGCTCCGATGCGCACCTCAAGCAGCGGCGGCGCGGGCTCAAAACTTATAATTGAATCTCCAATCCTTAATTGAATAGTAGCAGTCAAAGTCCAAATGAATACGGAATTTATCTATTCTTGGCGAAAGATAAGACCTTTAAGACCTTTAATGAATTCAAACCAATTATTTACGTCTTTATTACCTTCACATCCACCTTTCTACCTACCTTTGATCTTAAATAAAATGGTAACAAAAGTATATAGAATTGATTAAGTCATGATTTAGATACGCGCATGACAATTTATTACAATTTAGGACTAAAGATCATAATATTATCACGTTTTGTTTTACTAGTTGCTGCAAATATAAACTCTCTAGCGATCACTTGTAAATTAATTAACAATATTAAAATTAACGAAACTGTGACGACGAGAGTCCTACCTAGAAATCTACCGCTTCTTAATTTCATACTTATAAATCAACTAGCGGTCCGTTCGCTGCTTCACCCGCGTGAACTATAAAACACTGCTAAAACATTTTACTTATTTTCTATTTCACCTCTTAGGGGTAAAAATTTCATAAACGCGTGAATAAAACCATTCTGACCAAAAATCTTACGTCGAAGTTCAATTCTTTACGCTTGGCGATGATGAACAGTCAGTCAGTGAATCAGGACAAGCTATTTTATATATAGAAAATAGAAAGTAATTATTTAAAAATATACTTCAACATATGCAGTCTGCTATACTAAAATAAAATTCATTAATTCATACTGTATATTTCAGGCTAAAGTGATATTTATAAATGATACCTATTACGTCAGATTAATTCATTTATTCATTTCATTCATTCATCATTACGGTATTAATTCATTCATTTATTCATCATTATATTGTCAACTTTTATTACAAAACTTTTTAATTTTGATTTTATGATAATTATCTTAAAATACTGAACTTTTCAGTAATTGAAAATATAAAAAAAATATTTATAGCAAATTATACAGTAATTATATAGACACATAATATGTAATGATAGATTTGTGCTTAGGTATAACGTTCGATCGCCATAGCAAAAGAACAGAAGTTAGTACGAAAGTAATTATATTATGCCTATAAATATTTATATATAGATATATACTTCAAAATCTTTTGAACCTTATTTAAAGAAAAGAAATCAAGTAAAAGGTTTTTACAATAGCAGTATAGAGTAAAATATTACAAGCAAGTACTGCTTCAATGTGAATGGAAAAGAATAACAATACAGCTTAAGAAAGCTTTTATCAACCACCTATTATCACTAGACCTCACTTTACTACAAGCGCGTAGTAGCTAATGTTCCCACAGCCTAATATTCCTTGTATTGAATGAATATTGTAGTAGTAGTGGATGACGGTATATAGCAACTTATTACAATATATTATTTAAATAAAGTTATGATTTTACAAAACTATGTGGCCAAATACCTTTAGTGCACAGCAGTTATTTGACATTCCGTGGACGGTTCATTTTTTATGTCACTTGGGGAAAACGTCAATTTTGTCAAAAGTTTATTTTGATAGGAAAATGTATCTCTTTTCTGTTACCTTGCCTTAGTATTTGCTAAATATATAAAATATTATTTATTCAATTGCGAGTTGTAGTTAGTAATTGCTGTTGTTTAAATTTTTTTATTTAATTTGTCATGATATCTGTTTGTTTTGATATAAAAACTTACGAAAAATATTTAAATTAATTCATGTAATAATATTGAAACGTAAAAATGGAAGGTAAAGTTTGGAGAAACAATATAATAAATCAAATTCAGAATCGCAATAAGCATTAGAGGCTTTACTGCATTTCATGATATCGCTTTTCGTAAGTATCATAACCTACCCGTACTTTTGTCTTCCTTATTATATTTTTATAGCTAGGACATAATACTTATTTATAATAGTAAAACGAAAAATACTATCTTCGTTAAGTGCCTTAGCAAACTATTTGTGATAAGATGAAATACATTTGATATGAATGTTCATTTTCTGTATTAAATTAAAATTTATTTTAAAAAAAGATGGAATATACAGAGTCAATATCTGTATACAAATTTAAAGAATATGTAATATTTATAAATTTCAGAAAGTCGGCTCTTTGACAATGTCAGTACCTTGAAAAATGAAAACTTGCAGCTTACATTATTAAATGAAAGAATTCGATTCTCCAATACAGAAAGTGTGTTAAGTAGTGGAGGTTAGTACATCCATTTATGGTTTAAAATGATATTCTTAAACAAATATTTGAAAATGTTACTATCTTACTACATTTAATTGTTATGTCTTTTCCCTTATTAATTTTTCTTGGGCAATATATTTTACACAAAATTTTAAACCTATGGTACTATTAGTATATGGTATAAAGTAATTAATAAAATTGACTTAACATTCCAGTTGGTGCATCAAATGAAAGAATACAAGCATTAGAACAAAGAATTTTGTCTCAACAAGAGGAACTTACTTCTATGCACCGGAGAAGGAGTGAAAGTTCACAACAAATAATCAACCTCAATGCCAGAGTGCATGATTTGGAGAAAAATTTACAATCCAAGGATATTACGTAAGTACCTTTTTGTCTTATTATATCAAGCTAATGCCACATGTGTTAACAAATACTAATGTTTTACACAAGCATTTAATTTAAAAATGCTTATATATATTAAATAAATATCAAAAGAATTTTTAGTTTCATTTTTTATTCTCTCTCTCTGTTGACGAAAACCATTGTAATAATAAAAAATTCTAATAGGCATCTTTTTTTAAGTTTTTTTATCAAAACTATTCTGCCCAGGTAAATTGTATTATCCAGATATTTGAATACATAATGAAAATAGTCTGGTTAATTAAATTTCTACCATATTAAATGATTCAATCCCAAATTATATTTATTAGTTTCTACAACATAATTTTATTTTAAATGATAAAATTGTATATGGACTATTTATCAGTACTAAAATAATCAGAATATTAAATAAAAAATAAATATTTATTGATATGAATTTCTTTTTGCTTTCTTAAAGTTATATATATGTTATATATAAGTTATATATATATATATATGTTATCTTAGCAAAAAACATACAATATAATTATCATTTGAAAATATTAACAATGTCTATGCAACATCAAGTCATAGGATATTAAATTTGGTATTGAAGTTATGTGTACTTAACATATAAAAAATATTATATACATTTATACATGTTTGTTACTCTTATTAGAATTTCAGAAAACACCGCATTAATAGCTTCCCTCCGAGCTGAAATACTAATGTATGAAACAAGCATGAATGAATTGAAGGGGCTCAATCAAATGTTAAGAGATGAACACCAAGCATTACAAATTGCATTTGCATCTATTGAAGAAAAGTTAAGGAAAGCACAGGTATATGGATTTTTTCCCTCAGCACTACACTCAAAGTGAACCTACTTTCAAGAAACTCAATTCTCTACTTTGCGCCCGAGTTAGACACATTGCGTGAGTGGCGGAACTCAACGCCGCGCTTTGTCTTATTAACCAGAGCAGAGAAATGAAAATAATTAAATTGTGATTATTCCTCCAAGTGTGAGACAAACCCACAACCAATTGCGTTCACATTTTACAGTCAGAAGCCGACTGCGCCACAAAGGCCTTAGATTAGTATATTATTATAGTTTTTTTAATATATACTTCTTTATTTGATTAAACATAGTTTCTTTATTTATTTCACTAAACACTCAAGACTTTTAACTGATATTAGCTCAAAATACTGTAATTGAGTATGATTGCATGATTTTAGGGTTTTACTCAAATCTCTTTTAGTTTTATCCTTTTTGTTTTATATAACACAAAAATATGAATATAAAGAGTTTTAAATTTAAAGTATTTGAAACTGCAATTTATTCTAATGAACTATAGATTGCAACCTTGAAGAAGTTATTTTGTTACTAAGAATAGAGGTTGGTATATTATTATTGACACTTAATGCATACTTAATTAATGCCATTATAAATAACACTATCCTTGAATAAGCATTGTATAACGTGTTTGCTGCAAATATGTAATCACATTTAAACTTATGTCATTCTTTCTTTTCTTTTATAATGCCATTAAATTTTTAGTAATTAACCTTTTTGTTGGTAAATTTTAATCGTTTTATATAATTAACTTATGCAAGCTATTTGACAAAATTCAACTTCTCTTATTTAATTCTACTTATTGTAAGAGAACCAAGTTTTTCAGTTTTTAAATTGAGTTCTGATCTTATTGTTGGTAGTTACAGCATCAATGTTGATATTGCATATCATTTTGTTGAATTTTAATAAAGTTTTTATAACTTTTAAGGCTGTATAAAATATACAATATATTCTAGTGCACATTGCCAATATGCATTTATTCAATAACATAATTCATTTGATGTTGCATCTTTGCATTGCACTTTTAATTTTAATGTTATTTTGTAGTTATCAACATATTATATTTTTTTAAATACTTCCTACTGTTCATGACTTGTCTTGATAACCTCATCATGTATTAAAAGAATCGTCCTGGCCTTAGGGCATATATTTAGATATAAGTCTTGTTGTTACGGCTATCAGAAAATTAAATGTTTTGTCACTTTTTGTGAAGGTCGACGTGTTTCTCAACAATAATCTAAATATAACAAATTATACGTAGATGTAGCATTCAAATTACCAGGCTAAAGTCGTTTCGAATGTATATAAGTATTGAAATTTATTCATGCATAAAGTTCGGGGAAAACACGTGATTATATGTTTTTATTATCTATTCAAAAAATAGGCTATGATGGCGCAGTAACCCAGCGTCTGAATGCAAACGCAAACAATCGGGTTGTGGGCTCGATACCCACTTGGATGTCTGATTTTATTTAAATTATTTTAATTTCTTTGCTCTGGTACAAGACAAAGCGGGGACGTTAAGTTCGGTAACTATGCATATACACGCAATGTGTCGAATTCGGTTGGAAATCGGAGAATAGAGGGTGTTCATACTAGGAGCTAGGAGCGGGTAATCAGAGACCCACTAAATGGAAAAATTTGGAGCTGCATTTTTGGAAGCTGCATATTTTGCATTAAATAAAATAAAAAAAAATATTGTAATAAATTATTTATTCTGAAACATTTTTAATATAGTACAAATTATCAGATAAGGTAATTATTATAGTACCATTTACAAAATGTTTATACTGTTTTGTACATTTTATTATATCATAATTTCATTATAATGATTAAAATGATTATAGTGATGTTATACCATCCTAGTAATTTTGTAATAAGCGTATCATACGTAAAAAGGTAGATATTAAGCTATAGATAACCAGGAAAAATATTTAAAAAAATGTTAACTTATATATGTGGGTAAATTAATTGACTTATAGCTTGCCAATAAAATTTAATTTTCAATTACATACATATATAGATTTATTTATTGAGTATGATTTGAATAACATGGTTAGTCACCACTTATTTTATGACTTCCTACACTTGAAACCTTGTAGAAGTAATTCTTCTATTAATAATTCGATAGATAAAAAACTTGAAATAAATTTATTAACAAAGCGAATGTAAAACCATACATATAACCGTAATCCTTATATATTTGTAATAAAATCTATTTTTAATTGTTTTTCATAATATGAACCTTATTTCAGAAAACTTAAGCAATTCAACAATACTCATGTTAGTTACTACAAAGTTTGATTGTATTAAAAATAGACATTTTTTATTCAAAATTGTGAAAAGTACTTTCATAATTTAATCTAGGGAATATTTTTATGTTGTTAAATTTTTAATATAATCTATGTAAAGTCTTGTTTTTTATATTTTATAATTCATTACGAATACTTTTGTTATTTTTATAATAAGTAGTCCCTTAAGATAATTGGTTAAATACAATAAGTAGCTATAAAACTCAAGGTCAGTGCTTAATTCAAATACGAATGAGTGTCCTCGAAACGGTTTGCGAGATAGTAATATATATTAAAGTCACACAACATGCATCTCTTTACGTTGGGGGTAATATTTATGGGATTATGACTATTTTAAAACTTACAAATAAATTGTTTCTTCCGTGAGCGTCGACGAATTAAAGAAAAGTCATGTGGTAGTCTCATGTCTTATTTTTGCCTACAAACATTCATATTATGATGGTTACATAGCGCTTTCGACTGATCCCTCGCACTTAAACCAAACGTACCTACACGTAACTGGAATCAAACTATTCCACTGGATCTTCAAATTTTTATTACATCACTCAATCGTGGCAATATGCCAGACCAATTCGCTGTTTCGTCCACAGTATTCAGAGTGTTTCTTATATTTCAATTTTTTAATATATATTTAATTTTTAATAGGTTATAATTGACATGTGTTATTTTTATTGCATTGAAGAATAAATAACGATCACGAAATTAAAATCTCTCTTTTTCGCCGCAGATTAGACGTTATAAATATAAAAAAAAATGTCTTTTGACGCTTATTCCGTTTTTTGAAAGTTATAATACTAGAAAATTTTCTTTATAAGGTTTAGGCTTCAAAATGATATAATGTTGAACTTCTCAGCACTTTTTGTACTAGAACTATATCCATATCCATCAATTCATTATTTAAAGAGATAATATCACTTAATGTTAAAGATGACGTTTCAAGCTTTTATTTGCCTATTAGAAATGAGCTACGATTTTTTAAGATTAGGTTAACGTGGTCTTTTAAGGATCAACACGGTATTAAAAATGAACGATTTCCGTATTGAAAACAAAAATTTTGAAGAAGTACCTAATATTTAGGTTAGTTTTTTAAATAAATTTTTAGTTGTAAAGTATATTGTTATATATATAAAGTTAAATATATTGACTTTTGTGAAACGTAATTCATTAATTTTGGTTCCCAAGGAAAAAAGGCTTAATTTCTCACCTAATTTTGTAAGAATCATAAATGTGAACGTCCTGTATAGTTTACGGCCCTCATGTGATTACCGTTGTATATAACACATATGTGCCTATATTACTTACGAAATATCTTGCGAAGTCCACGTCCAGTCGAAAAATGAATGTCAGTCAGATTGGATATTGCATTTTATCTATTCTTACATAGTAAAGTTCCTTAAAATTCCTTTATATCTACTAGACCTTTAGCTGCAATGCTTAAAAAGGTGTTTATATATTATCTTGCTATATATGTATGTAAGTGTTAATAATCTCAGTTTCCAAATATTTTTGTTACAGGACGAGAACCGAACGCTCGTAGAAAGACTTATAAAGTACAAAGCTAAAGATGCAGATAAAATGAATGAAGAAAATGAACACTTCCTAAAGTAAGATTATAATTTTTTATCCGATATCCACCCAATAAACCAGACGCATGTTTTAATTAATTTAATACTCAATGAAAAACATATATTTTTTATTTGTTATAGTGTTTTTGCATTTTTTTCTTGTGAAAAATATTGGTAAAGCTGTATGCATTTTTTGTGTTTGTATAATTCGTTGGGAATAAGGTGATTGTACAGTAATAAGCTATATAATGTTTTAGTATAGAATGATTTTATTGAAGTTTTTAGAAATGCACCTATTCTTTAATGTGTCTCAACTTCCTAAAATCGGCGTTTTGGTTCAAAATGGAAAGAGAATGGTTTTATATAGATAATTTAGAGTACTGTACTTCGTATTGTACATTTAGTGTACGAATGTATACCATTAAATAATACCATTTTAAATCACTGTACTGTTTTGCTTCAATTTGCACTTTTTAACATTTCAGACTATTAGTACATAATAGTATTCTGTAATAAAAAAATGAGTAGCTGTGTCAAAAGATTTACTGAACTTTTGGCACTGGCAGCTTGTGATAAAATGTTATACTCAGTGTAATTCGTAGTACGTAGGTAAGTGTTAGTATGGGCTATGCGCGTGACACGCATTAGAAGCTTGCATAGTTGTCTATGATTTTTGTTTGCTTCCTTTGTTTAATTTGTTCAACAGGTCAAGCAACCCTACTGCGTTTTTCATCAACACGTTTGGTAGAGTTAGTTTCGGGTGAGTTTGACATAATGTGAATGAGGTCTTGGTGGTAATAAGGCATTGTGATGTTTAAAGGACATTTACTTCTTCATAATGGCCCATATCGTATCGTTCGTACAAAGTTGATATGAAACTGATAGTGCAGATAAATCTATTTGGAAATATTTGAATGTTTCATATATTGGAAGGATAATTGTGAATCTAGAATTTTAAATAATGTTATATTATACTAACACCAATATTATATTCATTCAAAATTTAAATGTAACAATTATCTAAATTTTGTACTCCAACGACAAACTAACTAATTTAAATTTTAATGGACAATTTTGATGAAATTTATTTTTAAATAGATTTTATGTGCTTAAACACATCAAACACATTTATATTACAAATTATAAGATTTAGCTGCACTCTGAAACTGACTCATGTTTTTGATTTTTCCACTTTTTTATTTTCTTTTTATAAAATACTTATTGGATTTTAAATGATTTTGTACCTGTATTTTGGTTTGTATTTCAATTTCCTAAATGTTTCTTTGTGGTTTGATTTGTGACTTTACTGATTTAAATATTTTCAAGTGACTATTTTGATTTGGAATTGTTTGATTATTTTTTGTTTTTTTTTGTTTTATATTAATATAACGAATGCATTGTGTGCTTCAATTTATTAAATATAATTAATAAATATGTCGAAATTGTAAATTATTCTAAATTTACCTTTGTAATTTCACTATGACTATAAAATAAATGTTAAAATTATTAGATTATGAACTAAATTAACAGTTATATTTGAGTGGAATGTTGATCTGAGGGCTGCATTTGAGTTTTAGTTAAATTTATTTTTATTCATTTTAAATTACATATGAAAGCGTTTGCACTAATAACACTTTACTTGAGTACTTCAGTAAAAAACTATTAAACTAAAGTAGTTTTGGTTAGTTAATTTGTTATTTCAATGCAAACGTTTTCATTCACAAATGATCAGCATTTAATATTCTAAATACCATAAAGTTTTGGTTTGGTTAACAATCACAGTTTTGTAAATAGAATTTGAACATGGAAAATGTCAAATCAAGATATGAATTTTGTATATTGCATGTATTGATTTTAATATTGCATGTTATGCATGTGCATTTTGCACAGAACGTGAAATTCACATGGTTGGCTAATATGTTTTAAATTATGGATATGGAATAATTGTAACACCTAGCAAGAGTGCTGCAGGAGAGCAAATGGCGCTGCCGACAAAGTAAAAAAAGCTTGTACATAAGCTTACGCACGAAAAAAAAAATTGATTGGATACAAATATATTTATTGTTATTTTATGTCAAATATTGGTTGTAGGAAAAAAAGCGACAAAGTTCGAAAAGAACTGGAAGAAGCAGCTAGAGAAGGCAGCAGTAGAAATAGCGTGGGCTCTGGAAGTAGCTCCGACGATAAAATCATTGACTCAATGCCGTACTACGCAACAGCTCTACCTACAAAAGTGGCTATAAGATTTGTAAGTAACTATACCTTACCATTACTTCTATCTTTGGCGATATTAACTGTGACAAGTCCCCACATTCACCGATAATAATTATCTATTTAATTTTTTTATACCTAATGCTCACATGACGCTAAGAAAAATATAAATTCCATCTTCAGTTTCATAAAATATAAAAAAACATTATTATTGGTGTTTTATTAAAATCTCCTTTTTTAATTTTTATTAAAACCTACTATCTACCTACTTTGTTAATTCTACATAATATATACATATAATAAAAAA
Source organism: Podotricha telesiphe (assembly GCA_038994665.1). Taxonomy (NCBI): domain Eukaryota; kingdom Metazoa; phylum Arthropoda; class Insecta; order Lepidoptera; family Nymphalidae; genus Podotricha; species Podotricha telesiphe. The sequence continues at coordinate 174,208 of JAOYRR010000091.1, forward strand.
ATAACAGATCGCAGTGTGTACATGTAAGATAGGGAAAAAAATATATTATTGGCGGCTATTTATTAATGTAATAGAATCAAAAACAATGATTATTATTTACTTGTTATACGCGTTTGTGCACGCTAATTTTCGAAACAGTGTTAACATTTAGTGTTTATTTTATTTCAATCGATTCATAAATAAAAAAAGTTACAACAATTTAAATTATAAATTTAAGCAAAGTTTGTGATTTATATGAGAATGTGAGCGGGCGAAAATACGTAATAGCTCAGTCGTGTAGTTAGCGCATGCGAAGCCGCAAGGGAGTCGCTAGTAGGTATATAATTTTTTTTTTATATATTATTCAGCACAGCATTATCTTATTTTTTTTCTTATAAACGTCAATAATTGAAAATTAAAACCAGACTGTAAAAAGTAACTTAAAGTATTCTACTGTTTAAGTTATATAATTGAACAATCTTATAATAATCAATGCTGTAAATATATCATTCGTGAAGGCTGCTTAGTTGGCGAAATTACCCTTAACCACCGTTTCCCTAAAACTAACTAGTTGGTTGGATAGAACGTATGGCTTAGTGGGCATAGCGCTTGGACAGTTTTATAGAGGCAGAAGTTCGAGTCTCACTACGTTCACATTTTTATTCATCTTCTAAAAATGTTTATTATTTGTGTGTGAATAACACTTTTAATATGAAAAATGTTGGTATTAAAGTAATGTTTTTAATTCGCATACCGTATGAAATTTCAGTTATGAAACACTCTTACATACAATATATTTATCAAAAATACAACGTGCAATGTTGGCATTTTGTATACCTTTTCTTCTTTAAGTTTAATAAGTATATTCCACCAGCGTTAAAAGCTATTTAATTTAATATGATCAGTTCTTCACCATATTTTATACGTCGCTTTCACGTTATTAATCACTTTTAGAAACGCAAAAAAGGGTGTATTTCCTTTCCCCGCTAATACGATCGAAATGCACACATAGCCTCACCAAACCAACTACATTAATTTGTCATAGTTATTCTACCTGTTATTGTTTGAATAATTTTGTTCTTATATCATCTACGACAAAGTCATTTATTTAAAACTTAAGTACGTACATAAATAATAAACATGAATGACAAATAATATTGCGAATTGATTAACAACATGAAATGTATCTTTCAATTTGTATAATGTTATCAATATATTATTGCAGTGTCTTAGTAGGCTTTTTTATATATTTTTTCTGTATGAACTTCGCTTGATCATTTCTGCTTAGTTTACAGATCCAAACATTCTTGAGCTTCATTGCTTACGAATACGTTTAGTTTGCAGCATTTAATTATATTTTCCTGTATACTCGTATACAATAAGTAGCTGCCTACATACAAATACTTATATTAATACAGCGTCACGTTTTTTCCGCATAGCATGGTAGTGAGAATGAACCTAGTGTCAAGACACTCCGTTCTCCTTTCACTCTCCGCACTAAATCGAGACATAGCGTGTTGAGCGGCGGATGTCAACGCAGTGCTTTGTTATAGAAACCGCGGCGGACAAAATAAATATTTTAAATATTATCATTCATCTGAGTGCAAATCGAACATACAACTATCGCTTTTACAGTCGGCTGTCCCACTGCGCCATGACAGCCTCACATAAATCCTTATATATAAATATGATATAATCTCAGTACGTTTGAAAAAACAAATATAACGCTATTTTCGTGTTACTATGGCAGTTTTACTTATTCTGTCCTGTAACTTTTTTCGCTTTGTTTAGCTCAAAGTATAAAGCTCTCGGCTTATATCCTATCTATATATCTATTCATGCATTTTGTAAAAAAAACATGAACATCATTTGATTGTACAAAATCTTCCTAAGGAATAGACAATAGGGCTTGCCAAGAATTTCCACATATGTTCTTACTTATAACGTTTTAAATTCAAAACAGAACTATGTACCTATCAAAAGTAAATCAGTGCGAATACTTAATATAATTGCCTCCAAAGCTATAGAAAGGACAGTTATTGTTTTCATATTACAAGTGCAAAGAAAATAACGTTTTAAGTTTTTTTTTTTCTGGGTATATGTTTACTTTATACTTTATTATAAAATACCAAAGTACCGTTGCTTGTAAGCGCTAAGTACTCTATCATCTTTTGAGAGCGAATAGTTAATCTTATACCTTATTAATTCAATAATCGTACGGCCGGGAGATAAAATGAAAAGTATCGTAGCACATTGAATGTTATCTGATATTTTATATTTTCCAGTATACAGTAACGAATTTGTTCATCATTTTATAAAATAATTTAATGTAAGCGACCAGTATGATTATATTAATACGGGACAAAAAAACTTCTTGCCATTTTTTTACATGCTACAGATTTGGGATACTAAAAATTGAACTTGATAAAAAGTTAAGGAAGCCTTTTTTTGATAATAATGCAATAGAAATACATTAAATTAATAACATATGTATTACGTGTTTGACGTACACTTTTGTTCAAATTATACGTTACTAAGGCAACGCATATTTTATGCGTTAACGGGACTTCTTGTTGAACAATGATATTAGTTTTTATAACTGAAATTTTAACGATTCATAATTAAGTTGTCATAGTAAAATATGCATTTTAGAAAACTTATATTTTGATTTCCTTCCGTTAACTAAGACTTTCGAAATATATAATAATCATGATTTTTACAAAGTTACATAATATTTTACATTTCAAGAATAAAATCATTTGCTTTACCTGATTATGAAACATATCATTATAAATATTTAATGCAGATTAAAATTGACCATTATATTCGAATATAACAGTAAAAGTCGTATATCTTCATTATCGTCTTAATTAAGTTCATATTTTATATGGATACCATAATTTGATGAAAGCTATAGTTGCTCCCTCCTGTCATAATGACAAAACGTGTTTTTCCCGTTTTGCGGCAAAATCGGCCATAAAAAGTCACCTATACGAATAATTAGACATGCAATAGGTTTAATCTACATAAAAAAACACTGCTTATCTAACCTGTATTTATACCCAATTGTATTTAAATAACATCTGGCTTAATATTTTTAATAACCAACCAATCTTTGTGTCTGAGTTTTAATTTTGAATATTTTTTACATAAAAAGACATATTTAGAAAACGTAAAAATTTTTTGAACGCAGCGGTATTTGAACACGCGCCTCTTGAAAACCGTTCAAGCGCTCTGACCACTAAGCCATGCGTTCTACATACAGCTACGTTGAAATTCTTATACGCTTATTACAACTTATATTTGTTGTTAGCATCTCTGTAGATAAATTTTTACAAATTTCTGCTACCCAAAGATTATTCTACGAACAATCGTTTGGCAAGAGAGAATGCTATTTATTATATATATATTTTTTAACATTTTTATACATTTTCTAATTATATATTTCCTTAGTGTGCGAATCACTTTAAAAATATATATTTTATACATAGCTGATGGGATAAAAATTTAAAATTTAATTTAAATTAATAATATTAATGAAAAATATATGATATTGATATGATATTAATGGTAATTATTAAAATGCATTAATAATGAAAAAAATAAATTGTTCATTATTTACAATTAGGATGCACATGATGGAGAAGTCAACGCCGTAAAATGGAGTCCAACTGACCGCTTGGTGGCCACCGGGGGAGCAGATAGAAAAGTTAAATTATGGGATGTTTCGAAACGTAAGTAACGGATTTTATAATATAGTAGTATTATTAAGATACTTTATAATGATTTATTAAATGACGCAGCCATATTAAATTTCGACAGAAGTTGTATTTCTTAAGTTGACTTTAAAGAAATTACAAGTTATCTTCTCTTATAACCGTTTTGTTAAAACGTTGATAAGCTATTTTAAATTATGCAAAAAGGCAGTAATATTTTTATTAGACTTACTATAGTTATATTATTATATTATACTCACTTAACTTTATTTCAATATATCAGACAAATCGTATATCGAGACCATTCATAAATTATTCGTAATGTTAACACCGTACAAATTAAAACGACAGGCCTTAGAAATCTTAGAGACATCAACATAAATTTTAGTATAAATATATTAAATGACTAAGTATCTATAGTACTTAAAACAAACGAATAACTTAGGGCAGAGATTTGTTTAATGCTTATTTTATGTCGAGATCGATCAAGTTATAAATAATACATAAATTAATTGAATATGATTAAATATATAAAAAAGTTTTCGCAGTTGGCACAGTCGAAAATAAAGGGGCGCTCGTTGGTTCCAACGCCGGTGTGATGTCGGTAGATTTCGACGCGACCGGCGCTTACATAGTAGGCGCGTCTAATGACTTCGCGAGTCGCGTTTGGACGGTCGGTGACCAGCGGTTAAGGGTAAGTCATATACGTAGACATAGTATTTGTACTTTTAGCATTTCACTTTAAATTGGTAACACAATTTTTCAACGACTAGCTCGGTTTGAGGAATAGGTTAAGGGAAAAATTTAATGATATTAAATAATGGTAACGTCACCTTTACTTTAGTTTTTGAAATGTAGCAGTGTCGTCTTATATTGAAAAAAAAAATGTATATTAATTTTAAACGCAACTTAGCCAACCCTAATAGCTTAGAAATAGAGTTTCAGACAAAATCTAAGAAATACTATAGGTATTACATACAAATATACTAAGGAGTTAATAGAATAGTAATCTACTAGATACTATATTAAGACATCCAACACTGGTTAACTTTGAACAATTTGTCATGACATTTTACAAATAAGTCCTCTATTACTTTATAGTTGTCAGTTTTGATCTGACCGTAATGATTATCCATAAGAAATAGGCAATCAAGAAATTATGATTGTCCGTGATGATACATGGTCAGTGGCACGCGCAAGGACTCATATTGCTTATACCAATCGATGTTTGGGATAAGAATATAATACATCCTCCGCAAATATATTCTATATATTTGTATTAATATCTTTATGTGCATACATGTACCTGTGTATTAATGAGAAGTAAATAAAAGAAACATGTATTTGTAATGTACATTTAATGTAAATTTGTATATACAGATAATGAACTTACAATCTCTGGCGCTTTAAATAATGATAAGTTCGTTATTTAGGGAAACACCGTTCGAAATCATTAAAATATTTTTCAACTTAATTTACTTCAATGTTATTGACATCTTGTTACAGAGTATCCTGTCCTTAATAATGTTTTAATATAATTAAATTAATCTTAAATTGATTTTTGATAATATTAATGGTTGTTCTGTAATAAAAATTAATTGTTGTCGTGTTAGCTGCTGGTGATAATTTATTACCAAGATTATTTAAATTATATATATTTTTTGATATTGTATAAAATATAACCAGATATACTTTTAATTAGGCAAATTAATACGGCACTACAAAAAAACATTGTACAATGCAGCAATCACTTAACAAGCTTACAATTTTCTGTAAGCAAAAACAGGGTTTCACGTTCAAATACTAAATTGTTCCCTTCTTTCCCATCAAAAGTTACTCTATCATCTTGAAGCATAATTGCTCAATAACGTAGTTTCGTAACGCGAAAACGCTGCAAATACAATTATATTAAAACTAGGTTTTGTTCGATGCTGCAAGTATGGCTCTTCCTGCTCAATTTTTTTTTATTTATTTACAGTAGAGCGTTGCGGAAACTACCAATTTTGGAATTTAATCTAAGAAAATATTCGTTATATTTATTTCTAATCGGTATTTGAAATGTCAAATTAAAAATATAAAATTTAAAAAATTAAACCTAAGAAGATACCATCACTTTGCTACTAAACCCTCTTTCAATGTTATTTATAACTACTAACTATAATAAACTCCATGCCAAATGTTATGTTCGCCTTAGGCTTATTTGCTCATATTTATGTAAAATGAAATACTTCAACACAGTGAAACATCCGTTAAAAATTAAAAATGTATTATCGTTTAATGTTTTCCTTGTCGGTTACAAATTTAGCTAGAGAGAAATAAGAGAATTCCGATTTTAATTACAAATTTAATAGCGCTGTCCAATAGATTATCTAAACAAACACTTAATATATATATACACTTCTCTAATACCACCACGACAAAAAACATAATATAATTACGTCCTAATATCATTACAATAGCGGAACAGTTTTATACAGTTACATAGATTGTGCTGACGAAAAAAGATTGGATATTTACAATAGAAGCAATAATAGTGTCCGTCAGTTGGTATAATATTGTCGAGTAAGGGAGGCGGGGTCACGGACACGATCCCTATTAGTTGATTGTTAGCGCGTCCGCTTCGTGATCTCACTCAACACTTCCGATGCCACGGATGCCCAACCCTAGTTTCACTGTATATTATTATTGTTATTCGCACATCTATTGTGCCACGCGATTTATTACTCACGAATTATTGTAAGGCAGCCACGCGAACTTAATTTAAGTAGTTGAAATCTCATTTCTTCCTCACTTACGCTTCGTGCTGTGTCCAATTTATTTAAAATACGATTTAATAACGACAAATGAATATGTTAAAGTAATAAAATATTTTTAAGCCCACACATCAATAAATTGTAGTATAAGTAATATATGTTATCGATTAATATTGTGCTTTACGTTTCTCATATATTTACATTTTTGGTTTCCCTCATTAGATGTAGGAAACCAATGTGTGATGTATGAGAAAACTTCATTAAAATATTTAATACACTGCTCTGTTCACTTTTTTGAACGTACATGAAGTAATATTAAAAAAGAGCCACTTTCCTAATCAATTCAAGATGATCTAGAACTCTGAAAACAATGAATGTATTAATATTAAATGTCGCTGAAAACCATCCGTCACTTATGATAACAAATCAACTAAATCACTTTTGTAATATAAGTTCGACTAATAGTCCTGCCTAGGCTTCATAGGTACTCGACTTACCAGTTTTATTCTCGCTCATATATAAGTTAACTGCGGAGCATAAGTTAATGATAACTCGATACTATGACGAATGGATTTTCCACCACCTGGAGTGCTGATATCTCAAAATTAAATAAGATAAAAATAACAAATCAAAAAAGACATATTTAGAAAACGAAAAAGAGGCGGCGCGGCTTCAAATCCCGCTGAGTTCAATTTTTTATACGTTTTCCAAATATGTCTTTTTCAATTTCCTAAGTGTGCGTGTGTTTAATAAAAAATGTTAAAAAATAACAACCCATCTCAACAAATTTGTGGATTTGACGAGTCTTGGTAATAATTACGGTATCATAAAGCAGGAAATCGAACGACCACATTCTCAGATTACGATAATGGTATGCGTACACATATAAGCAATTTATTCATTCCTCTCTGTCTGTTGGTTTTTCTTATTCTTTACAAGCCTATTGTATCAGGTCTCATCAGTGACGTTAATATGAAAATAAATTCCTGGTTTCATCGATATTTCTTATTCAATTAACGATTCCTTCCTGATGCTAAATGCCTGAATGCACTTTTGAAGTTCTTCTTCTTCGAACTTCCTTACAAGACTGACTTTTGATTTACGTGTAAACCAGATGCATTTTGCGAACTGGAGTCTGCGTGATTGTGATTGCTCTCGACGATTCTCATGCAAATAAGTGCACAAATTACTCCACGAATATCCGTTACCAGTATCGAGTAAAATGCCATAATAATGCACCCAAAATGCAGAGGCAATTGTTTCAATTTTCAATATTATCTTTTGAAACAACTTCAAAAACATTTTGACATATTTTTGCAGTCATCGTTTTACATATTTATTTTATTCTTCTCGTACACTATAAACATCGTTAATTCTTCTAAGAATATATCTGATTACGAGGTAGTGTAATAAGGAAGCAGCTAGATCAATACTAGGCAATTTACTATTTTATATGCAGTAATTAAATTCTATCAAAGTTACCTCAAATTAAAGTTTGTCAATAAGATTTTAGTGTCATGTTAAGAAAGTTAATTACAATTTACATTTAATTTTTTTTAAGTCCCGGCCACCAAGCCGCCAGGTCGTGGGGGTGCAGCCATAGTGGCCATTTAGACGATTATATGTTAAAACTAAACAGATCAATAAGCCAGAATTAAATAAATAGGAACATAATTGTCATAATTATTACTCATTAGTATATTTTTAACACATGAACACTATATCTAAGTATTCCTTAAAGTACTTTTAGTTTATTTATGATTATTTTTCAATTATTCTATATACAGTAGATGTATCTACTGTATCTATATACTTATTAGTATACTCCTTCAACCAATGATTTTTACTTGGAATTATGAAAGTCCTTTGTGACGTTCACGGACATATTGCACTATTTTTGCCAGGTGATAAGCCTACGGTCATATTTCATTCCCTTAGCTTTACCAAGCAAAAGATAGTATCGTATAATTCTTTCAATAGAATCAGAGCAACATGCTGAAGCAAGTTGTTCTTTTTAAAATGTGTTTCCTATGATAAGTGCACAAATTTTCAAGGACATAAGTTTTTAAAGTCTCAAATGTTGAATCGTAAATACAGAATACATTCATGTATTATTTAAGTGTATGTATTATATAGGAATGTGAAAAGTTTATGATCTATTATAACTTCAATTCAATTATTACTTTCAAGCTTTCTTCCAAGTGGTGGTCTGCACGTAACATAAAATGGTTGATTTTATGAATATTTCATGCTATTGTGAACGACTTTATTTTCTATGGACAATGCTGTATTGGACGGTTTTATTTTATAGTCTTTCAGAATGATTTGTTATTTATAGATGATGTACCTGTTCCATCAGAATTTATACGAATAACCATGCAATCGGCAGAATATCTAGCTTGTTCAGGAATTTGGAGTTGAGTCATTTACTTGGCAGTAATCTTAATCTCAGACCGCAACTTAGATTCTTAGCAGCGTTTGCTAATGGTTGTTGTCAGTGCGGCACGTGTCTGAGAGTCGCGTGCCGCTGTCGTCTGCACTCTCCGATCTAATCTAAGGCACGAATGCCGACGTGAGGTGTGCCCCTTCACACGTGATTATGCCACGCAAACCCAGCTTAAAGATTTGATCTCCTTTATGCGTGCCATTTTCAGACGTATCTGAAACTGGTCAAATAGTTTGACCATTTTTGTTTTAGTTTTGGTAATCTATTTCTGTACGTGGAAAGATTACGTATCCATTAGCGTATATAGCATGAGTTAATCAATATTACTAAAATGCGATATTTCATTAATATTCTATAGTTCGCCCATCATACATAACATAAATGGTTTTATTGCCTAATGGACATTGATATATAATTTTTGCGTCTGCTAGAATTGGGAAATGCGTGAAGCAAATATTTATTGAATTAGATAAATATATTTTATAACTTTTTAGATTTATAAATCGTACGATTTATCGGGAATATTATAAAAGTTTTGTGAAAAAGTATTTGGAATATACAGCCAAAACTCAAATTTAAACCGTTCAGTGTAAACGAATCATATATTGTTATTTTTTGTTATTGCTACATTGCAAGTCTATATTTTACATTCTAAAATATACCTAAACATAGCATACTATGTTTCTTTAACATAAATATTTGTGTTTCCATTTGTGTTTTACATTACATTTTCTGTCAACGTGAGGTCTTATATATCGAAACCTCGCTGTCATTCCTTTATTTATACGCTGTGAGCCTTCTGAGCGTTGGCTCAATATCTTTGTAACTTGATGACTTATGTATTTCGATGACATTTTATCATATAAACTCCTGACAATTTTCTTTACTGATATAAATTCGTGCTCGTATTCTTGTAGGAGACTTAAAATTAATTAAATATATTTCAAAAAAGTTTCTAACAAGTTTTATTTAAAGGTATTTAAGGATAAATAAAACATATAATTTATTAAAAACTTTATTGCAGGTAATTGTAAATTGGCAATTTGGACGGATTAAATTAGATTATAAATTCACAATTTAAAATTACAATACTTGATAAGGCACTTAAACACCATTTTAAATATAGCAATTTCACTTAACATTGCAAGACAGCACATTTTAGTCGTAAGCATATATTATTTATAAAATAAAAAATATAAAAAGATTTTATTTTATTCGTTATCGAACATAAATTATGTAAAAAAACTAAGCTAAGTTCAATAAATTACGATGTCGGGATGGCCGTTTATCTACCGTTGCTTGACTTAGGTCGCATGCTCAGTTATCTACTTAAAAGGTACTCAATATGGAATTTTAACTTATCACTATTATCAAATCAAGCTTACGTTCATTTTGTGATATGATACAATACAATCTTGGACTCTTGTTATAGGTCGAAGTGTAAATTAAAAGAAGCGACATGGCCTTACTAACGACTCACGGTCACAATCCCAGTATGACTCCAGAGAAGGGGACAAGCGAGTGTACCCAGTCATCCATACAATCAAAATCCGATTTACTCACGCCTTATCCCTTGCATTCGTCCACAATCACACACGCTCTTAAGGTCGTCCCCGTCTCCATGTCCAGCTCTACTTATTGCCTGACATGGCATTAAAAATGAATCCGATTGACACTTATAAGTTATAACCGCTGTCGTCATCTTACGCTCCCATAAAGTTAACGTTAAACAGTAACATTATCTTCAAGAGCTTAGAGCCGACGGGGGTATTTATATTAAATTATTATACTACTATTGCAGACAAAGACGTCAACAAACTTAAATCGATTCAAAAGTGCCTCTGGTGCGCACGTGAGAAACTAGCGTCATAGACTTTGCATAGCGCTGAAGGCGCGTTGGGTCCAGGAAGTAGCTCCGCAGCTTTAGCTGCTGCCCGTCGTCGCTGCCAACTGCATGTCCAAGCGGCAAGCACAACTAGTTGGGCTGCTATAAATGCAGCAGCTGCTAACATTGCTCCAGATGCATTTACGCATGTAACATCTGCTTCTCTTACGTATACCATGTCTTCAGTTACATTCTTGGCCTTTTGTTTATCAAAACCAAATTTATCAGTAATTTGAATGGTCTGCACTAGTAGCATATCGTCAGTGGGTGCTGCGGGTGTTGAACGTCTCTTCCTACGGCCGTATGACATGACGGACCGAAGCTCATTTGGTCCACCATCACATTGGACAGGTTCACAAGTAGGCATGCATGGCGTTACCAAGGCACGGAATTGAACCACTTCTGACGATGGGAACTTAAAGGCATCAAAGTGTGAAAGCAGCGTCTGAAATAATTTTAAAAATTGAATTAAATGATTCGTCGCTATATGTTTCTCATTAGATGATTAAATTAAAAAATCTATTTTTGTTTTACCTTTCCACTAAATGTCGATTTGTACAAGGGGCCCATAATGAAATGATCAGTTGGGCAACCGCGACTATCGATGAGAGTAATTTCACTAGAGTCGACACCATCCATGGCAACAAGTTCTCGGACGAAAATTTCGAAGGGTGAATTTTGGTCCATAATTTCAAATCGTAGAGCCTGCACGTTAATAAAAAGCAAGTATAAAATCAATAATCAAGAATATAAATGAAAACTTTTCGTACTTTACAAAAATCATTTAAAATCATTACCAATGGATCTCCAACTTCAGCAGAAGCAATGGTGTCATCACCACTCCTATCGGTAATTCTCATAGCGACGTTAGGTGAATCAACAATAACTTCCTCTGAAATTCCAGTCTGAATATCACCAGTAATTCCAAGATCCACTTCATTAGCCACCGTTTTGTTCGTCAAGTCATACTGACAGGTAACGGCTAGTCCAAGATCAGAAGATGTAACTATAGTGTCGTGATGTTGAATCACCACGTCGTTCAAATACCTATTAAATAAATTGCTTTTTATTTATTTTTAACAACGAAATATAGATATAAGTGAAAAAATGAAGATATATATATATATATACAAAGCAAAAACTTTGCACTGATTTTTACGAAAATTACGCTGATGGAGGAGTATGGAATTTGGTACAATATAGTTTTTAAAATCTAATATTTTTATTTAATAACACAACAATTGCATAACATGAATAAAATAAATAAAACACGCACTACCAACATATACCACATACTAATCAACAGGACATGAGGTTAATAATAAATGAATAATTTTGAAAAGTAAATACTGTGACGAAAAAATTACCTGCCAAGACCGTTTTGTTTAACGTTGCATTCAATGTTGTTATATCCCATATGCAATTCGAACTCCAAACTTTGTTTTACATCTACCACACAGGAATTAGGACTACCCTTGGCGTATATTTTGCCATCAAATAATTTGGAGGTTTGAATTCGAGCTACCATGTCGCCTGCGCGACAGTCAATAGATACATTGTAACATGAGGACAATTCATAAGTTGCAGCTTCAGGTACTTCCAAATAAGGATCCTAAGAATAAAATATAAAAACAATTAACGTTAAATATAAATTTATATATTATAACTGTACTTGGCAATGTCAATCGCATAATAGAAGTAGTACAAATTGAAGGTTTATGTGCAAATTTTAAATTTGCGTATTGATTGCCCTTCATAAACTTTCGAAATAAATTATCAAAATTGTAACTTTGTGAATAGATAGTAGCTGAGTGATTTAAAAAAATATGTTACTTCTTCATGATACAGTAAAAGCTGTACATAACTTCTAAATAATGCTTAACGCATACCTGTATATCCGCAAGAGTTGCTTTCGAATGGTGAGACAGACGACAAACGTGGTCACCAGTATCCCCATGATCATAGGAATGGCAGCGGAAAGGCGAATTAAGACATAATTCTCTACACTCTTCAACTGTTTGAACATCCTGGTATACAGAATCAACAGTCTTTAGAATTCTGCCGCTCATCTTCTTAAACTCACACAGTTTTGTTGGCTCCTCTACACAATTGTTTTCCAGATAGTCGGTATCTTAAAGTTTAACAATTAGAAATAAAAAAAATATACAAAACCTTTTTAATGATAAATACTTATTAAGAAATTAAATATATATATATTTGTATATTACCTTCATTTGGTTGGAAAGAACTTGTACCAGCCAAAGTGAGACGGTCCATGTTCGACAGAACGCATTCACCCGTTTTATTGTTATAGTTCGCCGATCTGCAACAATGTGTGCACATTTTAATAGCTGCGGCAGGTTTATTTAACTTGTGTGAACTTTCTCAAGATATGCCCTAGTGATAAGTAGTTTGCTCTTTTAAGATTAAACGTTAAGGTCCTCATTAAAAATGGATTGCGTGGTTTATTGTAGATTAACGCGAAGTATAAGATAGCGACTAAATATTTAGATAGCTCTATGTGACATTTAACTTTATTTTAAACTATTTAAAATAAAACCTACTGGAGTATATAACTATGTAGACCGGTACCTTTATAATGTTAAAGATTCATAGAGGAATAAATTCCATTGCTTGCAAAGTAAAAAGGAAAGCAAAGATATGTATGGAGCCGTTTTATTACTGGTCCGTATCAGACATTTGTTATGTAAGTTTGACCTCGAGCCCTTTATTGCTTTATAGTGACCACCCGTGTAAAGACAGCATTATCTTTGTTCATCTTGGTCAATATTTTCTATTGATATACTATCGGCTTCGATCAGATGACCCCTAAGCTTTCCTATTTATGAGAGCAGATATTAACTTATGTCCAATTTAATGTGGTAATATTATAGAGTATCATATTTATTAAACATTAAAAGGAGATATGAATTATGAATTTTAAACTATATCATTTTGCACATGTTTAATCTTAAGTTCTTATGCCACCAAACAATGTTGATTTCAACCTTATGTTAAGATTTATGCAAATTTTTTGTTCTATTTATGATGTCTCTAGAAAACTTTTTTCTAATTTTTGGGACGATTACACAAATTATATTACTTTTCGTCTATTTGGCAATCTTCAAATTCCTACTATTATACTACTAATTATTTAGTTGCATATTGTAACACTTAATTATATAAAAAAATTCCAATAGGTAAATCATTTTGCACTAAGTTCATAACGTTTTGAACAGTAAAACACGATGGTGACATTTAAGGATAAATTTCTCCTTGAGTCTATAGACATTCAATGGGTCTTGAAGAGCAATGTGTGCCTTATCGGTTATTGTATCGTGAAAGTAGGAAGCGATAGGGCAGCCCGCTCCCACACCGCGCATCGCCACGTCTGTGGAATATTTGCCAAATGTCGTGACTGCTTAAGATCGCGATTTGCGACGCCCAAGGAAAGTCTGTACTAACTTCAATGAAGATACGATTTGTAAACCGCTACGGCTTTAGAACTCTGCACAACTATGATACGTATACCGCGAAATTTTCTATTTAGCTTTTAATATAAACATTAATTTTATTAATTTCGGGCTAAAGTCCAAAAAGTGGAATAGACGCGATAAAACGATAGAGTTTTATTCCACTAAAGAAGCTGAACCTACGTTCACCCTCCCTGCAATGTATGCAATAGTAGTTTCACGAATTCAAAAATAAGTCAGCTGCACGATAACTGCACGGTTACTGAAAAGTTCTAAGATGTGCTTCAAGCATTTATCATCAAAAATAAATCAATCAATTAAACGTTTTATACGACATTACGAACGTCTTACTCAGTATTATAAAAACTTAAATGATTTATCTTGATGAAACGCTACCATACAGAGAATTCAACAAAACCACATTTAAATGTCCTATTAAGTCTGAGACCTAGAAAAAGCTCTTGTTTTTATCTTCATCTATTTTTCTTGATAAATGTATTTAAAATATTATTTTTACCTCAATCTAAACACTATTTAAATTAGTAGTAATTTAAAGAATTATTATCCCAATTTATACAATAAACATAGTTTTAGTATAAAAATACGAAATTTTAATATGACATTTACGCTCTTAGGACATAATTAGACATAAGGAATTTCTAAAGTGATCTTGCTTCGTTTTAATAGTTATGTAAAATTTATATAAAATGATTCTTATTGCGAAGTCATATTTTTTGGGCTTGGGCGGTATTTTGTTTATACATTTATTGGAGCGGCAGTTATACTAATTATTACGTACAATAAATACCAAGATACTAAATGTATCTAATCCCCTCATCGAATATATAAGATAGCCAATCTAAAGCAGTTAAGCAAGATAATGCCAAGTAAAGTCACCGGTTTATTACACTCTGAAGTGAATCGGACTTACATTCAACGTAGCGTATAATATTAATTCTAACAATCTTGATATCTTTTGCTTCCTTATCGGAGAAATAAACAAATAACAGTATACGAATGAAGATGTTATGACCTTTTCTATACATTGCAACTGCATTCTCTACAATAAACGGACACCATTTCAATGAGATCTTACCATTTCCTTCTATTGTGGTGTGGAAATAAATTCTTGCTAACCAATTTGAATTCCTATTCAATGTTTATTCAATGTTAACTGTTTGACTTTCACAAATAAATTTATTTTCACTTACAAAATGCTGTATAATATTTATGACGTTCTACTGTAATTTTTAAATTAAGAAATGGAATAATAAGTACATAAAGCATTTTAAATATGACATCACACTCACCTACAAACAAATTCGTTTTCTCCAAGACAGAGGTCAAGGCACATTTGCCTTGATTCCACACTGTGGGTCCTTTTACCAAATCCTTTAAGGTTATATCCACGAACGCGATCAAAACACCATGCACGCTCACACGGTTTCACTCCCAAACATGACTTTTGAGCGTAAATCGTGAACACCGGGAATTGAGACTTGGTTAAGGCCCCTACAATTTATATAAAAATCAATAAGAACATTCTTAAGTAAAATTAAAGTCTCTAAAGATTTTTTTATTGAAAGCTTATTCTAAATTCCCACCTGGCAGCTGGTCGGCGTCAGAACTAAAAAGTACGCATAGTCCCGTCTCGTAGTTAACTGCGCGACAGGTGTCATTTGCTTGACATTGCTCTAGGCAATCGGTGAGCATTAACGTACCAGGTATGTCATCTAGAATGTGTGAAGGTGCCGAAAATACGTACCTAATTAAACAGATTAATTATAAAACATTGATTATTAATAAAAATAATTTAACCATTGACGATGATTATTTTAAAAACAATAAAATTTTTACCCTGTGACAAGTTCAAATCCAATTTTTTCGGGATCGCATTCTTCAAGAGAATTTGCTGGAGCAGACGGAGCTGATATTCCACTGGGAGCTGAGGGTGGTAAACCTCCCGAAGCTGTCTCAGGCGCGGACACTGGTTCTTCTTGATCTTCAGAAGCAGATTTAATAGGCGGTGGAGCTCCTGGATTTGTATATTCTTCAGGAGCAGCCACAACAGCAGGCTCAGCTGACGCAGATTCCACCGCTAAATTATCTTGGGGGGGAGCTTCTGCTGCTGATCTTAAGGTTCCTTCAAATTGTTTGGCCGCCTCTACGGCATATGCCATTATTATGAAACTTAATAAAAGCCGCATCGTGAATTGGGATAAAGGTCGGGGCGACATCACCTTTCTGAAACAAATAGAACAACATTATTAACAGATCTCTTTTAGCCATTGTATGACTGCCTATACCTCTATCGTTCAAGTGTAAAATTTTCCTGTCACGAATAAATATAAACACTTTTGATAATTATGTTAGGACGTGAACTTTATTATAACTTTAATTACAACATTTAATACACCGTTATAAAGAAAATTATAAAAATGACATTATAGCTATTTTCATATTCTATTCACAGTAGTAGATTTTTTTTAATTTTGTTTAATCGTATTATTTACTATACTCAGTCTGGCCATAACTACTGTTGTACTTAAAAATAAAGAAAATATTATTTTTGAATTTGGAATACGTAATTTTTATATGATTGCTCGTTTTGTTTTCTTATTTTCACGCCAATATATTGTAAAATATTTTGTGATAAAGAGTTACATAAAGTAGGTATGGTACTAAATGCATTTTTTAAAATCCTCCATACGCTTGGTATTAGTCAAATGTTTGTGTACCGGGCTATTGATAGATACAATGAAACCTCCTCTGTAAAGCAAAAGCAAAAGATTTTATCTCAGGAGATGAAGATAGCACCTAGAACCATGTATTTTAAAATATGACTTAGGAATTGCAGCCTGTAAGAGACGCATTGATCATTTTATAGTTAAGCGGTACGCCAAGGGAGTTCACAGAAAAAAATGTTTACGGATGAGACAAACAAAATGACCGTGTTTATGAAAGCTGAAAGCTCTAAAGAAGCTTCCCAATAATTCAACACTGATATTACAACGTGAGTATTATCTGACTTCAGTGATGGTTTGGTAGGGTGTTAGCTATAAAGGAGTAACTGAGCCATATTTTTGTGAAATAAGTATCAAAACTCGCCATAAATGTATCAAGATACCATACTTGTAAAGGTAGTTAAGTCCCTAATAACACTATATTCAATAACCAAAACCTTTTAGCAAGACTCATCGCCGGGTCATAAAATTCGATCCACCCAATCTTTGTTACAAACGAACGCTTCGGACTTCACCAGAGCTGAAAACTGCCCGTCATCTAGTCCTGATCTTAATCCAGTGTCTTTATTTGTTCAAAAATTAACTAAGAAAAAACTTTTCACAATCAATTGCAATCTGCACCAACTAGTCAGTGGGTAACCCAAATACTTGTCTGCAATTCAGAACTATCAATTCTAATTGTAAGTGATATTAGTTTACCGATTCTAAGAGCAATAACCCCATGGGTTCTATTTAGAAAAACGATCAGCATTCAAATCGTATTAGCTTCTAAATAGTTTTTTATCGATATTGCCAACAATATACTGGTAGATGGTAGCAGCATTACGTTACGCTCACGTTTCCTATACAATGTTTGTAACGGTCCTTGTCTCATCGTTGTCCACTCCGTAGTCAACGGTATAACTTATACTCAATTTTATTTTAAAAAATATATTAGCTAACGCCGACAAATAAATTGTATATTGTTAGTATTGATCAACGTCCATCCAACACTTAAATTTCTTTTTGCCACAATAACTGCTATTGTATTCCGTCTAACATAGCTTATTTAATAGTCAATCAAGAAAGAAATTTACAGGTTTTCTTAATCAGATTTTTATATGCCATAAAAAGCTAGACACTTCTTCGTGGTTTTTCATTAATATTTGTTACAGTTTTTATGAATCAATAAAATTTAAATTTTTGCTTATTATTTTTATATATTATCGTCTATTCTTATCAAAACAAAACCCAATCAAAATTATCCTTATATTTGCGCATCGTGCAACGATGAGAGTAAATGATTAAAAAACAAATCCAAAAATAAAAACTACACCTAGTTTCATTTACTAAATTGCATATTCTTTTTTATTTGATTAATAATAAAAAATTAATTCTCTAGCAGAAAAGAAGCCAGACAGTCAAAAGCCTTGTCCGGCTTTAAATTATGTATTAAATTATGGTGAATATAACACTAAAAAACATATTTTAATATTCCGTATGATTTTTGACACTAGCTTGAATCAATGCCAAAATTTGTTTACAACAAAAGTAACAACTTTGATACGTCCAAAACAATTTATTTAGGAGGCTTAAACTTTCATTACGTGAATAGCTACTTTAAATATTATATTTTTATAACATCGTTGTATAATTTTATACTCTATTCTCTCACTCACATTATTTTAGTAACGGATTTCTTTCATAGCTAAAATATTACATCTATATCCTGTAAGATTGTCAAATGGAATTTGCTAGCAGAAGTATTGTTTTCTCATGTCTAATATCACTTGTTGCAAATGTGCCCAACTAGCCTCGAGCGGCGATCAGATGGGGTCAGCGCATTCAATGAGCCGGATGCCTTCAACCTGCTATTTACGTTTCACCATACTTGTACCGGTTGGCACACTATGGGTAGCGCCTTTGATTTCTTGTACTAAGATCCTGATACTACTTTTTTTTAAAAATATGTCATATCTTCTCAGTTACTGGTTTACCTGTATACACTCGTATGTGTTATTAAGAAATATATATAAAATATTTATAATATAGTAAGATATTATGTAATATAATAAGAACTCATATATTTGTCTTATAATGAATCTTCCTTCTATATATACAATGTAAAAATTAAAGCTTCTTTAATGTATATAATAATACTCATTACTAGCTATAAATATGCTACATGTATAAGCTATCTGTTTGTACATTGCATATACTTTCGCAACAATAATTTAAGGGCATGGAAAAATAGCTTATGGATCTATAATTTTTAAATTTTTTGTCTGCCTGTCAATTTGTACACCCACATCTTTTGTTAAAGTTATTATAGTTTTGTATCTAAATTTCAATGTCAGGATGTAAATAGAAGTAGTGTGTCATAAAATCGGAAATTCCATGCAAACGAAATTGCGGGCATAAACTAGTATATATGTATATAGTATAGTAATCCATATTATAAAAATTATTAGACGTACCTAAATTAAACCATTAACATTAACTAGAATTGTAAGTGCACTTCTTGAATTAACATTGAATGAAATTGTAATTTGTTGTATTACTCTCTAATAGGCCGCAGAAATTTCCTTATGAGTTGACTTGATACTATTGTGGCCCATGGCATTAGAAGGTAGCTATAGTATCTCAAGCGTCAACTTCGCTCATTGTTTAAAAAACTAAACTATTATTATTAAACAACACATATTAATTTTAATAGAATTAAAGAGAACTACTGCTTAAATAGTAAATATTGTCTATTTGATTATATAATAAGGACATAGATAAACATATGAATTTACCTCCATAAATGTGAATATGAAATATAAACCGATGGTAAAAATATTCAATCGTGGCCAATCCACAATTCTCAACTATGCAAATTAATTAACAGTATACAATGCAACGAGCTTTCCCTGATCCTCCTTGCCTGGGGTCAGTGGGTTGAACATTGACTAAGTCGCTTCACCAATTTGCATTCTAGAGATGGTAATATTTTCCCTACTAGCAAAATAATGGATACGATTATTTTTGATTTTTGCTAATATGTTACTTATTTAGTTATTATTGCAATTAAAATAATGGCTTACACTTATTTGTTGTGCAGTGATTAAGGTTACTTTTAATATTTAAGTCCTAATATAATTTCAATAAGCTAACATAGCCGGAATCAGTAAATTTAATTTTAAAGTAAATACGAAAACGGTGTATGTTAAATTCTAGTTCTGCATATCCTTTTAGGAAAACGGGAATCTTAACTCTACAGTTGACTCGATCCGTAATCCGCTAGAAGCAACACAAGATGTAGGTTTTTGGTGCACAGAATCCGTCTCAAGGTACTTTCTTTTTTGTTATTGCCTCTCGTCAATAAATTTTACACTTTATAACTATACCTATAGTATAATTTTCAAACGTCCAATAACTATATAGCCTCGGTCGGTTCGTTGATTTCACTCTAATAGTATTATATTCATAATTTTACAGTTCAATACCTAAATAAATATACAAATTTGTTCCAGTGAGATAGATCTTTTAATTTGACAACAGAATAACGAAATCAGTAGAAAATAATTTAATCATATTATTTCGTATACATTTAATGAAGTACAATACTTAACTGACATACCATTACTTCATTAGAAGGACTGCAAAAGTAGCTTAACATTAATTTACTGCAATTTAAATATAATTAATCATGCAGGCACCTATATGTGCATGTGCATGTTCAGCTTATGGTCTGTTATTGTAACAATCGCATAAGTCCCAGAAAACCAACTATTCAATAAAATTAAATACGTTTTGCTTTTAACTTCTACGCTATCGTGTGAAATTCATAAGACAGTGCCAGAGGCGGCGGTGCCTTTGAATGAAACGGACGATCAAAACAACAGTAGAACAATTATTTTGATTGACGTCGCACGCCGCTGCACCTGAGGGTATATGAGACCATTGAAATACCTTTGTTTATGAATTAGCTTTAGCACTGTTCACTTTGGATGAAATAAAGCAATAAATGTTTATTTATTATTAAAATGACTTGCCGAAGCCGCAGGCCTTTACATACATTTTCTGTAATCGTAAGACTAATAATAGCCGATGTTATATTGAAAACATTAAATGGTAAATTTTAAATTTAAAGTGTGAAAGTTCAATTTAAGTGTTACAACTGTACTACTGTTGACCAAATATTTTAAGTAAAAAGGATATATTAACACAATTCATACTGTTACTGTATACACGATGTGTTTCAAATCTCCTGTTCTGGTCTATTCTGATGATATTGTGGTTATTGTCTAGGAATATTGTTTTTAAATTGTACACTGTCAAAATCCAATAATGTTAATGACACGGTCCGTCCGCTTGTCGGTCGCATTTGCGGCTACAGTCGTGCTATAACGGCATCGTCAATCATCTGTAATTTGATTTCTATGCTCAATTATTGCGTTCGCGGAGGTCGAAACGCGCACTCCACTTCCCACTATATGATGCCCACCACTCAGATGATGTATGTATATGTTGACTGTATGATTGTTTACACAAGTTTAATGATCTACGGACCGAATGGAACCTTGGATTGCAAACATCTGTACCGATCTGACCTCAACTTTGTAGTCAACTTTTTATAAATAATACCGGAAGAATTATGCCGATGACTTTCGAAATAAAATTATAAACGTATAAAAAATTATAACTATCATTTTTGCTTGAATGAATTGATGGTTTAGGTACGTATCTATATAGTTGCTTCAATTGTGACCCAAATGTGTAATAAAGCATTTATAAAACCGTAATTGATTCGAGGTAGGGATGCACCGACAATATCACGTGGCAACTGTCACGAATTCTTTATAAACAGTGACCCACGTTCGACACAGTCGTGCATCACTATTTAAAAAAAATAATTTCAGTACGATTAACTTTCGTGACTACTTTTAAATTACAACAATAAATAATGAGTACGTTTTCATAAATTTTATTCTTTTAAAATGTCATATTATGTTTTACCGGATTATATCCTTCGTGGCGCAGTTAGAAAATTTGTTACTGAACCCATGGTGGTTGCGAGTTCGATTACAAGGGAATATTTTTGTATAAAGACAATTTCGTTTCATCGGTCTGGTTATACAGAGCAGCAGTAGCAAACAAATATAGGTATAAACTCCCTACTACATTCAGATATAAAATTTACAATACAACTTATAATGATAGAAAATATATAAAACCATACAAAATAATATCACACCGGCAAGGTGCAGACACGGCACCTTTAATGGGAGCTCATAACAACTGCGCACGCGCACTTCAGTCACGACTGCCCCAGGTGACGTAAACTCCACACATACAGCTTATATAGTAGCAATCTTTAGACAACAATCTTTATACAGTCTCCTCTAACTAGATAATATCACTCGTTTATTTCCTCATCCATCATCACTCCGTCACAAATGCCGACGGGTGCACTGCTTACACCTGTATTACTTAACCGCAAAGAGGATGGCGCTAACGATGGCCTAACGACCTTCCGCGTCTTGTTAAGATTACGATCGATATATTCCTATTTATAAGGATAAGAAAATATCTGTGGGAATATGAGCACTATTATGGTTTGTTGATCGTTATATGAACACTTATAAGAATAACTGTCCAAAAAGTAGTGCTGTAACGGTTGGTATGACGTTGTCGCGCACGAGTTAACGCTAACCCGTGCCGCTTGACATTATCAACAAGCTTGCCGAAATATACAAAACGTAGACAATTTAATTAATTAAAAATATTTTTTATCACTTCGAAGAAGGTTAAGTTACATTCTAAATATTCTTAGCCTAAATTTAAATAGTGATCCTTATTTAAAATTACTATTATAAATGAGGATCCATTATATATGTTTCATCAGCAAAGTAAATCACCTTATAATAAAAAAAGCCTTCAACATTACCACAAAAGTTTTACTGTCTGCAACTATGATAAAAACTTGTACTGGATAAATTCATTTTACAGGTTCACTTTAATTTCCTGTGTCCACCGCGATACTGTCAAGAAATTGCGGGTTGCACCATTTCCATTTTTGAAATCAAATATTTTTTTTCCAGAAATAATAAAATAAGACATTACACAGTGGCAAAAAAAAAATATTATTTTAAAGTTTTCTAATTTTACGGGTTATAAGGAACTCATTGTATTTCCTGCAAATTTATTAAAACAACACGTAGCCTGGACAAGAACTACACCGGGTTTAGTTAATAGGATACGTAAACAATTTAATCAAAATACTCTGCCGGATTTGTGCCCAAATCACACTATTCAGTCAAGCAATGTATCTGCGCCACATTGGCGTCGAATATTTATTTTAATTAAAATAAATTGAAATGTCTGTTTCAGTGCCAAGGTACAATGTTCTAGTATGACTAGACGAAATGAAATTACATAAGAATATGTCGGTAGTTACTAATTGGTACAAGTAAATTCCCCTTGAGTACGGTACGCATGCGACCGGTCTAGTATAACGGACCTCTAAACTCATTATCGAACAAGTAATCATCCAAAGTACCCATGAACCTCACGCTCTACACCAAGCAATATTATTTATTTAATCATGTGAACGCGTCGCTTAAAAAGTGTAGTAATTCCCTCGCACAACTGCTCCGTATGTTCATTATGTCAATTAAAATGATTGCTAAAAGTTGTTAATTTGAAAACTATCTCATGTATCGTATTTTGGATAGATATATTAAAATAAATTAAATATATAGAACATATTTAATTAACATACTTGTTAAATGATTATCATATCAAAAGTTACCTCAATGTCCTACTGATGTTACTTTAATTGAATTTTATTTTTTGATTTCTTCAGTTATTTAAATTTTTAAGAACTTTTTTTTAACATTACTATGAATGGGCGGGCGTAGTGCTTACCCGGCCGCCGGCAAACACGGAACCTCCTCCGCCTTCCAGACACGTTGCTATTGTTTCTTGACTCTATGGACTCTGGGCATGATATTCCTATATATTTGTAATTAAAATTTTCTTTATGACCGACCTATTTCGCCTTTTGTAATGGTAAAATTCAACGCCATTCAAATTTATCTTACAAGCCAACTGTGTTTTATGGGCCGTTTGTTTCAAGAGTTATATCCATGCAGGCCTTTTGAAAATACATAAGCATAAATTCTTAAAAGCAATAAACTATAATCACGAGTTCATTGTCTCCAATGCTACCCGTTAGTTAAAACCTCTCAATAGAAGGCTGTTTTGCAGGTGCTACGCAAATGCTTAGTTCGACGTTGGGTCATCTTGGTCACATTACGCTAATATGTAATTGATTGGTTTCCTGCATACGGGAGCGGCAACGTGTATGCGACGTTCTCCTGCCCTATGGATGACGCATGCAAAAAACACTAATGCCATAACGGCAGAATGTTCTTCCGGCTCCATGTGGAAAGCATAAAATCAATAACGTCTAATATTTCTAACGAAAGAAATCAAATGAATGATGATCGCGACGCAGTGCGAACGCGATTGGTTGCGAGTTCGATCCCCATTCGAATTTTGCTCGAGTATTTCTGGTAAAACAATGCGGCGTAGAGTCTGCCACTCAACAAGCAATGTCTCGAATTCAGGCGAAAAGTGGAGAACGGAATGTCTTGCCACTGAATTCTCTCTGACTACAAAGGCGTAAAGCTACCAAAAAACAGCGATGACGTAGATATTATTCATTTATAATTTATTCGTTTGAATACTTACAGTAGGTCCATACTAGTAGGTCAAATAGTACATATTTGATTATGCTTAAATTTCAGTTACTTTTTGGCCTTATTTACATGTTACTTCTGTATACGTATATTACCAAAATACAAAAATCAAGAAGATTAACAAAAAATCTTTATAATATATGTCAAAACATACTTATATAAAACAACTTTAACAAGTAGTAAAAATTTGGAGTTTATATTAAAAATAATTTACTATTTAAAATGTAAAATTAATCCTATATACGCACAGAGAATAAATAAAATATATAAGTGTAATTCATAAGAGATATATCTTAATAGACAGACAGAGACATTCAATATGTGTAAGTGAGGCATCGAAAGTGTTTATATTGAAAGGCTACACGCATATTAATTAGTGTCGGGTCATATGACGTCTACCGTTATCGACAATAGCGAGAGCTTGGCTTGTTTTTGAGCACATCATATCGCGAATCATCGTGATGTGGTGATATTGTAAGATCAAAGTAGGCAACACTTTCCGGTGCGACTTCACTCACTTTAGTTAATACTACTAATAACCATAACTATCGGTTTTTATGTATGCGAAACGTGAATAAAATGCAACACACTTTTACCTAGTAACACATTTTTAGTGTCAATCGATTATGTATCTTGAGAATATTTAAGTTTTTACCTTAGTGTCACGACAGTTTACCGGAACAAGCTCGCACGTATTTTAAGTGGAGCGATGTATTGCGGCCGCACGGTGTAGAGACACGAAACGATGCCGGCGCGCGAATCCCGTTGGGACGGACACCATTACCGCCCACCAGACAGCGCACGCGTATAAAAACCGACCTCGACACAAAGATGTCGCTCAACGATAACATTGGATGGACGGTTGACAATGCCGCCCATTTGTTATTACCCTCGCGGGTATCTCACTTTCAGATCAAGCTGCCTAAGGCTGCAGTGACGTGCATTTACATATATGTATACGTACATTAATACACAGCACCTCCATCTTCGTCTTTCATCTATACTCAAAATGTTAAGTGGTACTCTACTTGAACTTAACTCGAAATACAAAAAGCTTACGCGGAAAAGAAAAAAAATTTACATTGCGTTTAGAATCCAAAATAACGTTAGTACAGAGGTATGCTGTGCACGTTAGGAACTATAAGATTTTATTTGCAGCTGTCGACATAAATTTTTCTTATGTCCGTTAATATAATTTACACTACATAATCGCCGCTAAGCTTTACTGACCGTTTTAATTACCATGAGTGAGTCAGACGTTTTTAATTGGTATAACTATGTAATATTTATACTTCACGTACTTTATTTGTTTTTTTTTCAAATTAATTGTAAAATAGTTTTGCTCAAATGCTTTTACATTTAATGTAAATGAAACTTAATAACGCTAAATAATTACTTAGAACATTAAGTTTCACAAACCAAAGTAATCACACATATGACACTTTCAAGTAATCTGCTGCAAAGCTTCTGTCATTTTGCTACACTTTTAGCGTAATGAAAATTACTAATATATGTAGGTAAATGTAAGTAACATTAGTAATAATTTTTATTTATTTAGTACTTAGGAAATTTACCTCCGATTTGAATCTGTGAACCTCATATTTATAATACTGAGCCCATAATATATTAAAAAATTTAAAAACATCATAATTTCTTTAATCGTTACTCTCTATTTGTAATGATTAAATATAAGCATTCCATAAAAGAAATAAAAGCTTCTAATAATTTCAATTGTCGGTTAACTTTTGCATTTACTGTGACTTACACACCGATTGCTTCTCACATGTTTTACACCTCGGGGCTTAAAACGTTCAGACGTTTCCTGTATTACTGCATATCAGCCATATCCATTCTTAACGGTTGCAAAATTAACATAAATTCTATTTATATGAAAATAGTTCGTTGATCAGTACAATCAGGAAACAATATAAGGTACTAAGTGATTGAAAGCACTGGCAATCTCGATACCTCTATGGATAAACCATCTAGATTTGTGCACACCTGTTTATATAACGAGAAATATCTTATTGATCCCTTAGCCCGAAGCCCCATTGCTATCTTATCTCATTGCTCATTTCCGTATTATACTTATTCATTACGTAAGAATACGAAGCCGTACGTTATAAATAACCTTAAATGATATGGTTACATATCCCGTATGTTTATTTTTTCTTTCTTTGACTGTTATAATTTATACAAAAACCGTTGATTTTTATTTAATTAGCGTTTCTAAGTTGTAAATTATTTTACTTACTATATAAGTTGGACAGAATTTTTATAGAATTATTGTCTCGTATCAAGGAATCGTGAAGCAAAGGAAAATAGAAAATTTACAAAAACCTCCTCTGAATTAAACGTGCTTAAGTGTACATTGCTTAAACATTATAGAACAGTAGAAATAATAAGCTAAATGAAATTTGATAAGTAGTATGCTTATTACAAAATATATTATTTAATTATTTTTATTTTCCTTATAAAACTACAAGGAATTGCAATTTGAATTCTCTTGGTATTTAGCAGTCATTTGTTGATTCCTCGAAGGTTCTTATATTTACGGTTATTGTATTACAGTTAAAGTATGCATCACAGTACTTAGCATTTCGGTGCAACTTGATATTTTGTTTTGTGTTTTTATTATAATATAAGTGCAACCGACTATTATTACGTTTTAAAGCTGTCATTTATAAAACATTTACAAACACTTTACTCACAAACCATTAAAATGAAGCAGACAAAGGGTAAAATATACAAGTATCATATGTTCCTAAATAGAAAACTTAACGAAAACTATATTTTATTATTAATAAGTTGACGGAAAAAGATAATACATTTTCCATTATAAAATTAATATCACTCTTATATTAGAAAATATAATGTTTGCAATCATTCCAATTTTTTTTTAATTTAATACTTTTCTCTATTAGATTTTTTTTACAAGTACCGTTCGTTTGTCTTCATTTATTAAACAAAAAGACAAGTTATTTGGTATAACAATAGTAAATATATCATTAATCATGTTATGTACCGTAGATTTTAGGAGTTGCGAGTCACTACGCACGCACTACCAGAAAATCTAACTGTACCTGTCTCTTATGTTTACACATCGCTGACTTTAAGGTCATTATTCGTTTGAGTCATTTAAGATAATTTGATACTACTTTATTGTTATTGGAGCAGTTTTACCGTACAAAGTAAACACAACTGATCTATTCATAATGTTTTTGGCATATTTTATATCGTACAGTTTTAAATAACATAATTCAAATCAAGATAACTTCTAAATACAATAAAATCAAATAATAAGCAATATAAAGTCTGTCGAACAAGACATAACTCATATCCGATATTTTGTATATATTTACAAATTGTAATGATAAAAGTGAGTTTACTGACCTTAAGCTCTAAAAACGTTAGCCGCGAACAACTGCCGTAATTCCTGTTGAACAAAGAAAAACTGTTAATAAAAACGTTACTCAAGCCTTAATTAATAATATATAACAAATCTTAACATAGATTTACTAACGCGTCGAAATTAGCATTTAGATTATTTAATATGCCACTGCAGATCTTTGTGTGGGAAAAGAAATGTCTTATTTACATTTAACTGTTTCTGTCCAACCGCTCATTTTGTACGATGTCTGAATTAAGAAGTTTTAGAAAGGCAAAAGAATGAATTCAAAAGGGATTACTGAATTTGGTATTCTGATGAAGGCTAGATTCTTGTCACATACTTTACAGGTGTGCACAATCTTTGAGTCTGCGATTAAAACACTTATTAAAGATCATATTTCAGAAGTTATCAAGTTCCCTTATCTGAAAAACAGTACAATATATTTTTTTTTTTTTTTTTTTTTTTTTTTTTTTTTTTTTTTTTTTTTTTTTTTTTTTTTTTTTTTTTTTTTTTTTTTTTTTTTTTTTTTTTTTTTTTTTTTTTATATATATATATATATATAAATAATATTCATGTGTACTATTTTTGTTTTTATTGTCCTGAAGTAAATTCAATATTTTTTTAAATTTGTATATTTACACTAAACAAGGAAAATATAATAGTACTTGTAAGCTCGGTCATGCCGACCGCGCCCCATCCGTCAATGTCACGATGATGCCGGTCAATATTCTCACGTGAGCAATACGAGGAAGTGTTTTTATCGCCATTACGTTAAGAAGCCATTACTGAAGACGCCTCTCATCGTACCTTCCGATGTTTGCAATGTTTTAAAGTAGTTTAATCTAGACTGTAAATTTGCTATAGATAGCGGCAGAGCCGAGCTAAAACATGCGTGCTTGAGCGCTGATGCTTTTCCTTATCTGAGAATTATCAGACGTAATGAACTGTTTACACATTTTCATTATTGTATAATGTTTATTCTACATAATATGACGATAGGATATATTTTTCCTATCCTTTAATACTGCTTGAAGCAGATAAGGTCGTTGACCTGTAAATATTGACTCATTTGGAGCAGCGCGCCTAAGTAAACTGACTACAAAAATTTACCGTCAGAAGCTAATAAGCGCAATGCAAACGTTTAATTTTGAATTTAACATAATATTTATCAGTCATTATTTATTATCCTTATACATTTTATTGTACTAAACAAACATAAATTTTAGCATCGTTTATACGAATGTTGGTTGCCCCCACGCGGTGCCAGCTTATGAAATCGCTGTGTCGATATCATTGTTCCATCGATGACTTGTTGACGACCATAATAACTTCAAAGTTTTAACGCCAAGCTACCACTGTTGTGTGTTTAAACTATTGAAATATTGGACAATAGTGATATAAATTTATGCAACTTTCCACCTGTATCATTTTGTAAGTAAGTTAAGAATAACTTCGATTATTTGAAAGTATATTTGAAAAATTCAACGGTAACCTGGTTTCTAATAATAAAACATTCAGATTCTCGCGATGATGAATATAATTTAATTGCGTACATTTTT
Organism: Podotricha telesiphe; assembly: GCA_038994665.1. NCBI lineage: Eukaryota > Metazoa > Arthropoda > Insecta > Lepidoptera > Nymphalidae > Podotricha > Podotricha telesiphe. The sequence continues at coordinate 203,881 of JAOYRR010000091.1, forward strand.
AATCAATGTAAATTTTAATTTTAATAAAAAATATCGTTTATTTACAAGTGAATTACGTGTTGAGACAAATAACATCTTAGTCTTCGTATAAATATTGTCACGACAAAAAGCTATTTTTTTTATTGTACGTAAAATCCATTAGTATGATAGTGTGTTACTTTAATACATTAATATAATACCATTAAAAATATAAAAATCTGATATGAAGTGGTCTCAAAGTGGTCAGGTTGTCTACAATACAGTCCTTTAAACATTGAGGCCAGTTATCAACAGCAGCATGCACTCTTTCTATGGGAAAATTCATCACTGCTAATCGTATGGATTCTTTTAGGGCCTCCAAACTATGAAGGTGTTAAGAGCAAGCATAACTCTCTAAAAGTGACCATAAATCACATAATCCAGTGGATTAAGATCAGGGCCAAATGACGGCCGGACTTCAGCTCTGATGAAGTCTGGAACATTCGTTTTTAACCAATATTGGGTGGATCGAGCTTTATAACCCGGCACTGAGTCTCGCAGAAAGGACCATTCTTGGTTACTGAACATGATGTTGTTATAGGCTTAACTACCTTTTCAAGAATGGTATCTTGATACACTTGTGCCGATATTTCTATATCTATTTCACAAAAATATGTCTCAGTCACTCCTTTATAGCTAACACCCCACCAAAACATCACTGAAGTCGGATAATGTAATAATGACACGTTGAACTCTGTTGACTAATTGGGTAGTTTCTTTAGAGCTTTCAGCATACGGTCATTTTGTTTGTTTAAAATTTTCTTAGCTCTTTTCTGTGACTTCCCTTTGCGTACCGTTTAAGTAGTTGCTATGATTTTACCACCCTATTCTTTTCTTAAAATATCATTTAAAATACGCAACATGGTTCTAGGTGCTATCTGCATCTCCCGAGATATAATATTTAGCTTTCGGGCAGAATTTTCTCGAATTCGTTCCCTTACTGCTTTGAACGCCTTTTTCGTACGAACATTTCGTTGACGGCCAGATACAGAACACTGTTACAAAAGGAGGAGGTTTCATTGTAGCTATCAATAGCCCGGTACACAAACATTTGACTAATAGCAAGCATATGGAAGATTTTAAAAATAATATTTGGCACCATACCTATTTTAATGCAATCACAGTGTTTCGGTTCGCTTTATCACCCACTCCAATTTAATATTACAATATATTGGCGCGAAAATAAGAAAACACAATAAACAATCACATTAAAATTACAGATTCCAAATTCAAAAGTAATATTTTGTTTATACTTAATTATAACAGTATTTACTGACCAGACTAATACTTAGTCTGGTCAGTAAATACTCATCAAAGCCTATTAAGATTTAATTATTTTGCAATTATATCAAAAACACACCAAATGAGATAAATCCTAAATATTTTTCAATAAAACTTTATATTTGCTATCCTTTAACAATAACACTTAACAATATAAATTGAACCTAACACAACGAAGCCAAATTATTTTTTTAATTAAATTCATAAATATTTAAAACAACACTTTACAAATTTGAAATGCTAAAATTATTTCCGCAAACCTAATTACAAAAATAATAAAATTGAGACAAAATAATATAAGAATGTCGAATACAGCTACTTTTCACCGCCGCAAACCGTGAAATCTGATTCAAGACTCCTGCTATTGAATTAAGTGCGAAGCCAGCAAGTGACCTAAAGCTTTTTTTAGTATATTTTATGTCGTTTTATTTCGCTCAGCTTCCATAATTCGGAACGATTCAGTAAAATAGAAACAGTTATATTTTATATAATGCCAATTAATATTATAGAACATCGCAAATGTCAAAAATGTCATGAAGAAAGAATTTATAATTACCTGTTTATAACAAAATATGTATATGTGAGAGCCTCTCTACAACAATTTTGGTTGGCTACAACGGGAAATTTTTATCCATTATCCGCCACAATTTCCGCTGTATCGGATAACGTACTATTAAGCCACAAAATAAAAATCAGGACAGTTGAAAATTCTTACAGATATTTGAATTGTATCCCATTTTGTCATTTCTGATTTCACTAAGCAATTTCATTCTATGTCATCACTATTGTTATATTTGCCGTGTCAGTTGCTAAGTGAAACACTTAAGAGAATCTTTTATCCTCCTTAACGCGAGCCGTTTCAGCTCTTGTTCGGAGTCCTACTGTGACAGCCATTATAATTCTAAGTGAATATGAAGTGTACAAAGACGGTATTGTGTTCTCTATAAATATTTATGAGGAAGTGACTGTTTTCCACACACGTGGACTTGTGGATACGCACGATACCCGGCCGATAGCCGGCCTTAATAAATATTTCGAAGATATAATTTTTAAATTGCATGTGTGTTAATTGTATTATTTAGTTGTAAATTTAATATTTTTGACACGCTTTTAATTCTAATAAAATTAATGAATGATGAATAGGGTGGTGTACCATCTTCAAAGGGAATTCAGCTTAAGTTATATAACGATAAATACTGGTACGATAGTAATCCTACTTTCTCTTAACTAGTTTCTTAAGGCCACTACAAGAAAGTAAAACCCCGCTATGTTGGCGCTCGATGGCTTGCCTCGTGTCCTGTTGACATACAAATTGCCATGATAAATTATTCTGGGAAGCTGACCACGTTTATATTTTGGTCTGTTATTTTAAAGTCATGAACTATGACAAAATATTAGCGGTAAAGGCTATGATCAATTGTTAAATTGTTAAAATCAATTGTTAAATAAAGTTTTGAATGTCAGATAAAAATTGAAGTATACATTTTTGCCTTTAATAATTAGGTATATTAAAGTTTAAATTAATTATTATTTATAAAAATGAAAGGCAGCTTATTCAATGTTTATAAACCAGTATAAGGCGTACCGACCTCAATATATAATATGTCTTGCTCTGTGCGAACGCCAGGATAGTTGATAATCCAAGAATGGCTACTATTCATCTTCCCCTCTGTCTGCCCTTTGACTGCTTTTTACTTTCTCAGTAATAAATATTTTGGTTTTCTGAATATCGCTCTAAATAAGTGAAACTTTTACACATTACAGAAACTAAAATGTCTACTTTCTTGGTAAATACGCATTAGTAAAAAAATTCCTTTTACTGAGACCGAAAATTAATTTAAGTTTGATGGGTATATATTGTTTTGTTTTATTGTTTCTAGATCTAATGCTCAGTTTTGTATCAGTTACCAAGCAACATACAACAAAGCTTTGCGGAAACAAAAGTTTAAATGCGACATAAAACCTGCTAACACGTATTTCCTTCAACTGGATACAAGTTTGACACACATTTGAGAAGTTTCGCTTGAGACTACGTCGACGACATCACGTTTACCATGTTAAGAGTTGTTTATAGAAGGCATGATGTGACCTTAACATTGTATTTTACGATTGTCTCGTCAGTGGTCCGAACCATTGACATTTCAATAGAAGAGGTGAGCGGAGGTCGTAACGTGAGGTGAAACACGACGTACGTGCACTAAGACGGCATTATTGTCACACTATCACTATCGATATGTACCAATTGTGTATATTAATACAATCGTTGCTCTGCATATCTTAAAGCTTATTGGCTTATAACCAAAAATTAAACAGAGGAAATATAGCAGTTTCATTTAATTTATGAAGAGTTCAATTTGGCAAAACGTTTACGGAAGCTAACCAACCGTATTGGTGTTGACTGAAATTTGCATCGAAACATTTTCTAGTCGTTACGTCGATTGTAAGTACTCACGATTTAACGCTGGTATTAATGCATTATTCAAAGGGGTTTTCATTAGGCTGTCGCTATCGGTGCCGAGAATCGCGCTCTCGTTAAAATGTACGGATGGCATGTCAGCTGCTCGTATTAGGTTCTATTAAGGGGTACATTTGTATAAAATATTAATGTTTATTCTTTATATGTTACTATACCAACGAAAATTAAGATTACCTTAGTGGTTTTAAGATAATGTGATAAGTTTCAAATTAATGCAGATTACATTATTATGCACATAGTATATTAAATTAAGTTATGAAGACAAATCACTATTGTTATATTATATAATATATAATCGTGGTAAATACCATAAACAATTTTATTTCTAAAATAAAATATTCTTATACTTGCCTTAACATAATTAGCAAAGTAAATAGCTTCATTACAGAGCTCGCTGAAAGATAAACCAGTTCAAGGAAACTTGTGTGGTACGGTCAAATCGACAGGTTTATGAACACGCACTCGAGCCTCGCGGACACATACGCTTTACTTTCTACCATAATGAGTACACACTTCCCCTTTACGCTGGCCTAATTTATCTTTATTATTGTTTTAACAAAAAAATAAACAAAGCTTTCCACTAACCAATAATTCTAATTATCATTAGTCGAAAAGTCTTTTAAGGTATAAAATGCTGTCACAGAATAGCTTTTGAGATTTTATAAAATTTCACACTAAAAGCGAATGTTAAGAATGCTACATTAAAAATTCTTTTCATTTTACTCACGTTCACGCACGTTATATAGTTTCCACATAAATAGTCGAGAGAGCGTGGGTTTTCAGAAAATTGTTATTGGATGCATTTCAATTAGCGGCCGTTTCACGATTAATGACAGTTTGCACTTGCATCAGAAAAAGCACGTCAAAGACTTATTATCCCGCTCATTTCATCTTGATTCAAAATGACGACTGTCACAAGTAAAATACACACCTACGCCCTTATTCTATTTCAATTACTTGTATTAAATATCTTATGCATATTATTACCGTAACCTTATGATTTGGACCTTAAGATTTTGACATATTACTGTGGAAAGTCTAATTTAAAGTTCGATTCGATTTCATTATTTATCCAAAACATTTATTTGAATATCGTATCATACATATTTCCAATGTTGATGCCACAAACTATGTTTAAATTAAACGTATGTGGAAAACAAAACTACACACTTATTGATCCTAGACTGTATTTTACTGCGACACTAACGTAAACAATGAGTTACAATGACCGGGTTAACCTTGAATAGCCAATGTGTGAGGAGTTTCGCCGAGGAAAAATATGCCATTGATGCAAGTGGCGTGCGTGCGTCGGATAACGGTCACCGCGGACCGAATAAGTGATTTAGCGTTGTACGTGGAATGGTAATGTTCTATCTTGTTGACATGCGATTCTTAAACATTTGACGCATATCAATATCCGTAGCGTTAAGGTTTTACTGATTGAAAGTAAAAGTAAAATTATATAAATAATATAATATACATTGGTTATAAATACAAGGATCTATTATATTTGTAGCAGCACTTTGTTTAGAATATTATTAAAAAAATATTAATAGGAAACCGGAAATCCGATTACGCCGTACGCGTTCCACTTGTGTATGAGATACGTGTTCAAGTTGCGCACTTTGTGATTACAATCACGTAAAATATATCTTCGTCTATAATCTACTGCTATCTTCCTTAAGTAATATATCAAAACTTGATTCTCATGTAAATCAAGTACACAACTTACAAGCACATAAGCTTCTTGCATTCATCAAGGTTCAAAACATTAATGGTTAAGAGTATAGCGTAATTTTGTAAATAGTATCATACTATGTAATGTATTGTTAATAATATTTCGTTATATTGAAAATATCCATAATACAGTTATCAAAAAAACATTTGCATTTTATTAACACATTCTTATAATGATACAGTTAGGCAACGTAGACTACTGTAAAAAAGTAAGTTGAAAATCTAATAGACTTTGTGGCTAGGTGATTATATTTATTTTGTTTTACTTTTTTGAAACGAAGAAGAAAGCTGCTACGCTTGTAAATGAAGGTGAGGCAACCCTGCATTACTATAATAGCTCTGAACCACCACTTTTCAATTTCTTAGACTTTAAAAAAAACTTATAATATATAGTGTCAAAGCAAATTCAGATTATGTTTCTAATATAGTAATGTATTTATATTTTAAGTCATAATATCTAAGCAACTGCGAATTAATGATATAATCAGTGCATAACGTGATATTGTAATAATTTAACATAATTAGTACGCTTATTAATGGTAATAGTTTCAAGGTCGACGCAGCTTTTATAACATTTGCGCATCTCATTGTCTTACTAATACAAGATAGAGAAGAAAACAAATTAAACAAAATCTACTAACATATTCAAACAGGGTTAAAAGAAATTAAATTTGTTTGGTTGTTACATAATTATAACATCCTACCATTATGAGAAGCGAATACCTGTCCCTTATGTGGACGTGTTCCTGTTCAAATGTGAACAGTGTTTATTGTAATTAGCTCCGCGGCCGCTGACTCCGTCCGATCGATAAGGTCGCTGACTAGACAAGTTGCTTGCAGTCTTACCGCTTTTACCTTCAATTATTACGTTCAACCACTCTTTCTCAAACTATATTTTCTATATTACATATTGTTTTAATACTTAGTCATAGTTATGGCTATATCAGTACAATATAATTAATTTAATAAATCGTGCTGCATCATTATCTTAATGAATTGTTTCTTAGTTGCACTCTAATAGATTCGATTAACCCTTACGATACGGCCGTAGGTAAATCCGTTTAGCTTAGTGGCAGTATCTCGTGAGGAATCGTAACTTCTTCCCACATAATTGGCGTGTGGGCGCGCCGGTGGCATTATCCCGATCGCCGCCCACCGACGACGAAACGACGCCTGATTAGATAGATAGGCCCTGCCTGCGACCCGTTGACACCTCCCAATGCCCTATCTTAACTATCTACTTCGCACCACTACTGAAACATTCACTCTAATGATTAAACAAAAACAACGCTACATTAAAACTGCAGCTTACTAAAGCAAATGTATGTTTTACTGATATAACTGATGTGATCATTAATGACTTAAAAGGTTTTCGGAGATCATCAATTAGTAAATTAAAACTGAAAAGATATTCTATGCAATATAAAATGTTAGAAAACATATTAGTATTACTATACATATAAATATCTATGCTTTGCAAACCTATTGTTATTTTGAATGTCAAATGATATTGGTAAAATTTGCCATACTACAATCTATAATTTTATTTGAGTGCAACGTCAAAATTATGTTAGAATGGAGATTACCTTACACTTTCTTCTTAGAACAGCCAAAGCCTTAAGGCATGCAATAACTCCTATCAGTCCGTACACAATATTTGCCGATAATACATAAAATTTACTCAAATTAATAAGAAAAGAAATTCAATACTATTGTATTGCTTTAGCAAAATATAAAAAAAAAATGTCATTCTCTTCTCTTACATAGCTTAATCATTATTCAAAGAAATAATTTAATGCGACACGACAGTATTTATAGACTTATGCCATATAATAATAACCCATTTTTATTCGAACTTTAGTTAATGAATAGTTTAAAACAAAAGGTCATTTGTAAATTATTATGTAAAATCGCGTGTAAATGACATTCCACGTTTATGATTTACACCGTACAAAGTGTTCTTGCATATTTGGGTCACACACGGAATCCATGTAATTGAAGTGTTTAGTGTAAAGCTGCTAGTTTCACCGCAAATAATCTCACGGATACAAAGAAGCTCCTTCTTAATTTACTTATCGTGCGTTTCGGCCTGCGGTCACGGGCTGCCACAACCGAATTCCGCTACTGAACGTGCAATTACCCAACGCCTACAATCTCCTCCAAAGTGACCATGTACACAAATAAATAAATTCATTTTAAGGTCAATGCTCGTATGCGCTTGTGATGCACATGTTATTTAAATAAAAAAAAAATTCAAAATTTTGAAATCAATTATTCACTGAACTTTATTAGTAATAGCCGTTTACTTTTGATATTTTTTGCAGATAGACCGCATGTCGATAATTACTTTAATATTTGCAATTGTGATTGATATAGCTCATAATGAATTACTGTTGGAGTATTTATTCTCATCTTTATAACATGTCCTATCCTTAAGCATTATAATGCAATATATATATATATATAGTTCACAATGTATTTATACACTGTTACTGTTATTTACTCGTATATTCTAAAATCTGTTTTACAAACGTATCAAGATGTCACAGTAAACTAAATCCAATCGCAACTAGTAGGTAACGATCTAATCTTCATTGTTGCAGGAAGCAATTTCTTGTGATAGTGATTATTATTCTTCAGTCGATCAACTAGTTAGTCACTTAGTTTTTCGCCGGGAATGCGATCGCGACCGCGATCAGCGCTATCAATACCTCGTATTGTGCTCGTCGACGCTTGCACAGTACACAGTACACAGCGCAGGTTGCATAATGCGTCAGCCGTGGGAGCGAACTCGCAACCCGGGCCGTTATGCGACGCACGCCATCAGTACCGTTCTATTACTGATTTTATGAGACGGTTCGCGTGTATCGCCTGTAATCAATTTAAGCACGTTGCGCCCGCTCCACTTGTAACCAACCTATCATACACCATAAAATGCTCTTAGCCCTCGTTCCCCATTTAAGCTCACACGGTCTTCCGATTTACGACATAATGCGGGCCTTTGCAAATATAATTCAGTTCAGCCGCCGCGTTATCTAGGGCAAAGATAACAATATACCACTAATTTCATGGATTTTATCTCACGCCTTTTGTAGCTGATACTAAGCAATTGTACGTGATTTTGAACTATTTAGTGCGCACTACCAGGTATTTTAATCGTAATTTGTTACGGTTACAGGTGTTCATTCAATTTATCAACGTCCTTTGTAAGGTGATATTTACTTCAATTGTTTTCTACTTTCTAGATTTGACATCTTTTTTAAAGAGGTTATTTAAAAAACTTTCATTTATTTAACGTTATAATATGTGACTCACGAACGACTATCATAAATTGTGCTAATATTTCTCATTTCATTAGATTTTTTTTATATGGCCATACGCATATGTACATAAATATCTATCTGTGTCAGAGATGACTCAGCCATATACAAGCACCTACGCTTGTTTTTTTTGGAGTATTTGGGTTGATACTAACTTTTTAAGGAAATTATTATAAATTTAAAAGTTGTTTATTTTAGGAAGCAATCTAGGACAAAAACTACAGCTATATTTAATTTTAATTTTATATTCTAAAAACAAGTTTCAAAAATAACATTTTATTTGATTTAACTTACTATATATATATACCAGTTACCATACAAAATTTTTTTACTGACCAATAACATTGGCTCATTCTGTGGTCAAATATCTGATTTAATATTTTTCTATGCTTGATCACACTATATTGTAATTGTAAATGTTAATAATCCCTTTTCACTACACTTTTACCTGTTTACATATATAGCTTTATCTATAAATACATATACATAGATAGCCATTGTACGTGAGGTGTGCACCTGCCGAACAGAATGCTACAAGTTAAATTCCCAAGACTAGTCGAGTGTCGTAAGGAAGAAATCAAACACTAGCTACTACACAAACACTATTTGAGTCTACCATTTAAAACATGACTATTAATCTATATATACACTTCTAATGACAATTATAGTCATTTAACGTTATCAAAATAAACATTTCGTTGATGTTTTATCTTATATCAAATAGTAATATCCCCTTGATAAAAAGCGAGAAAACGCCATTAATAAAAAAAAATGTACTATGTAGAAGTAACAACATCAACGAGGATAATACTTTTTTTTTACTCATGAGAGGAGCTTCAAAAACTTCACAGCGCTTAGAAAGTTTTTTTACCAATTTAGAGAATAATCAATCTGTAAATTGGTTCTCGATTCTAAAAAAAGGTGACTGTCAAAAGCTTTTCAGACACATCCGATAGCGACAAGTTGGTCATTCACCCCGCCTGCGCGTAATTAAAATCCTTCATGGAAAGCGGGCCTGATGGAATCCATCCCGACCCGAACCACGTACACTACTACTCCGCACCGCCCTTTAAGCTTTAATGCTTTATAAATAGTCTCTAATAACTTTATACGGCTACTTGAAAAGATTCTTATTTCAGAAAAAATATTTTTTGTTATCCCGTGTTTAAATAGTAATATTGCTTAATTCGTAATTTTTCCTTGTACTCGTTTCTTATAGCTTTGCGTGTTAAGCCCAAGCGTGCACTCGCGGAATATTTATCCACATGACCTTTATTATTAATTTTATTGTCAACTAATTCCATGATAGTAATTTGAACGAAGTTATTTTTAAAATAAAAAGAACACCGGAGAATTTGAAATACGTTGTCCTGGTATTGTAAAGAACTCTTGAAAGCTGGAACTAATAACGGCTATAAACGGATTTATTTCCACAGCATTCCTTGTCTGCGTCTCAATTTACTACGGCTAGGGCATCCTATCTAAAGGCTTGTACTAATGCTGACCTCCGGCCCTGGTCGTGCATTCTAGGTCGTTTGTACCTAGTATGACCAATCGTTTACTACTATCAATTGTGTTAAAAGGCTCGGATACAGTTGCATCTAAGTTCAATATTAACTCCTTTTTCTTTAAATATCTTTCACATTCTACGTGAGACTATTAAATAAATCATGACATACCAATATTATAAAAATAATTTGAATCTAGTCTTAATTTTGAAATCGTTGAAAGATTATATATATTAATTTCATACTAATCTTTAATATTGTCTTTACTATCAATTTGGTAGTTAACTCTGGTAACTGTTTAAATATATTAGTATTTTATCTACACTACATACTATACATAGATTGTTGTGCAGTAGTAATTAACAAAAATATTCTTATTAGCAGGAAGGTGTATCTCTAATTAAATAATTACATATATCTTATGTAAATATTTAACCACTAAATTTCCCAATGATTAAGTATTTTTTTACTCTTTTCTGGAATCAGCATCCTAAATAAAAGCTAGTGCTGTCAAATTCCGTTTTCTACTTTCCTTCCGCCAAAATGAAGCTGTTGTCATCTTATTAGAATGTGGACGTGAAAATGTTTTAAATATAATAAGTGTCGCCAATGAAGATTGTGCCATAATTATCACGTGTACAGCAAATTATTTCCAATGATTTCAAACATTGACATCTTAAAAAGTAACTTCAATACTTTCGATAGTGTGAATAAATAAAAAATTGTTGTAAGCACACATATAATTTTTGTATTTATTTATTCCTAACTAAAAAGATAGGTTTCAAAAATGAGTCAAATAAATTAAAACTCAGAATTTAATTTGAAGTTTCTTTCATTTTTAGTATAAGACTAATTTATATTTTATTGCAAAACTATTCTACTTTAATATTAGATAACATGTGTTTTTTTAACATGGTTACTATTTGTATCAAATTTTATCAGCAGGGCCGTTAAGCACCGAACTGCGAACAATATTCGCAGTTGTAACGCGTTGAAGTCTTTTATTTGAGACGAATGCTACTTCACGCTTACAATATTTCTCACAATACTCAATTATAAAACAATTGCAATAACAATAGAAATGATTAATAGATATTTCATTCAATTTGGTAATAACGAATCAAACGTGTTACATTATTTTTAATTACAATTTTATATGTATTCAATTCTACATATCAGAACGCACAATAATATTAATTTTTGCGTTTCATTTTTATCGCTCGTTATGTGTTTTTAAATAAGAATACAAATATTATTTATGGTCATAATTTACATTTGCTCCCCAGCGGGGAATTCAAATAACAGTTTTATAGTTGCGAAAAACTTATTTATAGTTTGAAGCTCAACTCATTTATAATACACTATAAATAATGTTTATACTTCAAGGACTACGAACAAACTTAACTTTAAATTTAGTTCAGGTTATATACAAAAGTTTACTTAATGTAATAAATCATGCCCTTAGGGTGAAGAAACTAAAGAATAACAAAAAAACTTCCCGGAATGGAAAGAAACGATGCGCAGCTAAATATAGCGATGTATGTTGTGCACTGGAGCCTGTCAATCTCACACACGATTGAAGATAGACGCAAAAACATTGCAATACCAACCCTAACGGGATATATATCGTAATTATTTCCGATATCTTCATATCATACTCAACTGTCATTATTATATTTATACGAAATTATATTTTTATAATCTAAAGCTTAGTGATTTTCCTTAAACTTGCAATAATATAATTTCATCGATTACAGGAATTCTTAGCTGAAAGTAGCTTATGTAAACTAGGATTTGAGATTATATTTAGTAAAAATATAAACCATATATTTCCAGCCGGAAGCTTATATATTTCTAACTTATGAATATGTATAAATAGCTGTATAAGTTCTTAATTAACCTGTCCCGTAGGAAAAGTGAGGTAGGTCCTTACCCAGCGTCTACGACCACGATAAAATATTTCTAATACCTGTTATTGAACAAGATCAAAACATTCTTTTCACGGTAAAATTATTAAAAATCTTGACAATAAGTTAGTACGTACCTATTTTAAAGGTTGATTAATTGAAGCTATTTTTTCAAGAATCAGCGTTAAGTGATTGTTCTAACAAATTTAACACCCAGTTCATGAACTTTTCACTGGTCGTATATCACAGGCGGCACAGTCCGTGATGCACGCGCTTTTCGCGAGCCTAGTGTCGTGGCCACTCTCGTCGAGACACTGAACTTGCCGTACTGCGTCCCAACGGTTATAACATAACACGTCTGACGTAACCTTAACCTTGCAAGAAGAAGAGGAACGAGCCGCCGAAGGACGGAGAGAGAGCGCGATAACCCGAAAGAAAGGGAGAGATGGACGTCGCGGCAATGGCAAGTCCAAGCGCCGACGCTGCCGATCTCGCGATGGTTATATGCGCCTACAACAATTATAGTCATAATTACAAATTTCATACGTTATAGAGAAATAAAAAATATATATTTAATTCTCATTTTATCAGCTATGTATTATTCGATAATATATAGCTATTTTAATGTAATGTACTCAAAATTTAGTATTGAATAAATATAAATCTTTTTTTTTGGCTTTTTTATAGTATGTCTATAATATTTTTATATTAAATTTATACTTATATTATTTAATAGAAAAATAATTAACGAGCATTTTATTTAAATTTCTAAAAAATAAATATTTTCAGTTTTAAAATAAATAACAAATATAAATAATACTAAAAATATGTATTACTATGACTACATCACGCAACTTTAATATATATTGTGGCAATTATAACAGGAATACTCACATTATATTATCTCTAATTCTTCCATTATGTACATAACTCTACGGACCGTGTCGATTGATTACATCATAAGCATATTTTCTCAAGATAACTCTTAGAAACAATTAGTTGCGTATACATCCTCGAATACTCTGTAAATTATTTTTTCAGGTTTTAAATATTATTATTATTTTCTAGTACAAAAGTACTAAATTCCAGCACCGGACTGTAAATGCGATGGTTGTGGGTTCGCTCCCCACTTGGGGTGACTGATTTATGTTAATATAATTTCCCCGCTCTGATTAGACTCAAATGCAATGTCTACTATTGTTACGTAAAGTGGTAAACGAAACGAAACTAAAGTGGTTCTCTCTGCATAACCTGCTATGCTGATGGTACTTCGTGTGACTAGTGTAATAAAAATAAATTCAGTAATTTATAAATGTATTTACAAACGGCATCTCCAACAAATAAACCAAAATTCTTGTCTCTACCAACTACAAGTTGACACAAACCGCAGCTTGCAATGGCGTCGATTTACCGAAAAAAAGACGACTTTTATTTACACCTAAGGGTTCTATCTGCTTTATTCACGTAATTTAACTATTTTATAACTTAAGTGTATTAATTTAAATATTTTATTACATATTTATCGGTTTTAGTACCTTAATAATAAATTAACATTAATAATAATAAACAAAATGCCTCGGAAACCTGGATGAAGCTACTTAAATGTTTACGATAAGATGAATAGTGTATGTCACAATGTCTATATTAATAACGAGCCGATACGAATTTGTATCATATTTCAGTATAAAATAATCTGCTAGAACATTGCTATATAAATTACCGTCCGATTACAAGGTAAGCTATTGTTACAGATATTAAAATGTTTCTTATATATAAAGCTTTGCGATAAACCTCCACAAACATAATAAACTAAGCGGAAATTTACATCACTCATACAAGTAATACATATTAAAATAAAAGAAATAATTAAATTAAATTGAATGATTTCTTTGTTTTGCAAAAAAGGAACACATTACTAATATGTGACATTAATGTCCATTACGATGTATATTTACTTTTAATAACCGCTGTCTGATAATTAAGTTGTCTTTAAACTCGTCAGTCATGTTCGTGCCATCTAGTTATTTCATTAATCATTCATTCTATTCATTTAAATATAACAGGTGTTTGGACTGACGAATTTAACTAATAATGTGTTGCAAACATAGTACTGAGAGAAAAACGGAGAGAAAATCTTTGTAACTTGTTGTACACAACAAAAGCCACATGAACCGAGCTAAGAGCTTTACATATGAGGTGGCCTGTTACAAAATAATTTTACACTATAAAACCTTTTCAAAATTATTAACTTGAAATTTGAACATAACAAAATATGTATAATAATGTAAAGTATCACTTAATCTTCAAATTATACCACCGTCACTTTAATTAACTTACTTTGTAAGTTAGTGTGAAACAGGGACATTTTTACTTTTATTAATGTTTTAAGAAAAGAAAAACAATAGCTAAAGCAACACATTAATATTATTATACATTATTATTCATAATGACAGCATAAGGGTAAGAATTAGAAAAAAAATTGCATCTCTTTAACCCATAAAATTACATGTAAAACTTATTAGACATACCTAAGATGAAGTAATATATGCGTTGTACGACAACATGTATCTCCCATAAAACGTATATTTTTCTTTCATTACCAGCTGCCGTCACTATTTCCTTTATGCTGTATTCTTTCACACGCTTTGAGCTCTATTTAAATCAAGGCATAATCAAAGATTTTTTTATGGCTTCATGAACCAGGAAATGTAGTTCTAGCCTAGTATAAACAAAAACAAGATGAGACACACGTACATTGATCAATGGAAACTGTAATTTATTCTTCTAAAACTATCCAATTCAAAATCCCCAAGAAATCTACTTTGGAAATTAATAGCGTAATTACAGTGGTTATTGCCGGCAATTTTTTAACACTTCTAGCTCTAATCTGTATATTGCATGAATTCTTAAACTCATCAATCTCTCTTGACCCCAACCCGCCGTAATTACTTGTTTGTTCACAATTAATTGATATAAAACCTTCAATTACGTTTGTTTTTTTTTTTATAAAAAGCATTAAGTGATAGTCATTAAGCATTAAATACATTTCCATATATACAAGAACGTAAATTGGGACAAAGTATAGGTAGTATTGATTTGTATTTTGCATTACCTATAGTACATAACAGCTTAGAATTAATTGTTAATACCTTTTTTTTAATTTACGGTAATATTGTTAATCAAGAAGTCTGAAAGTTCACCAGTTCCCCGTCGACTTCCGGCTGTAACAATTCGTATTTATTTTACATTGGAATTACATATTTTTGTGTTACTGCTCGATGATTTTTAGCTAGATTAAATAAAAATACTTAGGTCTTCAAAACACATTGCGGATATATATTGACACTGGCACTGGGCGGCAATACAAATCTTACACTAAAGAGGCCTATATCACACAAACATCCTTAGCAATCATTTCATTTTCCATATTAGATACCTGAGGTCTATTTAATGCAACAAAAGTCTGGTGCTTGTTATGTACTTGCAAAGCTAATATGTTAGAAATAATCTACTCTGCCAAGTGATACATGGAGTGCTTACGCGTTCATTATACCTAATTGCATCGTAATTATCGGCTTTTGAAAGCGGCATAAAGTGGCGGCGTCTATAATTCATGTGTTAAGCTTTATATTGTCCTCATAAATCGTAAAGGTAAACACGGTTAATATTTACAAACTTTAAGAGGTTTTAGCACTAATCTAAAATAGTATAACAAATGCTAGAAATGTAAAAAAATTGCTAGAAATTTAAGTGAAATTTTTGATTAAAATTCATTTAAGATTCCATTACTTTACTTGTGATGTACTTGTAATATGTGTAAATAAAGAATGCATGTGATTAATCTTATGTGACATGTAAGAGGACACAGAATCGCTTTTTGCGTTACAGCTTTAAGGATTGTTTAAAAAATATATATTAACTTGTATTATTATAAAATATATATTATATATAAAATATATATTAACTATTTATTATAAAATGTTTTTTTTATAAAATAAACACATTAATCACACTGATATAAGGCTGATGCTTTGCGACTCGCTCTCACAATTTAGTAAAATATCGATTTATTTGGGCAGTTAATAATATAAAAAAATATGAACGACCTGTAATATTTATGACTATAAACAGGCCCGTTATACTCATATGCAGTAAATGCAACGTAGACGATAACAATCTATTACTATAAACGGTCTAATGAAAATATTAACAATAACTAATTTTACAGCTTATTTCGTTAAAGAACCGATTTTCAGGTTACATCATTATATTATTATTTCTTATACATTTTATTAATGAAAATTACAGTATTCAAACAATGGAACAAACCCATTGTCGAAAATATTTAATTAAACACTAAAATTAGATACTAACGCTAATTTATATTATTATTAATGGAACAAACCCAGTGTCGAAAATATTTAATTAGTGTTAGTATCTCTAGCAATATTTCAAGTTTAAATAAAAATCAGGAAAATAATAATATAATAAAGAGATATAATTTGTAATGGCAACGATACAACGTTGGTGCATCAAAACATACAGGGTATGTTTAATAAAGAATTAGAAATTGAATTGTTTTTAAACTATAATAATATTCATGTACTTTGTATTGCAGGGCACTGGCTACAAACCTCTTAAGCCATTTTTAATTAACAAAACAATTCGTGTTGGCTTTTTAATAATTTTACAAAAATATTATAACATCAACTTGTGAAGACGTATTACCTATTACATAAAATTGTTGTATAGGCTTAAAGAGAACAACTTGGACTCCAGACGAAAACGATATAAATAATTTTGACGCAAATATTTATGCTACATGTACACTGTACAAGGTCACGCAGTCTACATTGTAGTTTTTTTTATGGTAATAAAAAAACATACTAGTAATTAACCCACTTGCGTTCTTATTTAAAACACAAACTTTGCTTAAATTTATAATTTAAATGGTACCTTTTATGAAACGATTGTCAAATAAACTAAATGGTAAGGAAAGTTTACCAAAATACAATAGTCAAATCTGAGGTTAGCGTGCACACACGCAGAGATAAACAGATAATGGGACAAACAGAAAAGTAAAATTAAAAAACCATTGTTTTGGATTCTATCACATTGATAAATACCCCAATAATATTAATTTCCATATATCTTCGATGTCAGCGATTAATTACAAAAATATGGTATTTAATTCTAACGACGTTTAATTAGTTTTGACATGTGTTTTACTACTTTTTAGTGTCTTTAATCTTTGTGTAATATTATATCAATATTACATCTATAAAAATAAGGCAATGACAAATCGAAAGTTATTTTGATGAATAATATTTTTTCCAGCTTCACGTTCTATCTCACATAGCATGGTAGGCAGAGGGAACCTTGTGTCATGACAATTCTGTTCTCCGCTTTTCCCGAATTCGAAACATTACTCGTTAAGTAGTGGAAATTCTTCGAGTGAGGATCGAACTCACATACATCGTATTTAAAGTAAGCGCTTCCCACTGCGCCATGATTAAAAACTATAATAGCTTTCTTGAGATATGACAAATAATAATCTTCTTTCTGCAAACTCTTATGTTGTAGTTAATGCTTTTTTAAATGAGCGATTCAATATTACATATATTTTAAATGAAATATTGAATACACATACTTGTAAAAAGTCTCCTTGAAAGATTGACGACAAAGGATTGCTATTATATTTATAGATATATATTAGTAAATGCCTTCTAACTTTACACACTTATGCATGCTTATTAGTTTGTAATATCCTATTTCTGTAGTTATAAGAGTTAATATTTTTAGGTTTTTATAACGTTTATAATGTTTTTTTGCTTTCCACATCCGATGAGGTTTCACACACTATTCTAGCCTGTGGTGAGCCTTAACCTATGTTAAAAAATGGACATGGTTTTCGTTTAAAATATTTAAACAGATTTTAAATAAAACATAATAATATATTTGTCCGTGCGGTAACAATACTTTTCAAACAATTAATCATCTGATAAAGAATTGCTTTAAACGTTATATTGAACATACAATTATCTACAATATAAATGACGCAATGGTTTCTTTTAATATCTAAAATCTTATCTCTTACCCTCCCATCTTTAGCTAACTTAAGGAGTTTAAAAAAAATATTGTATAAATATGTGTAAAATAACCAATTTGTAAATATTCAAAATTCGGTATATTAGACTTAATTTTAATTCATTTAACTCAGACAAAGTAAATACATCTTAGAAAGTCAATGAACTCAAAATTTAAGCAATCACTTTGGCAAACTGTTGTGTCGCCCGTATCAAATCGCGGCGACATTCCAGGCAGAATGTGGGAGTTTAAAAAAAATGGTATGTACATATATATATTAATCTCGAAAATTAAATTACCTTGTAATCATAATATAGGATGTTGCATAATGCACATATTTGCAGCTAAATTGTTTTGTCTTCTTATTTCATCCAATCGTGATATTTGATACACGCATTTTCTTGTACTACGAATGCTGTGTATGCTAGCACATTTTTAATTAATACTATTTTCTGATGATCTTATGAATTGATTAAAACAAGAACTTAACAACAATATTGCTTGTCGTCCTATTTATTTACATTATGAATATTAATATTAGTAAATGAAAAGTAGGGTAAAACAAAAAAAAAATGCTTTACACAGTATATTGCCCAGACAGTTCTTTATATATAAAATATAACAGGTTGTTTATATGTAAATATATTTTGCCGTTTACAATGTTCGTTTTAAAGTCAATTTTCATGGTCTTTGTGTGGCACCCCCATTGAATAAAGACTGACTGAAATATACATAATTACCGTCGCCGTAGACGCATGTATAACTACTACTGTCTTTCATTGTTTAAACGTTATCAAAATGTGAGTTTCTAAAAAAAACATAAGAAAAAAAATATGCACGAAGAAATTTTACTTATCATGTAAATTGTAAAAGAAACTTAACACAAAGTCCTGTTGAAAGTTTACTTAGTCACTGCGGGCAGGGGAGTACATATCAATTTTACTTTTTCCTCATCTGTCATGACGACATTCGCATCACGATTGGGGCCGCGCGTGCTAACTGGACTGGACGCATGCACAAGACTTCTCTCGCGGTCTATTCTCTGATAAAATATATAACAATGATAAGTATGCATCACATAAAACAAGATAATGTGGCCATAAAAAAGAAAGTTAGTTTTATTTCTTTTCGGCAATGACCCATTAAAATGATCATAAATTTTTATGTACGCTAGTATAAATAAACAAAAAGGATTGTAGAAAACAACCTCCTGTTTCATAAAAGAGATAATTAGTGCAATCGCAGGATTGTGTTTCGCTGCGTTATTTCAATAGAGGTATAAAATCGCAGGAAGAGAAGGATTACTTTTACGAGCTAAGATGTATACGTAATTTGCAGTAGGAATATAATGTTCCTGATATTTCACTTTAATAATAAAATAAAAACGATTTATTAGAAATAGATAAAAATTTTAATATCTTAGGTTCATGGGAAAGACCAATTTTAATATGCTGCACATATATTACAATACCAATATTTTCTGAAATGCTAATAAATTAAAGTAACCGAACCTTACCAAAACGCATAGCGGTAGAGTCTATCAGTGGAATGTGAGTAGTTGTGGACCTATTAAACAAAAGGAGTGTTCAAAATGTGGCCCAGTACGTATTTCTGTAGTGTTATCGGCATTTGCACATACGGCACGTGCGACGTTGTTTTAAATACGAATAAAAGATACCATTTGGACCTGAAAGGGTTTGAAACGGTAAACGGTTGTAATTGACACGAACGTCGTGCATGTAGACGAAATATGCCTCACTTGGCGTAGAACAAGTGCGTGATGTTTTCGTTAGGTTAGGGTTATACCATGCCCTAATTAGTCCATGACGCAGCATTGCACCTTAACACTATCTAAAGTATGATTTGTAAAGTTTAACAAATCACCATAATATAATAATGATATATGTAATATGATGGCGAAGTGGGACAGCATCCGACTGTAAGCACGATGGTTTTGTTTCGATATCCGCTTAGAGGAGTAATTATGATTATATTTAAATTGCTTTCATATAAGACAAATTCCCGCACATATAAGATAAAGTACAGAAAAGTTTCATTGTACGTGTAATATAAAAAAATATATATTATTTATAATAAAAAAATACAAGTATAAATCTTTTGGCTCCTAACATGTATATACTTAAATCTTGTTTTCAGTGTTATTATTAAAATATAGTAATACTTTATCTAAAGTAAAATAACCTTTTATCTCGCCAAATGATTATTCTTTTCATATTCTTCATACAAAAATTCTAGCACCATGATAGATATTTGGATATGTGTGATAAGAACGTATATCTCAATTGATTAGATATAGATGTTTCCGGAGACATGAATTGAAGACTTGTCAAAATTTTTAATCAAAATAAAAAAAAAGTGTTTGATATTAATTAAAATGAAGAAATTAATTTAAAGAAAATCCAATAGTTGTAACATTACAAACACGATCGGCCGTTTAATATACATAATTTATATGCATTATTCATGTTGCTCGGGGTATTTTAATATCTGCCCCTGAAATGGAACACGTTACATCGTAACAATTTTATTATTGCCAGTAAGTCGAATATATAACATATATATACCATATTCATTAAATATACTGCTATGAAATAATAGAGCTAGTTCTTGAACTGATTCTACATCTTTATGATTACTGCTCACATCCTTTGATATGCCGTAAATAAATTTACGTTCAGTTAAAATATCATGTTAATCCTAGCATATGATTGAGTAACTCTTATGATTAGTGCGGAATAATAAGTTCTTTTATAGTAATAATAATAAAACACTATCAATTTATAATTTAAAAAAAATATATACTTACTTATATTGTTGGGGTACTTTGTCAATTTTATATTAGTTATCCTAAAATATTTTTCATTTCAATATATTCTGGTGACAAGATAAAGAGCGGCATTGAGTTCCGCCACTCAACGCTGGGGACGGAGTGTTTTGACTCTATATTCTCTACCTGCCCTGCTATGCGGTAAAAAGTGTAAAGGTGAAAAAAAAATTCTGTTATCCATATGTGTACATAAATATTATTAATACTTGCGTTACTTGCACTGTCATGTCGAAAATAAAATAACGATTTTATTTTCGACATGACTTACCGAAATGTTTATGAAGTGAAATCTAATGAAAATGAAAGTGAGGCAGGGATACCTACTCTTAAAAATGCGCATTTTTGGCTCATTACATTACTATGTAGATGTTGAAAGTGTATTTAAAAACAGTTCAGTATGTTTTCAAATAAATTTTAAATAATTATTTCTCATTATTAATCATCATCGCATCATTAAGCATTAATATTAATGACAAAAAAATTGTTGTCAATTTTTTTTATGCGACATTTGTAAGTTTTCTTTATGAAAATTATTTATTTTAAAATATAATTTATCAACAAACTTCTATTAGTCAAAAACCACCAGAAAATAATGAAAATATGAAATTTCATCTACATAGCATTCGTTTCTTCTTTTATTTTGACGGGGTCGTTTACTCTGGTAACAGGATACATACTAAAAAAAAAAATATTTCAAATGTTGTAGCCTTATAAATAGGCAATTTTTTGTTGTAGTTTAAAAATTACAATTAAATTCTTATTCACTAATATAAATATAATATGTAAAGCCAACTTTAAAATTACAAGTCGATTATTTTATACACATCCTGCTTTAATAATTTTTAAGTCTTAAGTCATACTTAAGAAACTATCAACTTTCTTAACGAGGTACGTTACCTTAATCTTCGTAAGAAACGTACGTCTTATACGGTATCTTTTCCATTTATGCCACGTATTTTACTTCTCAGGTACATATTTAACATTAGACTCTTTGGATTTACAAGCTAAGTAAATATGATCGTAAGTATCGAAATAACCCTGTGACCAACTAACCGGATCAAAATTTAGAAAGCGTTCATGAATAACGAACAGATATGGTAGATATCAAAAATAGATATATACCCGAAAGGATTATTATACCGTTTTGTCTTTTTTTTTGGCGTTATATCTAAACAAAATATTTTTTTTATTGAAAAAAATAAATAAATCATCATAACGCTTTTCCTCGCATACAGGGTAATTAGAGAGAATGAAATTTTGGAACACTCCGTTCTCCGCTTTTCCACCAGAAACTCGACATTGTGTGCCGAATGGCGAAATCCAACGCCATGCTT
Source organism: Podotricha telesiphe (assembly GCA_038994665.1). Lineage (NCBI taxonomy): Eukaryota > Metazoa > Arthropoda > Insecta > Lepidoptera > Nymphalidae > Podotricha > Podotricha telesiphe. The sequence goes on from JAOYRR010000091.1 coordinate 226,397, forward strand.
TGTCTTGTTAGAGCGGAGAAATTACATTACTATTCGTTCTTACAGTTAGACGCTAAACTTTTAATATATTTTTGTTACTTTTTTAATAAGTAAATATTTATAAATGAAAGACCAAAACCATTTAATATCTTTATATTCAAATTTATATTAGATGCGAATTTACAGAAAATATAGATAAATTTTTTCACTCATGCGTTATGTTACGAATGGTTAATAAACGTAAATAAGTACAAAATATTAATTTAGATAACATTTGAAGGTAAGGTATGTAAGTTTTTATTTAATTTTTTACTTGGAGTGCAAATTGAGATTTTCATTTTGCAATTCACACGCCTGGTAATTTTATTCATTCTATTTTAATCTCGTAAATGCATGTTTTCATTGTAACACTTACCGTTATTGCTCTAGACAAATTCATTCCACTTTCCATTTTTCATTTTCTTGGATGCAGACATCTTAAGAGGTAATTCGTAGAAATAAATGCGGAGCAGCAATGTTGTCGCTATAGCCTACATCCGACAGAAAAATATGTCATATATCTTCATCTAGTACATTTTTTTTTATTATTTCTTATTCTCGCGTTTTTTTATGTATAAGATGTGAAAATGTCCACTCCACTTCCACTGCGTATCGGGTGGCGGAACCCAACCCTGCACTTTTTTTAACCAGACACAGAAAACAACAATAATCAAAAAATATAAATCATATTAAAGCGCAAAGTATTAACTAAATGCAGGTAGTAAACATGACGCACGTTTTTAAGCGTTGCGAGTAATCGTTATTCATAGTAATTTATTGCAAAATTACTATTCATGAGACTCGCTCACGCAATTATCTAAAAATGATTATTATCGAGTGCATCTCTTAGTAGCGGAGATATGCGTCAACCACATTGCAAGATATCCTGTTAAGGGAGGCTTCGAAGCAGTTCGACAGGTGATTTTGCTTAAATTGAAGTGCGCCTTCAGAAAAATATACAATGTTATTGAAATTCTTGTAGCTCAGTTAATGTGTTAAATTAAATATTAACAAAATGTATGCGGTTATTTAAAAGAAAACAATTCCTAGTTACGTCAAGTAATATTTAATTACAATTAATAGACGAAAGAAAAAAAAAGTTTATGCCTAGTTTTAGATTTTTATCACCAACACTGTGATTAAAAGTAAATAATAATTCTATAACTGTACAAAATTTGTATGTATGTATAAAACGAAGAAATAACATACACTTGATATTTCACAAAATAATTAATCTACGAATATCTTGGTTGTTATACAGTTTTAAAGAAAATTATAAAGAATGATCTCAGCATTATGTTCCCATACTGATATAATGACGCTGAGTAAACTACGCTGCACTATTTTAATAATGGTTAGTGTATGTATATAAGTACTTAATGTAAATTTAGAATAAATAATTTTGATACTTTACACATCTTAGTGTGATACTTGAGCAATAAAAAATATGTATTTTTGTTCAACTAGATATAAATACATATCTATTTTAGTCTGCAAAAGATATAAAATATATTATTAGACACACATTTAATCCGTTCTGCGACTAGATAGTAAAACATGGGTATCGTTATTTACCCTTCATATTAAACTTACCTGGCGCCCACAGCATTCTCTACCACAATCGCTTATATTACAGTGTATTAAAAAAGTAAGATAAAAAGACAGTTTGGACATGTGTAATGATCGCTTGTATTTTATTTGATTCTGTCCCTGCAATTTTAATTATGTAAAAAAATATGTTTATAAGGAGTTTTCGAATTTTCGAATTATTAATAGATAATATATAGATAGATTGAAATATCACGAAATTATAAATAAAGCACTCATCAGAAGAAACTTTTTTATTTTTTTTAATTCTTCATACATACGCCCGCCCTATCGTTACATTTGCTTTGTTCATTGATGTATTGTGATTATTACACACCACTTCCTGCTATTATTTTCAAAAAAAAAATTCTTTAAAATAGTTGTAATATGAAACTCGATGAAATGAAAACGTATACTTAAAAGAGACAACACATACATCTGTAGTATTAATCGTTCCGAATAGTTTAGTCTAATTTGTAAAGATTTTTCTATTATTCGTAATTTAATGCATGCGGAATGGAATACAAATTACAAAAAAGTAATTTCTATTTTTTTAACCGTGTTATGATAAATAAACCCTTAGTTATTGTACTCTTAATCCAACTCGTCCTCGAAATTTCACCTCTTTCGTGTGTGAACTGCACGCATATATTGTATTTGTTAACTAAAAAAAATACATATATTGTAAAAAATATGACTGTAATATATTTTCTACACCCATTACTTGTTGACTAAGCAAGGTTATTTTTTCATACATTATTATGCTCTTGCTTTTTTACCTTTGTGCAAGATTATTATAAAAATGGTATCGTAACGTATGGATATTGCAAGGTATAAAATAGGAATGATATTAGCTTGTAACTATTTTTACATTATGCTTTTTACATTTAACCATCCTACAAGAATACTGCGACAAAAAAGGAATTGTTACGTAAATATATTTCAACTTTCTTATCATTAAAGAATATCAATCGTGGAAGATTCATTGGGTGACTAAAAGCAGAATAGCAGTCATTAAATATATATCATGCTTGGACGTAGCCTCTACTTAATAAATATGTACAAGCTATATTTGACCGTCAAGGCATGGCTATAAATTTCATTCACTCTGTAATGCGATATTAATAGAGATGGCTTCTTAGCCAACGATTGCCAATTATTATAGTATTTTGACGTTCTTAGCTTAGAAGCAATAGAAATCAATCTGGAAGGAGAGCATCATGCAAAAAACCGCTAGCCGAACTTTGCGGCAGAACGTCTACTCATTCATTACTGGCAAGATGTGCGGTTTCATTATTTAATGAAACGTTGCATTGGCATAGTAAAGCTACATTAAGATCATGCGCCGAATCACTATTCGGAATCTCATTCACTTATAATCACAATTCAATACAAACTAATGAAGATGGGTGCGTTAAATGAAAATATGATTGCATAGATAGTGGGCAGTGCGACACGCAGCGGCGACCGCACGACCACCTCTGACGAATGTCAATGGCACGCCAACACCGTTATTCGATCTCGCGTCCGCCAAAATTAATTCACCAATGAATCTGTACGTTTGATTTTAACATTGATCGACGGTCGAGGAAGCTTTGTTTGTTCAGGCGTTGAAAAGTCCGTTATAATTTATATGCTTCAATGCCCAGTATAAAAATTTGATAAATAGTATAATTACCAATCGTCAGCACAAAAGCTTTCTGTATTAACGAATACTACTAAATCTATAGTAAATATACCTTATTGAAATTATTTATATCATCCTTATTCTCCGATATTAATAATCTTTAATGTTATCATAATTATTCAATCAAATTTGTGAAGTCGATTGTAACATAAATGCCACATATCGCTATTGTTACTCTTGGATTTTTATATTTTTGTTAAAAAATATGTATTGTCTAGTCCAACGTTCCCTTGCCTTCGAATAAAATAAAAAAGTAAGTGGGTAATATAAAAAGCTTAACACTTTTTCCAGCTGAAAAACTTTATTTTTCAATCAATAGTCGCCATGCTTAAATTGAAGTTTAAGCGTAATACGAATTACATAACATTTATGAATTACTTTCGGTTAACAAAAATAATTCAATACTAACGTAGCGCCACTGCACGCAACAATTTTTATGCTCGATATCGTCGACAGTCATAATCTAGAGACGTCCACCTCGGAAGAGGTCAATATCTTTTCTTAAGCTCTATCAAGTTTACATCTGAACTTAGTCGTTGAATTTTTAATGAACTGGTTTAACCAATTAATTACTTCGCTTGTTTATTGTCTTACATTGTTTGTAATCTATTAAAATGTTTTTCTATGTGTATCTAAGTAATTAGAAGCTTAATAGCCTTTTAGTGTGGGAGACGACAAAATGAAAATATATGAAATTATTGGTTACTAAAGCTTTTTTTTTTTCAATTATTTCAACTACATTCATCCATAATTTAAAAAAAAATACATATATTTAAATATAGATTATAATATTAATCAAAATATATTTCTTTTAATTATCCATAACATTATGAAGGTACGGGCAAAAAATATAAAAATAACTTCAATATAATACTTGAAATCTAATTATCTTTACATGTACAATTTAATTTATGATAAGAGATATGTCATAATCTTACCATTGTCTTTTTTGTTTTCTATGGACTATAACCAGTGTAGAACTTCTGTATAAAGTTGAAACAAAAAAACCCATGTTACACTATCCTGTTTTGCTATATCTATTTTTGGAATCTCAATTTTAATAACCATCTCTAGTTACTAACATTACAAAAGTATAAAAAAAAAACAAATATATAAACAAATACTTTTGCCTAAAAAAGTTGTTTTTGTACGTAAATGATAGTAAATAATTTAATAACGACTTTCGTACATACAAAAATATTAACGTTCTCTTTCTGGCCGCCCACAGTACTATTCTAGTCAAGAATCACATTTAAAATCACTTTTTCCTATGTAGTATATACATAGTTCTAAAGAAACATGAATTTCATGATTCTCATGTAGATATTGGTAAATATTGAAAATTAGATTTGCACATTGATAATAATTTAATAGGCATTTGGCGACAGTCAGTCGGGTTCCAGGTGTGATGCTGTCAAAGCATGTGATTTGCTTAACACTTGACAGAAGCCAGTAACTATGAACACCCGCCAACAGCACACAAACGACCTTGCTAGGCGTCCTTGCCGACATCATAACTCTGTTTCTCTTTCTTTTTATTTAGAACTGGTCCTCTATCCCTTTCCATCTACCTTTACTATTACACTACTACCCCACGCAGGTCTACCTGGTGATAAATTGCGCTCACAAATAGCCATTGCGTTCTTTACTGAATATATTCTTAACAAGACCAGTTTATTTACGTTCGTAGCGTTTTTATGCTACACTGAATGGATCTATATATATCGGCGATGTAAGGTTATTAATAACTTGCAATTTTTGTCGTATTTTATTTTTATACTATGTAATGGAACATACATAAATTTTTCGTACTTTATTCTGTCGTCATATCGATTTAAATAATATCGATTTAATGTTAGCACAACTTAGCAATCCAGGACTTAAGTGACACTAGGAATACAAAATTTTATGCACTATTTATTATTTTAACTTAATTCTTGTATAACGTGATGGAATTATACTGTTAATCTATAATCTATTATTAATAATAATTATTAGAATTAATAAAAGATTAATGTAAAATTCATCATAATTAATTTGAATTGTTGGCTTCAATAAACAATTAAATATCACCAGCTATATATACCTAATAAAATTATTTATTCTCTAAATTTAAATTCAATTATCGCACAGCCGATAAAATAATAGTATTTTAATAGCATTGAGGTTATTTATAAAACATATCTTCTTTAAACCGATAAACCGCTTAGATTTTTATCGAACCGATGCAGCTATTAAAATAAAAATCTACGACAATTATTAAAATATAACAACAGTCGTATCATTTCGAATAACTAGTTCATAATAAAATACCTACATGCAGACTAAAAGTGGTTAATAGAAAAAATAAGATTATTTTTACGTGTGTTCGTGTTCTTCCCGAGGGCTTTGTAGGTTAGTTGGTGAGTCTGCTTCATGGCAGGTTAATGCATCTATTTACGTCTCGCATGCCTCAGTGCTGATTATTGGCGCCTCACTGAATATTGAAGCGCCAATGTAGCGAGCTCATCAATGCGAGACTTTTAATAAACGCCTTTAAACCTTCTGTTGTTGCCCTAGCGATAAAAATCTTCTACGAATAAAGTCAGCAAAGTAAATTTACACTAATTAGCGTGCACAATTTATGATAATTACTGTTGAAGAAATCGAAATACCTTAAAATATATTCAGAAAGTATTTGAAATAAATATCTTATAGTTCCAGAACGATTTCTTATACCATACAAATACTGTATATAAGTATTATAGGGTCAACAATATTTCAATATGTAGTATAGTTGTTTTTATGTAAACACCAAGGTAAGATAAAATATAAGTGGAGTAACTGTCACGTCCCACCAAATAAATTAACAAAGTAAGATTTAGTATGCAGCTACAGTGTAGATGTAACCTTGAGGTAACACAAATATTAAGTCTTAATACACGTACAGGCCAAAATCCATAGAAACCAACAATATTTTTTTTTAATATAAAGTTGATGCAATTCATAAAATAGAATGGTTAGAACTAAAATATCGGAACTGTAAGGTGTAACATCCGACTGTCAATCACTTTGACGAAGTGCGCTCATCAACATGCGCCACAGGTTGCCTGCGTGCAATAGAACAGCCTTCGCACTTAGTTCAATAGCCGGTTTAAAAATACAATGCGTGTCTTAAGATAAACATATTATATTTATAATCTCTTATTCAGTTATATTACACCATCGCGTAGCTTAATATTTTTACTTTTAAAGTCTTATTTGTAAAAAAAATTTGAGGTAATGCTTTCGTAAGGTACCGCTAATATTTCAATTTGATATCGCTACGAAAATGTTTAATAACACTCTTTTCGTAACTTTGACAAAATCATAGTACGATATTTCTTATTACAATAACTTACAAAAACAACTGTGTACAGAATAGTGGACAATTTAACATTCTATTTTTAGATCGTCGCGACGCTCATAAACTTAATCCCTACGACAATAAGGCGCCGCTTATTTTACAACATCGCCAAAACTTTGACATAAATTGGTCACTCGTTCTCCTATAAATTTAGTGTTAAGTTACCGCTAGCGATCTGCTAATAAGGAACGTACATCATTATTAATGCAAATATTTAGAACATTTGAAATGTGACTATTTAGCCTATGCTCTATACTCTAAATATATTGTTACTTTTAGTACTAAATATTATTAATTCTAGTATAATAAAATATAGTTTTACTTTGAAACTCCATTATGTATGCTAATTGGGTAACGAGTACATTGACAAAGTGTTATCCAAGCGAGAGTAAACCTGTATATGGCGAGGTGGCTCTTTCTTGCTATTCAATACCTTAAATGCCTGTTTTCTTTTCAATCCTCCCCCAGTAATTGCGTCTGTGTACATTTTGTTTCGACTGTACTGCGGCACTACTTACATTGTTGTCAGTTTTTCTATTTGTTACCGTCAGTTACTAAAGTGTTACACTAAAGGCCATATGATTACTCTGATTAAAGCAGAAGGTAAGATTTGTAGTCCGCTAACTTGCTCGAAAATAACATATCTGCAGCTACTTTAGAATTGGATAATTACTAAGATTGTAATCATGTTCTACAGGGCATGTAGCAATTTTACTACTTTTTATATTCATTTTAATTTGTTCACAAATAATGCACAATCTTAATAATAATAAATTGTATATTGTTAAATATTTAAAAAAATGTATATTGTTAAACATTTAATTTTCTAGTTTTATCTGCTGCCCAGTAAGCAAGATAACTTTTAATATTATAATACTTGATAATATACATAGAATTAGCCAAAAAGGTATATTTTTATTCATATATATACTTTATATTTATATATATATATTCTTTAATAGTTTTTTATTAATTATGTGCCCTTATAGGAAATCTTTTTTTTTTAAATATCACTGGCATCTTTGTTCATGTCTTAATTGAAGGATAATGATGTCAATAGGGCAATTATAACGGATTTTATAATGATATAAGTTGCCTCCAAAATATCTTAATTTTTAAAGAAATGATTACCCAATCTTGTATATTACAGAGCGGGTTCCCTAATTGGTTATTTTTCGTTCGTGATCATGGTTCGGACACATTAAACATTATAATTAAATGTAAAAAATGTCTTATAACTCATTGAGACGCGGCCATATATGCAGGCGTTTGTTATTAAAGTGTTTTTAAAATAAAATAAACTTGAAATTTTTGTTTTTTCTTCTTTAACATTTGAATTTTTTTGCAGAATTCCTTTGCAATTAATCCATTTTTAATGAATACTTTATTTCTTCAAATTACTATTTTCCAAGTTATATTAAATGTGACAAAACAAAGTGCGGCGTTGAGTTCTGACACTGAACACAAAAAAAAGTGGTATACGGAGTTATCGAACTGTTCTGTCTACCTACCAAGCTGTGCGAGAAAACACTTGAATCTGAATATTAATTGTAGAAATAAAACGTATTCTAACCATCCCCTAAAATACTTTTTTTAATATAATATAATTTTTTTAATATAAAAATGTAAAAAAAATATAATTATATACAAAGCAAGTAACTATTAGGTGGATAAAAAAATGATAATAGATTTTGAATTGGTTTTACAAATTTTTATCTTTCTAATTTCCTACTTGTACGCGCACATCTTAGACGAGAACGTTTTTAGTTGTATAACTTGATTTCTTCGAAGAATTTATGATGATCAGCGTGATGGGCATTTTCCGTTAATATATAAAAAATAATAATCTTGGGCAACTGATGATAACTATATATATAAAAGTAAGTAAATGCCCTCTTAATAAAAACTGTTCAATGAGAGAAACACTACTAAGAAATATATTTAAAAAAGTGTAAAAATGGAAGCATTCCTAGAGGTACAGATTCAAATCCTTATTTAATTTTAGTTTTACGTATCAAAATTTGAATATAATTGCAAATCTAATCTCTAAACGGTTAAGTCGTGGTCTAAACGAAATAAGAATTTAACATCTTTCTCTTTTCAAATAGATAAAGCGAAATTCTCGTCAATCATAAACATGATAAGCGATTTGAAATATGCCTATCAATGTCAATATATAAATATTGACTTTTGATCACTTTATTATCATCTTCATTTTTTACAATACTTTCTAGATAACAATTCATTTATAAAACTATCTCATAGGTACAAACCTGAATTCAAATCACAACACATTCTTTTTGCCCGTACATTTCTATATGGGGTCCATATGCAACACCAGCAGCTTACACCTGTCATTAAGTGCTCTAACCAATAATAATCGATCCTATATAAATCATGATAATAGTAGATTATTGAAGGTGCATCAGAGAAAACACTGGGGAAATGCTCCCGCCGTCTCTATTACATAGGTCTCGCATGTAATCGCGACGCTTATTGATAGCCGACGTATGGTAATTAGACTACACCACGTACACGCACTTATTTTTTTACTCTTAGGCAAAAAAGAAACAGAAGTAGTCTATTTTACCTTACTGCAAAAGAAGAGGATTCAATTAAATTTATTTATCTATACTGTTGGAACTTTAATGTCTGTCTGTCTGTGCAATGAATCTGTCTCATGTGGAATTTATGTAAGTGTTAAGAGATTAAAAATAGTGAATAATTATACATATTAAATTATATTATCTACGCCTTCCATATACACTAGTCCTTTGCACGATTTACCACATACCTACTAAATAAAGTTCCGTTATGACCTATAAGATCAATATGTCGGGAACAACATATATTCTATTCAAACAAAACTATTGGCTTTCATGCACTTCCATAGATCTCGTTTTACACTTGAACTCCTGACATTTATCTCATTTCTATGCATCCTTTCGTGATATAAAAATATATGCTTTTGCATATACTTTATATATATACTTTTGTCTAAATACAAGTTATATAATCACAATTTCAAATATAAAAAATATTTTCTTTCCATTGTTCATAATTTAAGGGAACTTATTGTTAATAGGTATTCAATATTAAATTTTATTACTGTATCTGAGATACATATCTTAAAATATACAAGTCAAACCGTTAACCTAGAAATAATTGATTTTTGTAACTCACTTAACATCGATAACCTATCACCCTAAAGCGGGCACAGCATCAGTATTCGGTGGATACGAGCTTCGGGTATTATCGTATCTAATCAAGTTCGCACGCGGCGCGGTGGCTTAATCATTCGATTATTTATTGATTTCCGATGTCTCGGTCGTGATCGAGCGCTGGGTTTCGACGTTCGGCATGACAGCGCAGCTATTGTCGGTGCAGAGTCGGCCCGCGCTGCGACGCGCGTTCTTTCTCCACGATTAAACGCTTGTAATTCCAACAATATCATCCCGCCTGTCCAATTCAATCTGTACTAAGCTACTCGCTCTCATCTCGTGTCAACCTTTCCTGATAGCATTAAGCACGCATTTTTTGTTGTTCTAATAATTTTTTAATTGTTACAAGTTAAACACTTCTTGTCTTGACTTTAGCCATATTTTTATGAAAAAAAGTAAGAATGTAACTAAAAATATTATGGAGATTTATGACCTGTGAGGATTGGTTACTTTGCATACATGTACATAGTCTGTTGTCAATAACCTGCTAACGATAGTATTTCCGTTGTACGAGACCGTAAATCATTTGCAATAATTTATTCTAAACATTTATAGTTCGGTGTAATAATAATAAGTACCCAAACAAGTTTATAATATAATATCTCAACATCATTTATTTATTCAAGTGTAATAAATTATTTTTTTCTTAAAGGAAATTACATATTATTTTATATTGGGAGATAATAACGAATTTGAAATACTTACAAACGTATAAGTATACGTACTCTACATTATATATGTGTATATACTATTGTTGTTAAACCCTTTTATTGGAATGCATAGTAAAAGCAAAAAGCGGCCATCCTTAGCCTGATACTACCAATAAAGCTGTTATTAACTCTCATAATAGACGCCGCGTTAGGGTTAATGGTTCCAGAATAGAGCTCTATGAACAATACTGTTAAAGAAAAGGTAGCAAGCGGTTAAATACCGTGGTGTTGTACTGCCGGGAGATGTTTGCACATTTGCATCGGGAATTGGGTACGCACGCTTCAGTATCATCTCGCTGCGGATTTCTCACGCTACTCGCTTCAGTTTTTCTCTCCATAGTACTATCCATAAAATTTAATTTGAATATGTCTTAAAAAAGTCATTATTAATTCTAATTCTATAATATCTACGGTTCTTAAATATGTATTTTCTTAAAAACCAAATACCTCTCCAGTTGTCTGAAATGATTAAAACGTTTAAAACTAACTGTATATTAAAGCTAATAAATCTCCAATGTTGACACGTAATAATAACTACACCGAAATAAACAAGTGATGTTAGCTAATAATTATACACAAATTTGAATCTTAAGATCGTAAACGGGCTTATAGTGAATGTACATTTCACTATTAATATGCGTATATTGGATAGAATTCATTCGGCGGTGAGTATTAATTTTACTTTGATAACGGGAATTTAGTGCAATAACAGATGGCCCGAGGTGAAGACGTGGTCAGGCGCAGTACGATGTTGTAACACCATAACTTAATATATAACATTGTGATAATCTCGTTAAATTCCTTATCAAGTATTATCATACAAATATTAATTATTATGAAACAGCATTTTATATCTACAATAACTTGTTACGGAAATATATAACGTGAATCAAATAAAATGAAAATGGTGATTACCAGAAATATAATTAATAAAAATAATATTTAAAAATATAATTTTATCAGTTAATTTTAAAGTTATATCAGGTTTTTTAAGGTATGAATTGAATTGGCATTGAATGTCGCATAGTTTCATTTTTTTATACCTTTATACTACTTGCTTATATTTTAAATGTGCATTTAGAAGGTATATAAATATTGTAAATACATATTTTTTCTAATCATTAGTAGCTAAAATATTCTGACATTTCTTAATAAATTACAATTAAAACGCTATAAATATTTCATGAGTGGCACGTTAAATGACGCTACTCACAATGCACTTGTGGCATCAATTAGAGGCTATTTAAGAGCTATTTCTATCAATGGACCGGTGGCATGTTTGTCCTGTGACCTTTTAAAGTATAGGATAAACTTCGATTTATAGCTTTTCTTTTTGCTCAGAGGTTAAATTCTTTCATCGCTAGTAAAAGTTCTGGGTAAAATAAAAACAATTACTTTTAAGCTGAAAGCGGAATTTAACAAAAAGTAAAGTTAGTAGGGGATAAATTCAAATAATACGTTTATGTGATTGGCATATTTAGATGAAGAAACATGATAATTAAAACTATATACCAATTAAAAACTATAAGTCACCAATATATTCCATTAACTTCCTATGTGCGTCGGGTATGTTAGCAACAGTACAAAGTCTGCTCGTCCGTGCTCACCGACGCCGAACCCGCGTTAGCTTTACCAGCCACTTTAATGCTATGTAAGCGTGACCGACTCACCATTTGCTTTTAATAAAGCTTAAGTTGGACCTACCTACCATACCTCGCCGATGAGCCTTCACTTGAATGTGGTCAGCTGCAACTGTAATACTTCGATAGTTACTGAAATGCATTGAATGTTGAAAAATGCTTTACATTGCCTATTACGAAAGGCTAATGCTTAGTAATAATAAATAAATGTTATGTTTTCAAAACAGCTCGCTTATTTGATATTTGAATAGACTAAATGATTACTTTTGCCGAATATACCAAAAGAAATATTAATTTTGTCATAGTTAATAGACATCTTGGTAAACGTTTTTGTTTTTTAAGTAAGTAAATTCATATATTTCAACTTCTATAGTCAGTTTTTATATCACATTCTCCGCCTGGTAACCACAATACAGTTTAATGCTTGACCACAGTGCATTCACTTCCTCAGCAGTAAATATTAAGCTGTCACGTAAAAAAAATAAAATTGTGTGTTTTAAAATTGTAACCTAGGTTAGACTATGCCTAGGAACTGCCAGTATTACCGCAGCAAACACGCTTATTCATGGAAAAGTTATAAAAACTCTTTGATCTTCGCCGAGTCTGTATTTAAATGTTTAAGGGGGAAATTTGCGTAGCGGAAGCGGGGGAAAACGAATTGCGCTCGACTAACAAGTGGACACAAAACCTGCTAAGCTCAACTCTCAAAGCATATTCATTTTAAATATTCTCTATTGCATACCATTCTATTTTTGTTGTAGACTTAAACTTGTTATTGACTTGTATATATATACCATTACCTATATTGTATTACAAATTTGTGTCAAGTGTGTTAAGCGTGTCTAAAGTAATTTAAGTGTATTAAATATTTGTGAACGCTATAAACAATTCTATCGTGGCGCAATGGGACAGCGTCCGACTGTAAACGCAATTAGGTGTAGGTTCCTTCACTCGGAGGAATTCTTATGTGTGAACTCTCTGGTATAAAAAAGGGCGGCGTTGAGTTCCGCCACTCAGCTCTATATATCTCGCTTTCAGGTGTAAGTCGAGAACGAAGTATTTCGACACTTGGACCTATATGACTACCCCGCTATGCGGGGAAGACGTGAAGCTGAAAAAAAGAAACCATTTGCAACAAACAGCAAATCTTTATTTTTCAGTTCATTGTGATTATTATTATTGCATTTGTATACTATATATTATGATTTTTTCAGATATTATATTATATAAATACTTTGCTATAATTTTTTTATAACTACAACTTTCTGCCCAAGCAGTATCCCCGCTTGCGCGTTGAGGCCGGAAACCTATACAATTAATAAACATAGGCAATTATATATATCACATGCGTATATATCATGTTATGTAGTTATAGGTCTGGGCTCAATATTAAATGATAAAACCTTACAATTAGAACATTTAGCCAATTATATGGAAATTAGAGGATCTTCGTAAATTATCTATAAATTGACGCAGACCAAAGCGGCCGGCCCAGCGCGGTGCAGCGACTAGCGGTACGCGGCGCGATGGCATCGCGCTCGTGCGCCACCGCTCACGGCGCCCGCCGGCGTTCGCGTCGCCGTGACTTATGGCCTCCACGCGAACTTCGATCGTCCGATTGAATAATAATATCCGATTCCCGCACACCGAATTTATGTTAGGAAGTGAGCAGTGTCCCGTATCGACAAATACATCGCCTGTTCAATTTCTAACTAGCCGCATGCCTCCGGGCGCCGATACTTGCGATAGCAGATAAATAAATTTTCCAGTTTCTCTAGTTGTTGTCGGCACTCCTTCACCGAATGCCGCCCCAAGTCCTCTTGGGCTAACTGTAGGTCGAATTTACAAAGGTTACATTCATATTATCCCTTCATCTTAAACATATAAAGCTTAATATTGTTTAAATTTGTGAAATATATTTGCAACTGTACTTCAAGTAAATTGTAATGGTATTAGAAATGGCCGTGAAAATCACTACGAATCCCGATCATTAAAATTACCAACAACCGCTGCTCTCAATTCGGCACCGAAATTAGTTACCTAAAGTGCTTAGATCATTTTCTTGCCACTTACTAAATTATTCCAAGTTCAATGCTCCAAAAGATTTGTATTAAATTATGGGTTCACACGTCTTATGTTTTCACTTCGGCTTGTAATCGTGACCACGGTACCTAATTACCTCCTGGATCAGTGCATGCTGGAATTTGGTTTATTCTTACCGTTATACCTATTCACTCTTTGTAATAAGCCGCGTGAGAATTAGCTTATTTAATATTATTAAATATGCTTTATCGATATATCAATATTTGTCATCAATGTTTATTATGTGCAAATATATTCGTATATAATGTAAGTGCGGCGAGTAACCAATTTTATTGCTATAAAAATGTTTTTTGTAAACAATTAGAGTAGTTGTTTCATTAATCATAAAACGCACGATCAAAACAAAATTTACTATGACGTGAATGATTATGAGCCATTATAATGCACTGAAACCTGAGTTTCAGTGCATAAGAATTATAATGGCTCTGAGTTTAACGAGACGATTCTACTTCTATTATCTTCATAGAACCATAGGTTTATTCTTCTACACACTAGCAAAAACTTAAATGCAACTCGGCTCACGTCTCAGACTTGATATAAACCGGTATTATTTTACCAAAAAACTTATAATTTACTTTTGATTACGGAGCGTAAGAGCAATTATGTTAGTCATGTTATGAACCATTGTACGCTAAGAGCAATATCGATCTAAATGGTACAGACCTAACAAAACCCAAGTTGAAATTTTCATCCTCTTACGGTACATAAGATTCTTTTTTTTTTAATTTAAAATATGTACCTACTATACTTTAAAATATCGAATTATATCTACAATACATCATTATTATGTCGTAACGGTTGTATCAATTAATTTGATTAAATCACTCGATTTAATAACCTACTCAGGTTTCTCGGTCGATCACGTACCGCCGCTGCTGTGTGTATTGCAGTGTCGACCGACAAACAAATTATTAACGTTTCCGAAAAAGAAAAAATACCCGATAACTTTCTATCTTTTCTTTTATATCTATTTTTATAAAAAAACTTACCTTAGTTCAAGCAATATATATGTATACATCTTGTTTTAATACAACTACGAAGCTAAACCTCTCCATTTTGTGTAATGAAACGCTTAGTTAGGTTTATGCTTGCAATATATTTCACAAGTAGGTATATCACATTTAATAACTCTAAGAGCAAACGTGCAAACTGATGTTAATTATAATTAACATTAGTAGAGCTTTGAAAGCGGAGAAAGACAAAGTGATTCAGTGCAGTCCATACTCCATCTATTTACAAGATGAAATACTAAGCGGTAAAACGTTAAACGTTTTGAGATAACCATAAGTTTCATTTTCACTAACACATTTTTACAGTTTCTCGAACTCATTTTCCATCAATGAGTCGTCTTTAATATTTTATGAATTAAACATTAAATTTATCGATCTTATTTTTAAACGTTAGTCAGCAAACTACAATAATACATGCAACATTTATATATATATTTCGTATTCAAGTTAAACAATTTTTTTATCTCTTACTATTTTACTACCCATATAAGTGTCGGTGTAATAACTTCATTTGCGCTATAATCATATACTAGAGTAACCGTGTTTCATAATTAAACTTGTTTTTATATATACATAACATGTATTATTCAGGCTATTATTATCCTTAAATATAAAATATTTGGTAAACTTCTCCATTATTAGTCTTTATTTAATATTATTCTAAATAAATACGACGTAACTAAGTTGAAAAGTGAGAAGCACCAGAGCCGTACAATACATCAATTTATATGTTGGTACAATCTATGTTATCTTTATCTTTGTAAATATATGCAAAGTAAATATTTCATAGGAATAAGTATCCTCTCGATGTCCGTTTAGTCAGTACGGTCATTGTATGTAGTGGATATCGAGATGCGTTTCATCGTATCTCGGTAACATTTACATTATCAAAAGGACCGCTAGCGTCATGCTTATATCGATGAGGACACGCGACAGTCGCGGAAGTGAAGGCAAAGCCCTCTGCAGACGCCGGCGATAATTCAACTCTGTATACCTGAAATACAATGAGAATAACGTGCACCAGTACCGCGCCGGTGGCAGCTTCTGCCCTTCTATGTACTGCGAGTACGTATATACGTTCTGAACTTTGTGCTCCGCCACGCTTTTAACGTATTTTACCTTTAAAATATATTAACTCTCTTTACAATACTTAGTTTTAGAATGTAAGTAAGTTAATAAATTATAATAGTATAAATTTCTTATACGACATTAAAAATATTTATATTAAAAGTTTTGCTGCATTAAAATCTTATATTACCCACACCTGCTGCTACTTGCTAGAAACATAAATATGGAAATCTGCGTCTAATAAAACCCATAAAACGAATATAATAATATAGGATTAGTATTTAAGTATTAATAGTGATGTAGCACACACAGGACAGATACAGTAAATTAAAATATGTATGTAGAGACTTTTAGAAGTGAAATTAAATACAATGTGAAAGTACAAAAATAAAATAAATGATGGGCATAAATATTTAGCTTGTATTTGAATTACAATCTAGGAGGTACTCTTTCCTTATTTTTCACTGTCTGTCACTCCTTTGTACGTTTTCTTGTCGAACAAGTCCGCACGAGACACTGACTTAGTTATGAGTATTTATGCACATAATTATGAATGACACAAAACATATAACGTATACATTTATTTATTTAAATACATTTCAATGAATATTTGCAACAGTTAGTGCATTTATAGGTTTGTATTTTCTTGAAAGAAATAATAAAATAAATTTTTGTGCCATAAATCTGTTCGCTTACATAAAACTTGTACTGCTGTCAGATTGTATGTTCAGCAAGCATAGCGGAGGCTCAAAACGGCACATGGTCAGTTACCGTCAACGACCATTAAGCCATTGGACTTAATTATTATCAACAGTTACCACTGTACTGATACCGACCACAGACCGTGCATAGCTGAGTACTCTTAACAGAGTCTACTAACCGGAGCCATTACTACTATGGTTTATCTTATTAATTAATATGAATATTGTTTTTGTTTAAATTCACTTACACGTATTCTGCATTCATAATTAGAAATAAGAACGTCCTAGGAACATTTTTTTATACTCATTTTCTTAATAGTTATTAAAAAAATTGATAATAAATACTTACAATAATATTTGATATATTTAAAACGAAGATTTTTTTGAGGATAGTGAGAAAAAATCAATTTACATAGAACTATTTCAGTTGTGTTTCGTATTATAACATAATATTTTTATTTCTTGCTTATTCCAGCTAGCACCAGCAGTATTTATTGAGGCAAAATAACCGTTTCGGCACGATTTGCGATTTGAGAATTTATGACTTCTATAAATATTTGAAAATTATCGACACGTCAGAATTTCATAATTTAAGGTCATGTTCGAGAAACGGATACTTGCCTTAAATATTAGCAATTGATTCGATTCAAGCAAATCATAAATCGCTATCTATTACGCTTATAACTGAGACTCTTAGTTACGAAAATAATTAACTATAATATATTAATTTCACATGTAAACATACATGTAATTCATTATAAAACTTGTAGTATTAAGATTGATTGCGGTTATTTTTTATATTCAATAATATAATAAGTCATATATTGTTTCCTATAATATAATTAATGAGAAATGTATCATCTCAACGCGGAAATGTGATATTTACTATTTTATAATTATCAGCAAACCGGAATCTTGTTTACTTCCGCGACGTTAATGACCGGTTTAAATGCTGTTAGATAAGGGATATAAAGAATGATCCAAGTTAGTATTATTGGCATATCTTATTTGCCTGGAGATAAGTAAAATTGCTTGATATATCGTCCTTTTTAATTAACGTTATGTTATAATTTGGATGTTAACATTTAATTTACAGTACATTTATTTATTTATGATAACAAATTCCCTAAGTTCTTCTGATACAGATATATATATATATATTTATTTATAGTTACACACGTTTCCCTTAATGGCAGGATAGTCAGAGAGTGTAACCTAGTGTGAAAACACATCCTTCTTCACTTTTCGTCCGTTACGATCGAGACATTGCGTGTTGAGTAGTGGAACTCGACGCCGCACTTTATCTTAAGTATCAGAGCAGAAAAAATGAAAGTAACTCAAATATATAAACATTCCCCTGAGAAGGAATTGAACCGACAACCAATCGCGTTTACAGTCAGCCGTCGCTTTGTATTACATCAATAAAACAAGCTTCCTTATTAGAATTATATAATAACTGTTTTTTTTATAATTTATTAATTGATATTTTTTTTGCGTAAAAAAAATACTATAGATCTTTAGAAAATGATTTTCAACCGTCACAAGTTTAAGGTTAGAGGTCTGACTGGTCAAAAGTGATTGACGAAGGGCGTCTGATCGTCAACACAATTGGTTTGATCTCACTCATAGGTTTTTTTATGTTTTAGTTATTTCGATTTCTCCGCTCTGGGAAAACAATGCGCTTAAGAGGAGAACGAAATATAAAACCTCGGTCTCTGTCTACATAGCTACGCAGCATGAAGTTGAAAAATGTTGTTTTTGACTTATAACATTATTCTTGAAAATATCAAGATAACGTTCCTGCAATAATCCAAAATATTACCTATAATATACTGGGACCCTGATTTTACATTATATTGATAATATACTTTGCCATAGTTTAAGCGCGTAGATAAATTATTATTACCTGCAGTAAATCTTGTATCGCAGGAGTATAGATAAACATTACAAAGCGGCCCCCAGAAATCAAAGAAATGCGTAATTATTGCAATCACAAGCGTGTGTTGATCTAAAGTGCAAAGAGGCGGCTAGAGGATCTGATGATCTCTCACATGATAGCGCGGCGCCGGATGCCGCGATAGAGTCGCCTCGCCTCCGCCTGTTCTCTAATTACGGGCACTAGCCTATGAAAAATTCCACAGACGTAAATTCTGCACACGCATTGTCTCCCGAGTAAACTTCCGTGTCACTCTTTTTCAATAATTATTAACTGAATTTGTTACCTATACAAATTTTCTCAAATAAACAACTTGTTTACGAACTTATACATATAAAGCATATATAAAAAAATATATTAATTTCATAAACAAATTCAATGTATAAAATTGACAAAAAAGTACATCTAATATTTGATAATTTAATTTAATTATATGCAAATTTGGCTATTTTTGTCTTTTAAATAATACTATTTGAATTACATTAATAAAAAATATATATTTGCCAGTTGAATCATATTGTATAGTAATCTTATCGCAAAACAACAAAATCAAAGACCTAGAGTTATGCCCATTGTCTTATTATAACGTGGCATGTGTGCTACGAGCTTCGACATTTATTAATACTATTCTTTTATATAATATTCCCTTTAGGTATGCACACAATATTCTTACAAATGTATTAAATAACAGATAACTGACTCATCTACAAGCGTGCAATTTAGATATTTTATGTAAACGTAAGTAAATCAAAAAATATATATTTTTAACATTTTTAAAGTGCTATTCACACATCAAAAAATGACAATATTTACTGTTATCTGATATTAATGTATGCAGTATAGCAGATATGTATGTAAATAATGCAATGATTGGATGCACGCGTGGAGCAGTGTTCTTAAGTTGCCGGCCACCCGAGCTCGGCTATTATTCCTAGCAAACCTCTCATGTTCTTGTCTATGTCCAAATAAACTTCAGTTATTAGGATGTTGTTCATGTATTAAGGATATTTACCTCCGAATCTCTCTCGTGTGTTCGAAGCTTATATTTATTATTTCTTGCTGCTTAATGAGACACTGATTTATAAATGATGTTACATGTCATTTATGTTCTGATAATAAATGGATACTCAAAGTTTTTTTTTACAAATACTTGTTTAATACAGTTATGAATACTATAAACCAATGTGGTCATTTGTTTTTGCGCGACAAAAACATGATGAATTATCGACATGATACTTGACTGCGATATCTATTACTTATATCTCTGCGATATCTATTACAAGTTGAATTATAAAAAATGTTGACTATTAACTGTATCTTTATTAAAAAATGTATTTGAATTATATAAATACGAAAATATAACACATGTAAAAAGTAGGATTTCCCTCGCTATCCTGTCATATAAATTTAAAATATATAGTGATAGTATAATGTGATAAGAGCTATGAAAATATATAAACAAGCAAATAGCTACACGCTTACTTCCTTCATAAAAGGATAGAGGGAACCCAGTATCGTACCAGAGGGAAGAAATGAAAACCGAACCCACAACGAATCGTATTTGCAATCACTCGCTGTCCCAATACGCCACCACGGCCTTTCATAATAAGTATCTGAAGTAAAAGTATATATCGTAGCAGGATTTAAGAAAACATCTTTCCTGTGAACTGATAGTAAAAATAATGTTAAAATTATATTAAAAAAACATATGTGTAAGTAAAACAAAGTAACTAATTCGTATAGTGCAAATACATATATTTATATATATTGTAAATTTATCTTCAGCTAATTAATAGTTATATATTCGTAATTTACGTAGTGCTTTCACATCTTTAAACTATTATAATATTATGGCCGCTTAACGTTTGATTTCCCACGATTGTATCTTTAGGTATCGAAGTAGACTTAGATCAAGCAAGACTTGTAGTGTATACTTAAGTATATCAGGCAGAGGTCGCTATGCATTTTTATGCAAAATATAATATTTTCTCACGTGAACTATTTAAAGCATATTTATTTTCCATATTATTTAAGCGGACGTATCAATAACTAGCGACCCGCCGCTTCGCCTGCGTAAACTACACGGCTAAGTATTTAGTTTTTTCACCCGCCCGTGTTTCCACTTAAATCACATACTTTACTTAAATTTATGAATAAAATTGTTGTGACACTTTTAAATTTATGAACTGATTGAAATAAAATAAACACTAAATGTAAACCGAAATTTACTAAACTGCATTTAAATCGGTTTAGCCGTTTCTGAGATTAGCGTGCAAGATTGTACAGACAAACAGCAAAAAAAAAATTAATAACATTATTTTGGCTACTATTACATTGATAAATCTTATATTTAATGTATAAGTTATATGATCATTTCTCCTATGTATCTTCCATGTACAGACAGCCATCAGTTCAGTTACATTTTTAATATTCTTTCTTTGTTTGTATTCTCCCTGTTTTCCATTTAACAGTTAGTGTGGAACTAGTCTTATACATATGAATATTTTAAGGAAATTACTATATCTATTATGTAATTTAAAATTTCGTAACTATCATTTTTTATAAACTACTCTAATTTTACGATATTTCATGTAAATATTGGTTGTGAATAGTGCTTGGCCATAGGTGTGAATTTTAGCATACGTACAGTTACTTACCCTGAACTTACTGGCCAGTTTCGCACCGTTAATTTGACGTACAGAAGCAGATGCCCTCGCACCGATAGTGAAGTCCGTTTGCGCCTTATTCGCTTACTGAGAATTTTGTTCAAAATAATGTGCCAAATCGAAGCTCAAACAAAGCATAAAAATATTTTTTCTGTAGAATTAAATATCTATTAAATAAAATTACTTCCTTTACTCTTTACAATTATAATATATTTAGTTATTGTATATTTTATATATTATTATTTATATAATAAGGTCAGAGCTAGTGATAGATAGAATTTCGGTCCTTTTAGTCTTGATATTTTAATCCAGAGTGAATGTTGGAGAAATTCTGAATTTAATTAAAAAAAAATAGGGCAATGATCATCAGTCTGTCTGTTTAATAATATATTAATTACACAATTTTTTAAAGATTACATATACTCGTATATGCAACAACAAAATTACATACAGTAAACGCACACTTTTTTATACATTAACTGATATGGTGATATTCTTAAGTATACAATCCAACTGTCATGTCTAAGCACATCCTAAATACAATGTCACGTTGACGTTAAATTAATTTGAAAAAAATGTTGTGTCCTTTGGTGGTCATCTTACATTTGGCGTTTTCGAATTTAAAATTTGCCAGGCCCTTTCATTTGACGTCTGTATTGATAAACATGTAATAAACCTGTCATCAAAACTTACTCAAACATGATATTAAAAGATAATAGGACTTAAAATATTTATAACAAACGACCCGCTCGCGGCTTCGCCTGCGTAAACTACACGACTATAACTATTTCGTCTCTTCGCCCGCCCGCGTACTCACTTAAATCACAAATTTTGCTTAAATTTATAATTTAAATTAGAAGTTTTTTATTTATGAACTGATTGAAATAAAATAAACACTAAAAGTTAAAAAAAGTTTACCAAAATACAATATTTATACTGAATTAAAATCGGTTAAGCCATTTATATGATTATCGCGCACAAAGGCACAGACAAACAGGAAAAAAAAAATAAAAAGCATTGTTTTGGGTTCTATCACATTTATACATTTATGTACTGACAGCGATCAGTTACATTTTTATTATATGTGTAGACTAGAAACTGCTCAAAATTCCATATTACTTTACATCTGTTTCACTTAGCATAGTACCGTTTCACAATCGTTTATTTAAAATATAGGACATTATATAAATAAATTTATTTTTTTACCGCTGTGAGACATGAGATCGAGCATGTTTTTTAATTAATTTGCATGTGTCCGGCAAAAGGAAAGATATCGTTTGTATGCTAAATTTTCTACATCAACCAACTGATGTATGAAACATCAACTTACTTTTTCCACATGAATTACCTTAAAAGGAAGTAAAATTGATTCATTAAATTTTAATATTGCAGCAAAGTGGGTTTTTTTTTCTTTTTTATTCTTATCTTTTTAAACGTTTGAAAGATGTATAAAGTGATATATATGATAAACTTTAGTGTCATACTGCACATTTGCACATTGTTTATAACTGTGAAAGCTTTAGATTTTGTATCGTATTAACAAAACATATATTTTGATAAATATTTGGGTATGCATAGATGTATTTCTATTTTGCTTACAGTCTTCAACCTAGACGATCGCTTGTTTGCTATATTTTGCTCACTCTGTAACTAACACCGTTCAAACACTTCGCGCCCACTTCTAAACGTAATATTCACGCTATTCATGCCTTTGAGATTGAGCCCTTCAGCTATACTGATTTAACGATATTTACTCTAGTATAACAAGATAGCTGTCCCTATAACGACAAAACCTCTCAAAATATACATTTATTTATTTATTTATTTACACTTCATTATACACCACAAAAGTATGAAAAATACAAACAAAAAAACACAACTATAATTACAAATGTGAAGCACAAAATTTCGCTAATTAGCGATTTCTTCCAGAGAACCTTTGGGTTAGGAATTGTGGAAAAAATATGAGATAGTGGGTGGTGTAGATATATATATATTATAAACAAAAAGGCCGGCAACATCCCTGTAGCTCCTCTGGTGTTACACGGGGTGGCTGTGATCAGGTGCACCGAACGCTCGTTTGCCTTGCCTTAATAAGAATAAAAAAAAAACCAAGTAAATACAATACTATACGTTAATCATGCTGTATTTGAGAAGAATATTTAATATGTACATATATAATATTGATGTCGTCATATACCCTGTATATTCTTTAAAATAATAATTTATATTATTATTACAAATATTATTTTTCTATTGAAATTATTTAAACAAATAGTTAATGTAACAATTTATTTGGCTAACTATTTTATAAAATTTCAAGATTGACTCGATGCTGATGGTTGTTCAAACAAAGAACACATATTGTATGGACAATAATCGCCTATTACCAGACCCTAATCCCAAATATTCTAAAGGCCACTTTCACTTCAAAACATAATTTAAAGAATTGATTTGAATCCCGCTCAACTTTCTCATGATGAAAACGTATAATTTAGTGAATGGCCCATTAAAAAATAGACAGTGCAAACCTTAAGCAAACAATCGAGGCTTATCGTGTTTCAGTCTACGTTGACCATTGATCTTTACCGATTACCGGGTAATTGTGATTATGATAATGCATAGAATTTACTTTTACTTGTAGGTACAGTTTAAAATAGAAAGCTTTTTTATGCTTCATTTAATACAAAAGCCCTGCAAACTTTGAAGATTTTTTTACCTAAACTTAGGAAGTACGTGGTTTTATTTTATATTTTGCTTAAAGTCTCCTATACATCCTTTGGAGAGCAAACAAGGAGAGTTTGAGATCTCTCATTAATAAATACCGTTCAGCTGATGGTTTTCTCCAGCATGAATTTGACAATTTTCCTACATGACATTGAATTTATCAGCCATTATATTTATTGTTATAAGCTTTTGATGCATATTGGCACAGTTGTTATACAACTTATCAGTAATATTGAATGAGCATTAAAAACCCATATACAGGAACAAAAAAACATATGATATATGATTTTACTGTTTTATTGTCTCCGAGCTTTCAAATAATATCTTTAACAGTATCAGTTGAGGGAATTATTGTAAGATAATATGGTCCTGTAACCTAATATATCCATCATTTATTACAATATTTATGCCATTCAGAAAAAGAAAATATATTAAAACAGTGTGGAATATCTTTTATTTTTAAATATGTAGACAAATATAACTGTGCCAACGAATTTTTTTCATGTTTATGTTAATCCACGTATCTACTAATAGCACATGTTTACTAATAAATATTGAGAATAGAAGTAATAAAAATATATAATTATGCTAATAATATTAAGTAAAATGATTTACTACTTTTTCAACACTTCTTTAGTTAATAATGTCAAACATTTTTATAAGAAATATAATATATAAATGAAGATTAATGTCGAAAGAGGAATTGAAATGAAGCTATTATTTATAAATATAATTTGTTATATTAACGCGTTAATAGTTAGTCCAGTCGCTCCTCTATCAATTACTTAGCACCCGCAAAGTTCCGATATCGCCATTATAAGCGAATTAGAGATGGTGCCGGCACGCCATAGCAACATTACTACCATCTATAACACGGTCACATAGTTTCTTGGTCGCCCAATTTTGGTAACCGCATGCATCCATACTTAACTAAACAATTTTACATGAGCGTGCGAAAATTGTTTCACTTGATACGGTTTAATTTCCTCTATGCACACACACGCCTCGTTGTTCAAATTCAATGTACAGTTTTTAATTTAAATACATGTTATCGGAAATACTTAATGGTTTTTTTTAGTGACAAAGCATTTTTACGAAGCAAGCTTCCTCACGCATAACACGTAAGTTCAATCACACTGAGTGAACCTGATAATAACTACAATAACTTGTTAAGTCTTCAATTAAATTACAGCAGTTAGCGCCACGATGGCCGCATTATAACAGCGTCTGATTGTGGGTTCGATTCCCACTCGGTGAAAATAATCATAATTTAATTATTTTCATTTCTCTGCTCTAATGAACAAGATAAAGCTCACCGTTGCGCTCCGCCACTTAACACACAACGTCTCGAATTCAGGCGGAAAGTGGAGAACGGAGTATCTTGGCACTAGGTTCTCTCAGAATATCCCTCTATACGGAAAGCTGAAGCGTGAAGCTGAAAAGAAAGTCAGTACAGTTATATTTTGCTCGAAAAAGAATCCTGTCTTGTACGTTATATCGTCACTTCTTTCTATTTTTATTTATAACATAATTCAAAAGTATTTGTCATTCTTTTTTTAATAACACTGTTTTCACATTTTATTTAGGTATAAGATTTTCATTTAACATTCGTAGAAGTTTTGCGGGCATGAGATAGACCAAGCGACTAATATCGATATGGCCATAATAGATTTGTTTTTAGTGTTTTTATATGTTTAGTTCAATAGACCATTATCTATTGTAGCGTTATAGCTCCACGATTTTTCCCGCGTAGCCTAGTGTCAAGGTACTCCGTTCTCTACTTGAGTGGCGGACCTCGACACCGCGCTATGTCTTATCATCAGAGCGGCAGAATGAAAATAATTTATCATTATCTATTACATATTGAAAAGTACCATTGGCGCGAGTCTATATGCTCACACATAAATTCAAACAACTTAAAGGTTCGTGAGCATGTTCTACTTGTCCTATCTATACAGACTCTGGCGAGGTAACGTAGTTGTTATTATCGTATGTAGCGATTTTTACCAAAACATACTAACATGTTAAAATAAAATTTGCATATAATCTTTAAACAGGTTTGCACATTTTTTACAGTTTTGTAACGGTACAAATTTTTCTCACGTTAAAATTAAAGGATATTTTAAGACCACATTTCGCATTTTGTATTTTCGATTTTTTTATATAACTTTCGCCGTCAGACCATCGGCTTCTTAATTTGATTGACCTTATTAACAAGCTAAACCTACATCAGCTTAAGATTAAAATAAATAATTCTATAAAACAGTGTACTTTCTCCGCTAGAATAGAGTTATTAGCACCAATAGCTTGGAATGGAGTGTTATAAAGATTAATCGGTTTATGCTTTCATGAGCAATCGCGAAAGCTTATTGAAATAAGCATTACGTCTGCTACATTATTATGTCTAATGATTTAAATTGCTTCTTGTACCTTTGAATTGTCTTATCGGTACAATAATTATTTTAAAATTGAAATCTATCTTTTAAATCTACACAAGTTTAAAATAAAATTAAAATTATAACAATAAGGAACAAGGGGTACGATACAAGTGTCTATATTGTCAAAGTTTATAGAACAGAAAAATAACAAAATGCTAAATGACACTCTTGGAGTTGGGCGTAATAATAAATTGTGATTTTATAACAATATATGAAAAAAAGAAATATGTACATAATTATAAAAGTAAAGCAAACACAATCCATAAAGCCTACATAAATTAGACTTTTTTTTTACTTTTGTTGCCTTTATCAATATTTATTTAATATTTTGCTGTTCAAACAAATTTGAAAGTAGAATTGAATGTGTCACTAGGTTCTTGCCCACCTTGGCGAGAAAGGGAGACGCTGGAAGATGAAAAAAATCTAAGCTACACGATTTTCTTAGCATTACTGACAAACCTTTATTTTTTATTAACTTAAGCAGTTCTCTACTTCTACTTTAAAAGCTTTAAAATACATATTTAAGTCGCTTCACGCTTTTCGGACGGAAAAAGTCAAAGAGAACCTAGTGCCAAGACACTCCGTTCTTCACTTTCCTTCCGACATAAATTCATTGCGCTTTAAGTAGCGGAACACAACACCGTGCTTTGTCTTACCAGTGCGGAAAAATTAAAATAATTATAATTATCAAATCATCACTCCGAGTGGAGGATCGAACCCACAACCAATAGCGTATCCAGTCAGACGCTGTTCCACTGCGCCAGGATCCCCTAAAAAATATATATCGTTTTAAAATTATTTTTGATCCAGCTATGCAGAAAAAAGCGGGTAATTTAGTTTTTATTACATTATGTATTTTAAATTATGAAAGCAGTCTACCTACCTACCTAACCTATTAACATGAATTAATAATGATTAAACGCCTAAGTAACTTGATCACGCGATTAATTAGCAAATGTGTGAGAATGTCAGTATTAAGACTAGATGAGTTAGTTTGTTTTAGATCCACTTCCCATTGTCTTCTTGCTTCATTGTATTCACGAAGACGGCAGTCTTTATTAACTTCGATATTTACCTCCAGGTATATATATGCGGGAGATAGTGTTTTGGTCGCTAAGCTCTCTCACCTGCGGACGTAAACAATGTTCAATTCCCATAGCACAATTTATTTTTTGTTAATCCTACAATATTCATTAATCTATCATATGTGTAAAACATTCTTAGACCAATGCGTGAGGAAAACCGAAAAAAGATGCTCCTTTTTTATACATTTTCTTATTGTTAAAATTTACTTAAATATACTTATCTATTCTAGTAGATAAACAAAAATATGTCAATAGGACGAGTAAAATTTAATAACAACAACTGACCCTAGACCTAGACAGCTTTCTCTCTACAGGAATTATTGGCGTTTACGAAAAAATAAATTATTACTTGCTATTGGATAGATTTTCTCCACAAAATTATTATTAGGTATACCACACTTTGATACAGTATAAATCTTTTATAACTTTTAATAGTTTTCACCAATTAACGTAGCATTTTTACCATTAGTACTAATATTTAATAGTCCAATCCTCGGACTTTACTTTCTCACAAATAATATAATTAGAATAAAGTAGTGTTAATATATTCTATAAATTTATGTAAAACCAACACTTATAATAAGTATGAAATGTTAGTACTGTTTTTTTACCTTTAGCACCTGCAACTTGGCCCGCGACTCAAACTAACAGGCAAGCACACCTACTTTATATTATCCATATATTTACTTGTGAGAAAATAAGTAACGTCTGGGACCACCGGGATTATGTTCTATAAGATGATAGACGGATTATATTTAAGAGACTACACTCCGTAGTCAAGTCTGAGGAAAGTCAATTCATTACATACTTTGTATTAGAGTAATGCTTAAATGTATATTATATTATACCAATGAATGTGACATCTACATTTCTTGAAACAACATTGACCTCACTAGTAACCTAACTTGTCAGGCAAAGCATGTTCAGTCGCTAGCTGCAGATTGCTAACAATTTTATTACGGTAACAGTGCGTATAATGACTATGAAATTCTCAACCTAGAATTTAAAGATAACAAAATTAAAACTTAATTAATTGCTGGAACTATGCAAAAACTCATTTTAAAAACTTTAAATATTCGAGCCATTTCCAAGTTACAAATGTTTGTGCGTACAAAATTTAATATGAAAATGCAGATTAAAAATCTCGTTGATTCGCATTTCTTAGAGCAGTTATGGTACCGTTCCTTTGGATCAGAAGATAACTTTCTTGACAATAGCTGAATTGAAATATATATGTGGCTATTAGAATTGTGTAACACTTGAATTTATACAAATAACAGAACAGCACCATGTGTAATTTTACACTAACCATTTGGAGCCACTTCACCCCCTCATAACTCTAAAACGATCTCACATAGACATGTCAGATTTGGCCCACGTATTGAAACTTGCAAGATACATATCTGCTCTAAATTTTACAAACACACCTCAAACCATTACTTAGATATTAACGTCCGCAATTTGGCACCCAGTTAGGTAGTTGGGTGAGTATAAAGGAAAAGAATGAAAAATTTGTAACTTTTTATGATTTTTATCATAAATTTTATAATCTTAACGTATAGTAAATACTTAGTGGTTTTACTTTCCATGAATATCAAATAAAGATATTGAAATATTATTTTAAAAATATGTCATATCTTGATTATTAAAACTGACACCAAAAGTACTTCCAGTTTCATTCTCTATTAGAATACCGAAAGATATATTTATCTAAAATTGCATTCATTTGGTTATTTATACTTTAATAACATATTTATAATCATGGGAAATTTATAATGATTCATCTTATTGTATTCTTCTTTTATATACTGAGACATTGGCACTCGTGTCTGAGGATAATACAGGTACTAATAAGAATGTTCCCACGGTGCACAACTACCTCAGAAGTATGACGGTTATCATTTAAAATCAAGACCATCCCCGATAAATTTTATACATATTAAAATCTGTTTAATTGGTCAATTTTGAGATAAAGTAGCCAATTTAATCAACTGTTTCTTTTTATTTTTCTTCGCTAAATTAATTCTGGAATACTTTTACTCTGATTCTAGGGCAATCATTATATATTTATTAGTATTTTGTTCGAAATTTAATGTTAACAAGTAAAACCGCTTTTTAATGATTCAATGATAGTTTTTATGTCGCATATAATGCAATGAGTATTTATTATGTGCTTCGAGCGTAATTTATGAACACTGCCCATATAATGTTAAATTAATTATAACTGAACATTTAGCTTTTATGTCGACAAACTGTTATATTAAAAAGCTTAATTGAAATGCTGTATTGAAATTTATAACAAATATGTGACTTTAACAATGATGCTTTCAAAACTGTATCTTTAACAATTTATTTATTAATACATAGTACATTTTTAAAATCGCAATTTTAACTTTTAAATACGATTCTTACATGTAAATCAGTATCTCAAATGTGCTTAATTTATAATTGTCTATGCTTTATGTAAATTAAGTAGCAACCAGTACGCTTACCAAGAGAACTTACGGTACACGTGTCGCATACATCCGCAAGTGCAGCGCCCCGTCGAGAACTGTGATTAAATCACTGCGTCACTCCTATGAGGTAGACGTATGAATTAATGGTCATCAAGTGTAGTTTACGTTATACGTAACTGAATGAGGACGTGATCAACAACCTTGGATTTTAATCTTAATTTTAATTTATAATCAAAGTAAAACAATATTCAAAGAAGTAAAATATTAAGGCCGTTTAATGTTAAACAAACAATTACTCTTAGTAACCTAATAACAATAGAAAATATACTACTAATAACGTTAAGATTTTGCTTGCAAATGCTTTTAATTGTGCAAGTAAAGTAATAAGTTATGTACTTCTAAGCAAACCTCCACAACTGGAATCTTTAATGAGAGAGCGCAATTCAAATCAACAGATTTATAAGGAATGAGTTATTTCACTGGGAGCACGTACATTATTTATATATTCTAGCAGCCACTCAGGTATTCAAATTCATAGGCCAGAGATAAGTGTAGCGAATGCCTGATATTCACTACGGGGAAGGCACATCCGTATAGCAATTTTCCTAATTTCAACTTTTATGTACAACCTTTTATTAGCTTAAACCACCACCATTATTCCAATTACGCATGGTTAGTACCCCACTAAGGAAGGGCTTAATAAAATATATAAAGATGTTTACAATAGACATCGTTAGTCTGAGCTTATTTTGAAATGTAAGTATAAGCAAGATGAGGAAATTGAAAATTATATATTCAATGTATGTATCATTATAAGTCCATGAAAATAATAATAATAAAACAATGATTACATAAGTCTAAAATAATTTAGAAAACTTGAGTGTAAATTTGTGTATTTTTATATATTTATTACAATATAAATAAATGTTTATGAATGAAATTGTAATTTCCGGCATAGCAGGGTAGTGAAAGGGCCTGAATTCAAGACATTGCGTGTTGAGTGATGGACCTGAACGCCGCGCTGTGAGATGTTCACCAGAACGGAGAAATGAAAATAATTAAGTTACAATTATTCTACCGAGTGGCAATAGAACCCACTACCAATCATGATTAAAGTCAGACAATCTAAAATCTGTATAGTTTAAACAATCTTTTACTATCAATAATAAATCAATCTATAAACATCTTATTACCCACGGAACCAAACAGTAGCAATTGATATCGTCTAAATCCTCAATTAATGCATCCTTATCATATAGTCAGCCCGGCACAGTGTTAACACTGTATCTGCATCCCATACTCGTGACGCAGGGAGCGAACCAAATGAACGTACATTAAGTCAGCCGTTATATACTATAAATTTTAAAAGCAATGATAAGGCCCCGTTTGCCGTTCACTGTAAACAGTACTTGCTGGCAATGGCGCCTGGTGAGAATTAAGTTTAATTAGTTCCTTTCCGCGAAATATGCTCGCAGGATTTGGGCGAACTATCGCAGTTCGTTTCGATCGTCGTCGTTCTATACTTAGGATATTTATGTGAACAAAAATGGGAATATAACACATAGTCATAAAGAAGAATAGATGAAAATGATTATATCTTTATAGATATATAAAAAACCATTCTGGTTCTGGTCTTTATTTTATCGCTTTAGGCGTGCCAGTTCTGCACAGCTTACTTTGCCAATGTTTCGTAGAATGGAAGTGACTGAACAACAATTAGTATGTCGTCTTCATTTCTCACTTTTTATAGTAATTTTTGTAGAGTATTCAACAGACACCGCGCACCGCGGGATGTGCATTTTTCAGTTTCTTGTTATTAAATAACTTTTATTTAGATCACAATAAAATTAACTATTACTTAGTTTTAATACAAGCGTATAGAAATTAATTAAATTCTTTGACGATATAAACGAGGCTGATAAAATTTATGCAACATTTGCGTTGCGGCCTAGAGCAGAGCAATGTTCGTAGTTTGCGCGTCGCGTAGTGGCTTTTGTTTATGTTACTGTATACTTAAATGGTAAGAGACTTGTCTACAATGCTTTATGATAACGGTGCGTTTTGTAAATAATTAAAATACAGAGTCGGATTCGTGCGCATTAATAAAAAGTATGTAATGACAGCTAAATTCGTATTCCTTAATTTATTCTTGAGGTTTATTGTAATTTTACGCCTTATCTGAAGAGCATACAAAAGTTTTGCGTTTATATTTTATGAATATAATTTATAACTTTAACATGTTGTAAATTCCTACCGAAATCGTTTTATTATAAACATTAGACTTACGATATAATTTATTGATAGCATAAATCTACAAACAACAATTACAACGACGGCGCTAAATTACGTAACACTTTGACCTCAAATTATGAGCTGGTATACATTACGTGATATATTACTGCATCGTCACTTTAACGGTATATTGAATAATTAATCGATAGTTTATATGCAAATAAGCTTACGTTGTAGTTTCGTGAGACACGTAGTACAGGAGGTTAGCTGCGAATCACGAACTCATAAAGAGAGTATTATCGTTCCTTCTTGAGCCAACCCCATGTAAATACTTATCGAAAATCTGTTAGACGTAGGCGTTCTGTGATCGAAATTAATGTAGATCAGACTTTATACTATTTGGCATTCGTATTGGGCTGGAGTATGTTGGTCTACATACGTTTGTTTACAGGAATGATTGTTTTTTGTAAAGTAAAAATGCTCATGAATTAGGTGTTTTTAATTATTTCAATATTAAGATATTTTATTTGCAGCACACGTTGACAGGACACAGTGGAAAGGTGATGGCGGCAAAGTTTCTTGGTGAACCCACTAAAGTAATAACTGGCAGTCACGACCGAACACTCAAAATTTGGGATCTTAGAAGTAGAATGTGTAAGTTAAAAAAATAATCACGTCGCTGCTCTTTTTTGAAATATAAAACAGGCACTTAATAACGTTTAACCATTTTTTAAAGTGTTAATCGCACACTTAGGAAATTGTAAAAGACATATTTAGAAAACGTGTAAAAATTTGAACGCAGCGGGATTTGTACCCGCGCTTCATAAAAATTAAGTAAATTACGAAATTTACAATAATAAATTCTAAATCTGAATTACGGTTAGTTTTATTATCTAAAAGTTATAAAAACAAGTTCAAATTTAAAAACATTTTCTTACTAAATTTAACTAAAAATAATAACTGGTGTTACACGGGGTCGTGGGCGGCGGTGATCACTTACCATCTGTTGACCCTACCGCTCGTTTGCCTTGTCTTTAGAATAAAAAAAAAACTTACTAAATATGTTTAACTTGTAATTAGTTTGACAAAATTTTACAATTTCAATTCGACCATGCATGCAAACTAACGTTATGCCTAAGTAATTTACTATATCAGATAGGCAACTAATTAATTACTATCAGCCCCAGTGTGTCTAATTCACTATCTTATCGCAGTTTAGATGTTCCTAAATCATTCGTTGACTATGTTAACGAGATTCAATACACGGTATCTAGCCAAGCGTGTAAGTAAATTATCCTAATTTCTCCAACGATTGCAATTAATTTTGTGTGCAATTAACTAACGTAGACTATTTTAAATGAACAAAAATGCATCTAATTTTTATATATTTGCGACAGGTACAGAAACAAAGTTCGCAGGATCATCTTGTAACGACCTCGTAACGTCAGACGGTGCGGGTTCGACTATCATCTCAGGACACTTCGATAAACGAATCCGATTCTGGGACATAAGAACTGAAATGTCGGCCAACCACATTATGCTACAGGGCAAGGTCACGTCGCTTGACCTTAGCAGAGGTACGTCGAAGCTGCTAATTATAACATAACAAAACATGGGCAATGGAACAAATTCACATCAAAGGCCTGGCCATTGATAATATCTATAAGCAAACTAATATTCACAGATAATTGTATGCAGTAAATTAATATCGGTATTCGTGTCAGCGTTAGGTGACGGGTATGCGATGCCCATTTCCGTTACGCATGTCTCGATCAATCCCTTTTTTGTTAGTAACGGTTCGGTGCACGAATCCGCGAGATTGATACCTTCAATCAATCGGAGTGCCGGAACGTCCCTGCCTAGATATCTGATTAAGTCACGTTGGTCTCATCGCTGGCGCAACTCATATACCATAGAAAAATGAGTGAGAAACGAAAGGGAGATAGAAAGAAATCGTACTCGATTCGATTTAATCCGATTATAGAAAACTGAAGTTTTAATGTAACAGATATGTTATAAATCAAAATACAATCAAAAGTCAATTGATATTAATCTCTAGTAACTTTTACTTCAACGATACTAAATTGTTATTATCTAAACATCTTAGAAATTGAAATAGCATTGATCGTTTTTCTTCCATCACTTTTAATATTTTGTACATTAAATTTTATCTGCTTTGTGCATCTACATATTTGTGACGTCTACTTAATGTACTTGAATAAATTTTCAATATAAAAAACAACAACGCTTTCTAGCGTATTAGAATAAGAGTAATGTATGGGGATAAATCATTTATGAAACAATCTATCCGCATAATTTTGCAATCACTGCAATATTAATGATGAATATTTTGTGTGAAAGTAAACTCTAAACTGTTTAACGGTCGTGGTCATCCTTTAAATTTCACCATTTTGTACTCAGTTTCTTTGTAACTTTCTCAGAGCGCTGGACAAGAGATGCAACTAGTTTTAATTGACTTGACCCTAGGGTTTCACATGAAACATTAAAAATATGTCGCTCCATATAATATAAAGATAGCAGTTTGTAGGCAGTATCTCAAAAGTAATAAAATAAATTGCCCACCAGTCCATTTTGACTGACAGCATTTTATCAGAGCTTAGTATAAAATTTAAATTACGGTTAGAGACTTATTTTTATTTCACATAACTGTCGGTGTTAGTATGTTGATACATTAAGTCTACTTCGCATAAAAAGTAATCCTATTATGAACGTAACTTGTGACATGAGGCTAACATTGTTTTTTTTCTGTTTGTTCGTAGATAGCAATTATCTGCTCGCGTGTGTCCGAGACGATACGATACAACTTATAGACTTGAGAATGAATACAATAGTTCGATCTTTCAGGTAAGAAATGCTACTAAAAGCTAAAAAATGTATGTCGCCTAACAGTATATCAAACACACCGAGCAAATCTATAAATATACAAATGATTTCATACCAGTTGTAACCAGATCGAAGTTGGAAATGTGACACATTATTTAATAATCAACTGTGAAATTATCTACACATAAAATTTGCATTTAATTCTTTGACAAGCTTTATTTCTTGACTTTTCGTTTAAGTTTTATCTGACGGAAGTTTCATGAATCTTTTTTGTAGATATTTGTGTAACATTAATATTTATTAAAAAAAAATAATAAAACTCTTTACTGCAAATAATAAAAGAAAGATTGACCATTTTACTTAGTAGAACAGATCAGTGTGAAGGCGGCCTGGCCTTATCACAGAAAGTGCTCTAGCTATAACTAGTTAAAATTTATATTATATTATAAAATAATATTATATTATATATTTTCCACTTTAAAATTATTTTTATTCCAAAGTCACGAGGCATTCAAGGTGGGTTGCGACTGGTCGCGGGCAGCGTTTGGGCCAGGCGGGCGGTTGCTGGCTGTGGGAGCGGCGGACGGCGCTGCGTATGTATGGAACACACACTCTGGAAAACTTGAGGCGGCATTGAAGGATCATGCGTAAGTTATACATAATACTATTACATTATATGAAGGTATATATACACTATATAAAGTATTATTACAAAAAGAAATAAACTTTCTATATACACACATCAAAGATGGTTAAATAATATGTAATAGTAATTCTAACCAGCGGATAAATAGTCTATT
Source organism: Podotricha telesiphe (assembly GCA_038994665.1). Taxonomy (NCBI): domain Eukaryota; kingdom Metazoa; phylum Arthropoda; class Insecta; order Lepidoptera; family Nymphalidae; genus Podotricha; species Podotricha telesiphe. The sequence continues at coordinate 262,711 of JAOYRR010000091.1, forward strand.
TAATCTAATGGTAATTATTAATTTACAGTTGCACAAGACAGTTACTGTCCGTTGTGCCCACATTACATATGTATAAATATATGCAATAGTCAATGACCACACATGTTTTAAACAAATAGGTGTGTCCAAGAGTTAACTGGTAACAGTTAGCCGTGGCATTTTCTTGATATAAGATCGCAAAACCAGCCTTTTAGCATGTAAATTATTCATACATGTATATACTCGACAGTGTTGAATTTAGTTCTACCCAAAATTGATGATTCCACTATGAAATGAGACGAAAAATATATTATAATAATTAAGAATACAAGTTATGTTTTATTGTATATTCACTAATTCCCGTTAATACAACATTTAAAATTCGTTATAGTATCTATTATTATTTATATATATCTATTATTAAAAATTTTAATTTGAATAATAGACATATTTAAATAATAAAAATTAGTTATGTCACTAGCTAGCTTTTATGTACAGCTATTCAACTATTTTTCTGATTATACATTTCTTTTATTTCACTGCTTCTTTGGCCTTATCCGACTTTAATGAACTGTATTGTGATATGTATCTAAAACAAGTATGCCGAATACTAAACAATGGTGCCATGGTTTCACTGCTTTTTGAAAGCAAACAAAGGTATTTATAAAGCGATGATTAAATCGGTACACACTACACGCATTTAAGATAAAACATCCTTTCCAATTAGTAGCTTCACCTTTCTGTATATACTTTTTTTAAATGTACTCTTTCAAGCTTAAGCTCATGCGACTTAATTTACAAGGTATTATTAAATGTGTGGTAAAGGTGTAGCGAGGTTATGTGTTATCCTACGTTCTTACTCAATGGGAAATCTGGTAAATTTGCATAGGCCTACTTATGCATGAAATTGGCAACTCTTATATAAGTAAATCGTATATTAGTTTTAATGGATACCTTTTCAGATTTATCAGTTATATTTTATCAGGATTTTTGGAATTGCTAAAAATTATGTAATATATACCATAGGAAAATATAAGAAGAAACTTAAAGTTAAGTGCCGATGAGACTTTTTAATTTTGTCTTGCATTAGTAATAATTTATCCACTTAATGTAATAACATCTTCTTGATCTTCATTTCGCTGAGGTTTCCCTGAGGTTCTTAATCTACCTTAATGGATAAAATTGTAATTAAATAGGGAAATTACTCTGACGGTCGATAAATTTCAGCATTTCGTCTTCGGCAGATTATTTAAATCCTTTAAGCCACACTACTTATATTCTTAATAAACTTTTCAACTAGGAATACTGATCTGATGCTTACAGAAGACACATGTCAGCGACTCGTTCCTTTATCTCAAGTCCTAGAAACGATATGCGATCGATGCGAGCTCAACTTTTTTTGCCACTCATTAATCTAATAGTAATACTGACATTAAGTCGGTTCATAATTTATTATAAAAACTTATCATGTTTCTAATAAGAGAACTATCTAATAAATATTTTGAAAAATAATTGAAATACAAAAAATACCTAGATTATTTTACCTTAACATATCTCTGTTATTGAATCTGAGAATTTAAGTTATTTAGTTACATATTACACCATAAAAGAATATTTTATTTTTGAAGCTAAAATGTTGGTTAACTTTGACAGGCTTTGACGTGTAATAATATTTCAGCAGGCACATGTCTGACCTTGAATTTGAAACTAGGATTGTCTTGCTCGTGACATCGTTTAGTTTCCCTGTAACATTGCGCATGGACAATTGAAATCGTGAGGTCACCATTGGCTCGGGCTGTCTCCGTATTGCAAATTTCTCTTTCCCACACAACATACCACCAGTGGCTTGTTCGATAATTATCACTTGTGTCTTTTTGTTTCTTAGATTCTTTAAAGCAACGTGTAATGGAACGTTCATTTCAAACGCTGCATACTTATACTAAATGAATGCGAATTTCGGTAAGTAAGCCGTGTCTGTGATTAATACGTCATAGTAGCCGTATTTGTTATAACTTCTTAAAACATTAAAAGCTGCCCATTTGTTTTCTGGCAAAATATATTTTATAAAAGTGTACCAAAAAATCTATACTTATTTATTTCTCATATGTTAGAGGAAATATTACAATAGCTTAGTCGTTTTATTGCTATGTCTAGTCTTATTCGATACTAAACAAACATTGTTACGGTCTGCCATTCCAGCTTTTACCGTTTTGTCATAAATTTTAATTTTATCTTTCTTGATTGAAATCAATTTGAATAGAACAATTTCGAATTAGAGTGAGATGAACAATAAAGATTGCTCGCCTTTTGGCCGGCCATTGTTCCGCGATTTGTACGCCATAACCACAAGCATAAAATTATTTTACATCCTAGGTCCTGAACTCAAGATACAGCTGTACATTTATAAATACAACCATATTAATAGATTATCCTGATAATGTTACAACGCCTACCCACTAGTTTCATTTGTATAAAATCTCAAAACAACAAATATGTTTACTTTAATTTAGAAATGTTATACGACAATTGTATTCGAAATAATACTTTAGCCAAGTGTGTAAAGGTCGTAAGTTCAAATGCTTTGAGAGATTTTGCGTTTATGCGATCGAACGACGTTTCCGGATATGTACAATAGAGCACCGATGTCAGTGTGATGCCGCTGAAGCATTTGAATGTTATCTTGGTAATGCGCGCTCAGTCCTGTCAGCACGCAGCATGTGGCCGCAAATTTAACAAGAACACATGCGACACGCACTTAGTGTTGACTTTAGAAACAATATGATACATTGCGCGGCTCTTATCGTCGATTTGTATCGTCGGAGATGGTGGGCAACCGCGAGTAAATTATTATTAAGCGTAATAGCTACAAGACGACGATAAAAGATAATAGAAGACGCACTATAGCTTCGCCCAACCCCAAAACTGGGACGGGAATTCTGTGTCTCCGTAAAGGTTAAACACGCCATTATCGCACTTTATTATCACTGACTCTTATTACGCTCCTAAATGTTGTGATTTACGATTATAATTTTCCGATGTATTTAACCCGATTCTCTGCGCATTATTAAAATGTGAAAGTTTATAATGAACAAATACAACAAAAAAGTATCGAGTATTATTTCGCGAATTGATCAAGTATTTTATTGCTCTATTTTATAAGTGTTCTTAACCCAGTTTAATCAATCGCTTATTTAAATATTGTATGATTGTATGAGAAATCAGTTATGAGCTTTGCAGTTTATTGAAAACATGAACGGTGGATATTAAAACGCTATATTTCTGAGTAAATCGCGGCGCAGGTAACATCTCACAGTAATGTAAAGCTTCTTTCTCTTAGAAATTATATTAAACTACGCTCTTGCGTGCTACGTGCTCGCCTCATATTAGTATTTCCCTGATAATTTGATTTATATTCCTTTTATTAATGAACCACGCTATGAACAATTTATCTAAAACAAACTCATACAAGTAAAATTAAGTACGAAAATAACACGAGCTCTTACGATGCCTAAGCCTATATATTTAAGAATATTATTAAAGTATAAAAGTAGCTATGTTTTTACGATATCATTATTTTTAATGCCAGACACATTTATTGCAATTATTCTGTGTATTTATAAACTTAATTAACGTTTATGTAGTTGCTAATTTCCGGAAGAATATTAAATGTTTATTTTAATTATAAAGATTAAACTAACTTAAAAAAAAATCATAATTTTATTACCATACATCAAAATATGCTATGTATGAAAATGGTTTAAATTGAAATAATTTCTAGGCAAAACATTTCAAATAGATTTTCATTTACTACTTTGTAACTACGAATGTTGCCCACAGTTAAGCTGCTCCAGCAGTAAGTTTTGACTCACTTTTAACTCTTTACTTTGAGTGCGAGTAATGTTCTGTGCGTGCTTACACAGTCTTACTATAAAATTCTAACACTGCTTAAAACCGTTCAGTTCAGGAAATGGTATACTTATATAATGCATATGTATTTAAAAGACACCAGTGTATATGAACACGATAATATATTATTAAAAATATATCATACTAAAATTATAGTTTAGACTTTTATTTCCTGTCTGTCATTATTCATCTGGCAAAGAATTGTTCTACATTAAAAATAACATGGAATATGCTTTTAATAATTTAGTAGATAACTATTTTATATTACTCAGAAATAATCTATCCAGAAGTCATTTATGGACATAAGTCATAATCAAATACGATGCGAAGGTTTTTGTTAAGGTGAGGCTATCGACCGCCGCGAATAGATTCTTGAAATTACTTTATTGGGTAACCTGTTTCCGATTACAGTAGGCGTGTGATGCGGTTATGAATCAAGAGGTGACTCGAAATACAAATGCTCACCATATTTTCGGACACCATGTTAACACCATAAAACTAATTGGAAGCCACTAATATCTTCATATATCATAAATTCAGATTACACATCATATCTTGAAGTATAATTTTAATATTTTGTATTCAAATGATTTATGTTCTAAATATCCATCTTCTGCTTTTGACCTATAATTGTATGATTAATATTAATATATATATTTTTTTATACATTTTTAATCTATTTATTTATCGATAAAAAAGCGGCATTTATTTAACCATTTAAAATGTACCGAAAATATTTACAACTTGATTCACAAAAGTATCTCATTATCTCCATAGAATACATAAAATATTACAATCCTTTCCGCTGCGTATGCACTTCAAACAACAATTGTATGGTCTTTCGTTACGTACTTACGTCGCTTCCTAGTCCCATATTGGATATTCGAACTCGTTAAAGTCCTAGTAGGAACGGTATGTGTAAACTAACCGAGCAAATCTCACTCTAATTCTTGTTTATGAAACTTTAAACCGCATAATGAGATATAAAATCGTGTAGCGGCTTCCCATAATCAAATCAGAACCGTCTATACGCCGATCTTGAAATATCGATACATTCTTCTAATGCGCTATCGATAGCTTAACCTGTTTGAATACATATTTTGTACAAGATGACCGCATTTCGCTCTTCATATTTAATGGTGAACTGACAACACCATTGCGTTCTCTTACTTGGTTGATTTTTTGTCGGTCTCATTAGGTGCTCACCATTAATAAAAGTCACGATGAATATCTTCCGAGAGCTAGTGACACGGATTTAAGCGCCAACATAATACTTGTAATGTACGGCCTAATAACGTGGGATACCGTTTATAGTAACCTCGCGTATTCTGAGAAGCCTAACGGTCCAGCCGGCACGATATAAAATGCACCAGTTTTGTCATAAAATCCAGCACGCTCCGATGTCACTTTATGACCTGTTAACCTAAGATTTTGTCATAATATCCGGCCAGTTACATTTGATGCAATTTGATTACGTCAAAATTCAAGAAAAACTTGAATACTTCTTAAAAGATTTATCTTTAACGCAAAATAAACTTAAAACAATTCCGTAACGAAACTCGCCGACATGATAAAGACCATTCGTTTTCAGTCGTGATGCAGTGTTCGGAAGATATTTCTCTCAAAACCATTACTTAGTGCTAAGTCGACACTGGAAATGTCAAAGCTCATATATTTGACGATTTCACGAACTCTCGCGCTAGAAATTCTAAGTGCTATTTATCCATATCAGTATAGAGGATGCCATTCCTAGCATTTGACCTAGACTTCTTTGAACCCACATTTCCGTATTTGTAACGCAGTCATATTTTAATGCCTTCTTTTGTATTTTATGATATATGTATAAGGAGAAAACTGTACGCTACATAAACTGTTAAAAACTTTCAAATGCTTTGAATAAGAAATGTATCTGTAGCGGTCCTTGTTATATCAGCGAATACTTTGTAACAGTAAGTTATTAAGAAGCATAAACATTTAAGACATAATGTTAAGTTTATATCAAGCATAATTTCCCACAGGTCGGCTGTAACAGCGGTATCATGGCATCCACAATCTGGATTATTGGCGTCGGTAGATCGAGGAAAGCGGGCTGTCATTTGGGGAGACTTGTGACACGCCTGGGACCACATCCCGCTCCCGCCGTCTTGTCAGGTAAATCTTAAAATTCTATTAACATAATATCTTGTAATTTAATTCAAAATAAAGCTACAATTTTAACGAATAATTACATTAACTTTTATCAAACATAGCATATTTATAACGCAATCTCCCGAAAAGGAGCTTTATGTTTTTATTTCACACTAAAGTTCAGTCAGAAAAGTTTTTTAGAAATTTACTTACAAAAAAATAATTCCAAATGAGCGCTGATCACATTCACTGAGATTTTGAAGGAATCAATATTTGATACAGGTATATTTAATTAAAATACGTTTAACATCATATTTAAAGTTTATATACCTAATATAGTAACTTTGTTACGAATCAATTTATATAAAACTATTCCGTTACTTATTAAGTGACCGACGCCCACAACCGAAGCTACTAGCCGTAGACAACTGATTTTTTTCACGTTGACTAGGAATGTAGGGGAGCATTAGTAAAAGATAAATCTATGCATATCAAAAGCATACATATTGAAAAAGATTGAATTGAAAATACAATATTAAAAGTATTTGTAGAGCGAATATACCGTTAACCTGTAAGATTTGTGTATCAATAGGAAATGTAACGTTCCTCGGTTAATTATGAAACTACTATTAAACATAATGAACGGAACAGAATTATTTTATTTTTAATTAGTCAAAGACTATCTATCTGTCTTTATGGAACTAATTAAATTTATTAACAAGATTTTTTTGGCTTGAAATCATTTATTTGTGAAAGCAATACGAAAGTGTGTTGCATTTTTTGTATCTATAAAAAATAAAGGCATGATAAAAACTTTTCTCATTAGTTGCCGAATTATTTAGGCTACTTTAAACAACAAGTTTATTAATAACTAAAGTTTTATTTTATGCTCCAAAACAGTTTACACTTTCTTTATATAAGAGCTACCGCGATAATTGCATTTATGTTTCAATTGTTACAAGATATTTCAAAATTTAGCACAAATTGAAAATTATAAAAATTTCATTAGTTCGTAAAAATTTATTTAATGGTAGTCCGTTTGTAAAAAATAATACTTTATTATATATTTTTTTAATATATACTTTAAATACATTCCGAATAACACTTTCTGAACGATCAACATTTCAGTATTACATATATAGTTAAAATTAAAATATAATTTTAGAGAAAAGGCAGTACACGTGTTTTTATTAAATTTACAAAATAGCTTTTATCAACAACGCCAAAGAGGCGTGTAATAAAGCTTCAGTTCAAATTAAAATCGTTTAATAGTAAGAAGATATTAATTTTTTAAATCATAATTACTACAGATTTATTATAATTTCTTTCTAATTTGCAGAATATTTTTTACAAAAAATATTATATTTTTTAATGTTTACGTACTTTCGTATAGTGCGTGGTGGTCAAAGCGTCATTCCGTTTTCAGCTTTCTACATATAAATGATGAATACCTGTGCGCTTTGCCTAACCATATCAATCAAACAATTCGATACAGGTGTATTAATATTAAAATAATTATTATATGCAAGATTATATTGTTTTATATATTATTGTATAACACAAATATATGTAAAAAAATACAAATCGCTAGTTTTTTACATTTTGAACACATTATATTTGTAACATTTTTTAAAATGTTAATCACACACTTGGGAAATTGTAAAAATATTTTTAGAAAGCGTATAGGAAATTCTAGTCAGCTGGATTTAGATCGCATGGCTTAGCGGTCCGAGCGCTTGGACGGGTTTGAATCCCATATTTTTATACGCTTTCTAAAAGTATGTTTTTCACATTATACTTTTTATTCAACTAAACAAATCATAAATATAATTGCGACTAAATTTATCTCAGTACATTACTGACTTCAATAACATTCAACTGGTGATTTGACCATAAGAAGTGCAATGTAACTCTTCGGCTGAGTCCACTACACGTAGTTCTGAGACGTGGAGGTCGCAGTTCACACTTATGCCGTCTAGACATGTTATTTCTTTACATTTGTTATGTACGCAGTATTAAATGTCTCTATATGTGTACATTATAACGGCATATCTACTTACAAGTAACGAATAGTTAATAAAAAGCAGTTAGTAATTACTGTACAAATTATAATTATAAAAAATATATATTTTGGAACGGGACTAATACTATGAAATAAAAAGGAAGTCCTAGATTCGATAATTACAGCAATTAATAATTATCAAACATAAATTAACACATGTTAGAGCTGAATTAAAAACTACAGCATTTTATTTTATATTGAACGGATGCTACTATTGTGTTAATAATAATATCGAAGTGAATGGAATAGTTAATAAACATTGAATGGTAGTGACTGACAGGCTTCTACCGCATGGTAATTTGACGGTAATAGCCTATCTGACCTAATCACCTAGGCATACCAATAATTTGACCATTAGCTATACGAAACATTATTGTTAAAAATGACTGTGGAATACGTCGGACAATGCAATGCTGCCGACAAGTGAAAGCGTGACTTTCGACTTTCATTGGGTTTTTGTACAAGTGTATGTATGAGTTCGCGCCGGCTGGTCCATATTGTCTCGCGACATGAATTTACGGTATATGCTCTTGACTCTTTTCTGCGATTTTTATGCACACATATAATAATGTACACATTTATTAAGCAACGCTCAAGCCTCATAAAACTTATGACCTTTCTCAGCAAGACACTACAACAAAAGGTATATCCGTAACATTTACGAGGTTCGTGGTAGAAATAACTTATGGTGTCTGCTAATCTAGTATTCACACCATGAACGTAAGTTGAATTTTTTATGATCATATTTAATAATGTCAGAGCCGTATAAAATATATTTACTTAATAATTAAATTAATATATAGCCTAGGTGTGTAATTCTAACTTATTAAACACTTTGTTACTTTGTGAAAATTAATTAAAAATGTCATATCCATTGATACTGCTGGTTATTTAAAAACGCTGTAAAGGAAATTGTACAATGGAATGCCATTGTACAATTACCTTTACACCGTGGTGGATCTCGAAAGTTCTATCTATAGATAATAATAGAATAGAGTATTGGGTGACAGAGCGGTAGGTACCGAACTCTGTAAAAATAATACGAGTAGAGACGAACGAGATGGTTCGCCATACCGTCAACTTCGCGCTTGATTAGATTACATACAATCTCCAAGTTACAATTGCATAAAAAAAAAGCGAACGATTTAATAATAGTCTAGATTTTATAAACACGTGATCGGTGCTGTGCTTTATACAGTTTTATATTGACATACTTAATTCTTGTTCTTGTAATTTGCAAATTCCAAACTTGCATGAATGTAAATAATACATCTTAATATCAATTTCAATAATGCCTATTGATAGTTTTTTTACATTTTTTAAAGTGTTATTCCCAAACTAAGGAAATTGAAAAAGACATATTTAGAAAACGTATAAAAATTTTAACGCAGCGGATGGCTTATCGAACGCATGGCTTAGCGGTCAGAGCCCTTGAACGGTTTTCAAGAGGCGCGAGTTCAAATCCCGCTGCTTTCAAATTTTTATACGTTTTCTAAATATGTCTTTTTCATTGATATCTTGTTCATTGCTAGCTGCTGAATGCTAGTAGTGTTATATTTACACTTAATAATAAAAATAGTCATCACAGATATATTAATATTCTGGAGGGTAAAAGCCGGATACTTGCCCCACTTTTAAAAATGTTTTTTTATTAAAAATTATGTACTTAATAAGAATAATGCAACATTTACATGAAAATACATGTCCTTAATGTACTATATAAACCTATTTTTGTCAACATGACTAATAATAATTTTGAGTAAATACTGTTTTTTAGACCTCTAAAAGAACGGATAGTTGCCTACTGTTGCGGATAGATGGCTCATGTTAAATATACTTCGGAGGATACTTGCCTGGTGCAAGGATAGACGCACCTCAATGATTTTTCAAATAAAAACAAACATATCAATTCAACTAATCAGTTAATACTATTTTTATTAAATAGCTATCATAATAATTATGAGACTTGACTTGAACTTTCCTTCAACTTCTTTTCAATTGATAAACCGTCAGAAATCAGCTTGTCTAAAAACTATTTCGGGATTTTTTTAAGAAAGCTTTAACTATTATGGTCCATTATTGTCTTCAAGCTTCAATACATGAGCCACCACGCTTTTTTTATTTTTTCAGCGTATTTTCCTAAAAAATTAAGAAAAAACGTGTTTATATTGTGAGGCATTTTGTTCAACTAGAATGAATGCATGAAACAGCAAAGCATCGCCATCGCTGTAACTTTATAGCGATAATAGATATTTATGTGGGATTTGCTTTGTTCACACTAACGTTTTTGAAATTTATGTAACAATCAAAAAATGTATATGCTATAAACTAGAATCTAGAACTACAGACTGATTTTGCTCCTAGGGCCAACTATTCTTTTAGATACGCAGACTTGGCCATTTTATTTCTGCAAAATAAATAAATGAAAAGCATTTAGTAGTAAAATGTAATAAATAGTGTAATTTAAACTAGCATACAAGGAAAATAAATTGGAGTGAAACTATAATCAGTTATAAAATATTCAACAAAAATTACTTACCAATATAGGATCAACGCTTGTCTAAGTTTCACCGCGGTACATTTTCGTTTTCACCGACGAAACGACACCAAGGGCCTTGAGAAGGGTCCTTACCCTAGACTACAAGCAAATACTTATTTGCATCAATTAACTTTATTTTATCATATGATATTATAAAGTAATTCGAATTTGCAATAGAGCTTTAGGAAGTGCTTATATAAGAATTAACTATAAAACTTAGGATGTATTCAATTACAAATTGTCGTGTCTTGCGATCTGATAGAGCAATAGGTATATTATATATTTTTTACCTTCTTGTTAGAAGCTATCGATAACGGTACTACTATGAGAATGAACAGGCATTTTATAAGCAATTAGCTTCTGGGAAATGACATCTAGTATAAATTGTAATAAGCTTTTTATTTTTCGAATTAAAATATTACATTTTAAGTGTAGCTTATAGGTTTCAGTTACAAAAGTTTATTATACATCTGCTTGCGTATATGTTTTATATCTATATTTATGTTCAAATTAAAGTAATAGGTTTCATTACTATAACTAGCACACTGTTGGGTAAAACACCCGTTGCCTTAGCAACGTGTATATGAACTCATATAGTGTTTGTAATATATTAATTTATTTTATTAATTTAATATATTTCTTATAGTTATCTTCATAAAATATTTGCATAATTCTTGTAGAAAAGTGTTAAATTTTTTCTTCCTTTCACGTGTTAATTAATATATAAATGATAAAGACAATGATAATTAGTAGAAGAATGCGAGTTTTGAATAGTTACTCAATAATTAATATTTCCTATTTAGATTAATATAAACAATAAAATAAACGGTGAATGTGCAAATATGTTGTAAAATTAGTTATCTCACAGACAATCTAAAACAATATAATACAATACGTAATTAAATTATTTAAGATAACATGAACGAGCGAGAGGATGATCTTAAGTAAAATCTTGGATCATTATCTTATATTACCGCTTAATTAAGCTGGGCTACTGTATACAAAACTGTTATATAATGTTGTCAAAAACGGTCTCCGTTCCTCTCGCTGGATACCGTTGTTCTGCGTCGGGTGATTACCGTTTCGGCGTAATGACCTCTACAATCACGACACGAATAGATACTAATCGTTTCGTAACTGATAAGATAAACGCATTCCGTCCGCTGCTACTACTGTCACCAATCCATCAGCTCTATTAACAAATAACACGCCATTAGTTAGTAACCGGACTTCAAGCGCGACCTAATGAATGCGGTGAATTGCACCTAATGAAAATGCAGCTATTCGACAGATGAGCAATGACTAGAATACTCTTTGATCTTCACTCTTTAAAAGGTTATCGTAAATTATCCTTTTCTCATTCATATAATCAGTAAAATTATATTGAACGTTATCGTTAATATTTTAAAAGTGGCCACTATGACTGGGTCACGAAGGAAATATATCTAAGCAATATTTCACATAGACAACAAGCACATTAAATTATATTGAAATGAAAGTTTGGAGGCTCATAGTACTATGATTTGTTGCTAGAGACTCATTTTTCTTTTTTGCTAAAAATAGTATTTTAAGTGGTGAAAGGTTGATTTTTAACATGTGAATATTTTCCGCGTAAAAGAGACAAACTGATATCCCTTTATCTCGTCAAATTACGCTTATGTTCCGTTATTAGATTAATTTTAAATTCAGCTTTATTTGCATATTGTATGTAAATTTTAATAACTTAAAAGAACTTCAGCTAAATAAAATTGTTATAATAAAATATTTTACTGTTACTTAATGTTTAATAAAAAAATATTTGCGCACTGTATATAGCCTAATTGAGAGCCATAATTGAGACTCATTATGTCTAATTAGATTTAGAATAAGTAAAAAATATGATAAATCGATACGCAAATTTACCTCTTAGGGTGTCATACTTATGCGAAAATATAGATGAGTCGTTTGACAATGATGACTGGTTTGACGATCGTTGGTGGCTAATTAAAATTACTTACGCCATTTCTTATCGCATTAACTCTAGCGTTACATTGCTTTTAATGGAGAAAGACATCGTCGGATATCGACACTTGGGCCGACATTGATATCGCCTTCTAATAGACGTTCAATTTAGTGATACCGTTTTAGTATAATTATATTTTTTTGTTTGTTCACAAGGCCGGTAGTCCACACGCAACGAGTTGACCGGAGCCGGGTTAATAACAGTTATTAGCGAATCGCTATGAGAAATCGGTAACAATGAGCACGGAACACACTCATTGCCTGTGTCCCATTCATTTTACTTTTTGCGATGCTATCTCTTGTCTTAAGTATGTGGGTCGCTATGTTTTTCTCTTATTACCTTTAAACACCTGAACGAGAGGAATTGCCCTCGAGCGAAATTAGTATATTATCATGATTGAATTATCTTCACGCATTTTGTGGGCTATCATTTTGCCATTTGTATGAAATTTTAATATAACAGTGCGATATATTCTTATACCGTTTATATATATTGTATCTACTAAAATAAGAAATTGTTATTATTTATGTACATCATACACAGGTCCATTATAATTATTACTAACGATTTCCGTATATAGATTATTGATATCTCAGCCTAAGTAAATGTTGGTAATCCACTAACGAACGATATAAATCCTTTGCTTGGATTTGATTTGAAATAGTGCAGTGATATACATGAGAACAGTAAATAACGGTAACCACACATTTAACGTATCAATTTATGCAAGAATTAATTAAACACATACGTATTGACAATTTACAATTATTATTATTATTTAGAAAATTGTAAAATTGATTTATTTGTAAAATGTACTATTTTGCTAATTAATCCATTCCGAAATCTGTGTATTATATACTCGTACTTTTGATTTTTAAGGGGTTTTTACCCTCCATTTACAAGACATATTCTGTTAAATATTTTGATATTGTAATCATAAATGAACGTTTGCACTTTATTTACGATGTTATAAATAATTCATACTTATACACTTAAGAACATATATTTATCCAATTCGTTTTCTCGCGTAACGTATATATATATAATACACTTATACTTTAGAGGCAGACCTATTGCTATGACCTATGCTAGTCAGATATAATTTACCGATTGCAAATAATATTGATTGTGAGAAAGCCTATATGGTTCTTCTTATAACTACTTAATGACAAATAAGTAGGCACTATATAAGAAAAAACATTACTCATTTTCACATTAATCGCTCAATCTGCCAAGTTATATATTTAAAACGGATGCATGGCGGAGCCTAACAATAAAATCGCCGTATTCCATCCAATATATATAGGTAACATTTTAACTGACCTAGCTGCATTCAAATACTAATAAATTTTCCATACAAAGAGCGTTCCATATAAGCTTACAAAATAACGCGAGCAATATTTTTATGGCCTATAAAACTAGGAAGTAGTGTAAATCTTATCATACTATCAAGTAGATTTTAATAGAGTTTAAGAACTTAATAAACATGACGTTTATTTTCAGATAACCAATCAGCTCCTCGAGGAGCCCGAGGGCGATGGTGCAGAAATGTTCGACTTCTTGCGTGGTGTCACCACCGATATTCTTCACAGATTTGCATAGAGTCACGCTCAATGACGTGAAAATTTACTTTATTATAATGGATTTTTTTACATTACACTGAAGTGATTCGTTCGTATCTATCCGACGTCTACATACGACGTGATATCGATCGAGGTAATCCAAAATAATATTACACGTAATATCTTTGATAAAATAACGTGATTGTGTTACAATGGAGGTGCTATGTTTATTATACCTTGTTTCTTTTTTATAATACTCGTGCAATGTTGCTTGACTGGCGTGTATATATAAAGTAAGATATATTCAATAACTAAATTGTTTATAATTGAATACATTTCGATGTCACTCCGTTTTGGTAAATAATATTGTAAAAAAAACTATTTTTAAAACTATTCTGTACATTAAATTTTCTTTTGACGTTTGCTAAACAAACTGTAACGTTATGTCATATATTGTAAGTTATCTGCAAATAAAATTGGAAATCTTAAACGTGGGAATTAGGAATTGCAACAATAGCGAGAAGTACTAGGCCAATTTAGATGATCGTGATATGAACATTACAATGCAGCGTCTTCAAATTCAGAGTACAATGAGCGATAAATGAATAGGCTTCGTATATAACTGTCAACGTGACATGATATTTGTTTTACTTAGGGTGGATCATGGGCCACCTGTATTTGGCGCTCATTAGCACACAATGATAGAATTCCACTTGTTACTGACTCCTATACAAGTATAAGCTTATAAGGTTACCGTCCACCTTATATTTCCGAGACTAGCCAAACAAGTGCAGCATTTAGGCCCATGAATAAATACAAAACGTCGAAATTCATAATTCAAATAAATTAAAATCACTGTCTTACTGAAATGTTCGAACAACGAACATTTTCCCCTAGTAAATTTGATTAACTAAAAATTCGATTGAAGCACTCAATTAGTACACTCTTGTTAGAATCTTTCATTAAACATTATATATGTGGTAAAAATATTTTGTATAAATCGACAATTACAGAGTTGCATATCACACATGCATACTAATAATAGATAGAGTCCAACAAATGAGAGTTCAGTGGCATCTGTTATATGTACCAAGCTAATGTGAACTAAAATTTTGTTATTAAACAAGTCGTAGGAAGTACACAACTAATGCGAAATAGTGAGCGCCGCGGGCGACACATCCATAATCCTGTGATGCGTGTTTTGACAGACGCGTTCGAATACTTTTTGTTGAAGTTTTTATCACATTTTGAACTAACAGTCCATTGACCTCACTCTATTTATAAAGCACAATTTTCACATGTAATTACGCGCATAACAGGCCGCTTAATTACCCGAAACTGCGACAACGGCGCGGCGGCCGGAATTCACAAAAAAATCTAATCCGCTGCCGCTGAACTTGCGTCAATTTAATGTTGCGTTCGTCGCGATTTACGCCTTTACCAAAATGGCGTTTGGTCTCTCTACATTATAATATATTTCTTGCCAACAGACATGTCATACTATTTAAATAATGTAAAATTCCCAGTGTTCTTTATTAAGACATATATTTATCTAACGGTGAGGGCCATGCTTAAAATATCGTTAGTTACGACGAAAACTAGTCATATAAGTTTTTGTATTTCAATTTATTTAGTTTTGACATGTTTATTTATTTACTTTTCTATATATGTCCATTTTTAAAGCAAAGGATGAATGAGCATGTTAACTCTTTGAAGATATATTAATTAAATAGATCCCATCTACGAATGTAAAGCATGTAAGGGATATATTGAAATGACGTTTAAATTATATGAATAACATGAATTTATCAGTACCCAAACACTGGTAAAACAAGTTATTTATTAAAATTTGACCGTATATCTCAAACACAAACGGCTTAAATATAATTATAATATACCGTTTGCGTTTTATTACATATGAACGCACATTTTAATTAAATTTTAATAAAAGTTAATGATATGAATTCTGTTCGAAGTGGAGGGCGATATTCGCACTACGACCGTAACGGTGCTTTTTGATGCCCGTGTAAAAATAGTCGTCACATGTTTATTGTTACTTTTATATTATCAATTCAGCTAGTGTGCTGAAAAAAAGTGCCTTTTATTGTATTTATATAATGTACTTATGTATTATATTTTACTAAAGTGAAAAGAAAGTATGTTGCCATTTATTTTTGCCGCATATATTGAATAAATTATTATTATTAATCAGTCGGGAGTTCGTTGTGTCTACGCTAGATATGTAAAATATATAGTAATAATATCTAAAATTAACAAGACTGTTGTCTATAACGTAAGTGTGTCAAATAAGCACAGTTTTAAACATGTTAACATTGTAAGTTATATTATTTCAAGTATTTATAAAATATATTTTTCTTATATTGCATCAAAAATAGAAAAAAGTAATTTACACATTTAACTATTTTAACTTATACAAATATTTTCATATTATATTGCATATGAGTATGCATACATGTTTGTGATATCTTTAGTGCAGTCAAAACAGGTTTTTAGTTTGAACGCCTTTAGAGAACTAAATAAAAGTAGTTGTTTGTTAACGCAAGAATTTACTGCTAATCGTAATTGAATGTCAGGTATAACTGTTTTTAATTAAACAAAAAGCTATTTAACAATGGCACCCATTACTCTTAGCACATAGTTCTTGTCGCTTATGCCACCTGCATTTAATTATTAAACTATATGTAACTATATGAAGCTAAGGGTTTCCCAATTAACTTTATTACTTTTTAGATTATTTGCGCGATTAAATGCTTCTGAAATATTAAAAAAAACTAGTCAAAAATAGTTCTAACACAAAACGAACTTTAATTGATGCGGAAACTTAAACTATAGATATTGTTAGCATTACAAAATTCATTACAAGCAGAAATTGTGCGATCTAACTAAAAACAGGTATTACTGCAATATTTTCTTAAATCAACACTTTTTGGTATTGATTTTCGCGAATCAAATTAAATTGGAAAATTATATCGGTTTTCATTTTGGATAAATCAACACTAGTCGGCGATATTTTTAAACATATTTATTGATGACTATTTGATTCTCAATTGCATCATTTAAGTTTGTTACATTCTTTAAGATAAATATCATTATAATAAGTAGATATTACTATGTACCTTAAAGACTTCTAATACATTTTCAAGAATAAATTACTTTCAGTATGCAATTTTCAGTTATAAATTATACATTTACAGTTACATGTAATACTTCTTTAATGGTTTAATAAATAAAAGATTATTTATTATTTTCCATACATAAACGTAAACCCTTTAAAAATCTTCTCAAAATAATGCTATATCGTTTAATATAAATATTGTGATAAATTTAAAAAGTTTAAATTAGTCATCTTTTTGTTAAATATATAAGTTACGATATGGTTTCTATAAATTACATTTCTATTTGGAGTACATTGAATATTATATGTATATATAATGCATAATAAATTAAGATTGTAGTAAGTAAGAAAATGTTGGCAACTAGGTGTTTAAATGTGTGGTGTACTTTAATATTTTTATACATAAAAAATATTAAATGTCGTCTTTAGTACAATAACAAATCGAAAATATTTCAAATACTAATCGTATCAAAATAATTAAGAATATTGCAAAAGAAAAATTGATTGTTGAGATATTTTCGAATATTGATAATATATATTATATACACACATATGGTTTTATTGTTTTATATAATTTGGAATTACGACGAACAATTAGCTCCTGCAATTGTCTAAGCCTGAAGGTATATTTAGCGTCTGTTTTACGACGTTCTTTAAAATATTTATTAATAAGTACATGTTGCAAAATACACGTTTTATTATTTCTAGAAAGTTATTTTTTAGCTTCACCTTACCATATTGCATAGCAATTATAAATTCACACGTCCATTACGGGCGAGTACAGTTAAGATCCATCGGAATGAAAACAACAACCGTCACGGGTTATTTATTCAAATGCTATTTGCCTATTGACATAGTAGTCATGTCTCCAAAGACTCGCTTTACAAGCGTTGTGGTGTATACTGTGTGCTAGTGGTGGGCGATAATTAATCGATTACTGTAATCGAATAGATATGTGATAATCGAGTAATTATTTTTTATGCCGTAACTTTCCAATTTTACCTAAATTCCCATTTCGCTTAAAATGCTTTTATTGATTATAATAATTGCGAAATTATGTTCTGACGTATCGCAATTAATTGCAAATAAGATATAGTAAAATCTTAACGTATCTGCACATATTTCTACTAGTTGAGACATCTACGAAGAAGAAAGACCTAAGTAAGTTGACATTACAACGATGGCAACATTATTCCTTAATGAATAAATACTCTTTTTAATTTTCTATTGTCAAATATGATTTTGTACATCTATTATAAAATTATACATCACGTACCTACTAGTAGTAGTATATTGCTAGAAAATATCATTGTATCTCGAGAGAAAATAGAACTCGAATATTTTTTTACTTGCATTTACAATCACCCACCAATTATGTACATAATTTCCGTGACTTCGTTCGCAACCTCTTGCCACCAGAAAGTAATCACTTAAATAAAAAATGTTTGTAACCATTTTTACGTTTCTTACTCACTTCTTTTAATTTTATTTCTTTTCTATTTACCATATAAGTGGTTTAAATAGACGTAAGCTTTTTTAGTTTCTTGGCTACTTTGAGACATAATTTATCTGTCTGTAATCTGTATATATTTAGCTCACTTTATATATTGCTCAAGATAATATATTTTTTGCATAAAAACATGGCAGTGGTAGGTATAACATAAAGTACTCGGACGGACAAGCGGACAATGACCTCATAAGTCGTCTATTGATGAAAGATTGCACGAATCTTACCAATAAGGCTTTAACCTACAACTTTGGTAAGATATTGTTACCATTCGTGGACTGGGGCATAATGATCTGTGAAACAACTGGACTGTTATATATTTGTTTCAACGCCCAACATTGATTTGATGTAAGTATATTTTTTATTTTATCTTCCAACTAAAAAGCTTCATAAAAAATACTTATAAATAAATATGAAACGCAGTGGGTCAAACTATAAACGCGATTGGTTGTGGGTTCGATTCCCACTCAGAATTGATTATATTTCAAATTATTTTCATTTCCTCTGCCTTCTATGAAAAGTGGAGTGTCTTAAAACAAGGTTCTCTCTGAATAAAGCATGCATTATAGATAATCATATTTTGCTCTAGCTTTATTTACCATACATACGTATGAACAAAATCGTTGGTTTCCGATAGTAGTAGTTCATTAAGTTTTCTTGTTGGCTTAATTATACCGTCGAGTTTATAGCTTACATTATTGTTCCATTACAGAACAACGGCATCTTTTGGTATTAAGAGCTTTCGAAAATTACAATCAGTTATCTTGATTCCACACTTAACACACGTTAATGTATAACGCAATTTAATAATTGAAATATTAAATAATTATGTACTTTGATTAATTAATAATATTTTTGATAATTTTCAGGTTATTATTTATTATACAATACATGTAAATTAATAGCCCTAGTTGAATGTATAATGTAATATATTTAATTACAGATAATATGATGTTTGATATAATATATATTTTTAAATTATGTTGACGAGAACATTGTGTCTGGATTAAAAAAAAAAGAAGAACACACAAATACCTCTACTTATTTTTCTGATATCGAAACTCGGCCCCTGCATATTAAAATGACGAAAAGCTTGAATCATCGTAATGTAACCACAAGAGTTTAAACTGTGAAACATAACACTTTTAAAAATACTTTTTGAAACTTACAGAATAGGATCAAGTCGACACTTGATTTCCACTTAAACGGCTATAAACTCCACGAGTCAAATTTTAACTAATAAACAATTTATACAGCAGTAGATAATTTGACACGTACCAAGTCCATCAAGACGGCGCGGTCAATTTTTAACCAGTAAAATAATCAGAATTTCAAAAAAATATCAACACCTTCATTGTTCATCTTTATAAGTGAATTCAACTTGAGTACTAGCATCCATAGTTTGGGAATACTGGCATCCATAGTTTGGGAATTGCTAGAGAAAAATAAGTCTAAACACATCAGTGAACTCATGATCACCCTACAAGGAGAGCAGCGTCATACAAATCCTAAATGACAGCTGAAGGTGAGCTCAGGAGGTCGACGGTCGCGGCATGTCACCGACGAATGCGCGTGCGCGCCTAATGGGCGCTTATTACTCTCTACCCAATTAGTCCAACGAGACGAGATTGCAGTCCTAAAGGTATAGTAAATCACATAGAAACAACCACCTTGACAGTTTATTCTATTGTAGCTTTGAAGTAGATTAATTTTCATATATTATACATTTATAAAAAACGATTCTCAAATATACCTACCACGTGTGTGAAAATATTTTTCGTAGCTACATACGAACTTTAAATTGCCTACATCAATTTAAGAAAATTTTACTACACAATTTTCCAGCAAATTGGACGGCAACAATGTCGTCTGATTTCCTTGAAAATTAGTCTCTTGATCTGATTATAATACAATATTACACATGAATAACCTAACCTAAAGGCCAGGACCACAAGAAAACACTTGCCTTTTTTAGTTTACCACAATATGTCGGTGAGTAAAATCTTAACATTATGTATTACCTAAATTATTTTGAGGATATACCACTTGGTTAGATAGATTTACCATTAGATAGATGTCACTAGATAAATATTGAATAGTGTCAAATGGGGTTGACGTGTGTGTCATAGGTATATTTAGATTTTAAGATTTAAACAAACCGTTTATTGTCAGCATTTATAGACTATAGACCACTTACATAAATTTCATTAGGAATTTAGCTAGCCATTTCACTAGCTTACATTATTAATTGAAACTACATTTATCGTAATGAACGTAAAATGAGTGCGTATAATTTTTTATGTTACGCTTTTTGTATTCCATTATCACTATTGTATTAAACACATTTACTAAATGATTATAATTTTTTTGATACTAAATTGCGAGGTGCGATCTGCATCGTCATCCATCTTCACTGTTGATTCATCCGAGTTATATTCATTAATTTATTTTAAGACGATAACATCTTGACGGATGTATGTACATTATTACAGGTGGTTCGTTCTATGTTTTCCTCTAATGGACACATAGATATCTGATTTCTCCGAGGGCGGACCGTACGGTCCAAATGGCGACTATCAATAGACCGAAACCGATATGCAAAACAAAAATAACGTTACTAGCGCGTCGTTGTTAGTTTTTTGCGGTGACAAAAAAGTTCTCGTCCGAACTCATTATGGCCAGTAAATTGGACATGGCATTGTAATTATAATGTGCGATATTTAGGTAGTAATTAAAGGGGTCGAGGCGTGGTTAATCGACAGGTGTAGGAGCTCCGCGTTAATGACCTAGTGAAAGCCGCTCCGCGAACACTCAGGCAGGCGGACGTCGAGAGGACTCTTGACCGCGACACGGTCAATATAAGTATGAACGGGAACCGCACCGACGCAGACCACAACCTACATCAACCACAATGCAAGCCCGGCGCAAATGGAAAAATACCTGCATAAGTGAACGGAAACAATAGCAATACTACGTGCGAACTTGGTGGCAGATGTAAATCCGTTACTTACCAGGCGATCTGAGCTAGTGTGCCAGATATATTTAGTAGAAAGTCACGTTGCACTGCTCGTCTCAGTATCTATTACATTGTATGCATCTTTCGTACATATTAGGGCATATTCCTAAAAATATATATATTTAAAATTATTTGATTCACTCTAAAAATGCACCAAATATAACAATTTTAGTTTCTTATTACAATGTTAAAACTAATATTACAGCCTAACTAATATTTATATGTAATAAAAAAAAAGCATATTTACGTCCCCGATACGACGTGGAAACAAAGATTGCCACCATGTACATCTGTATTTACAACGTGTATTTGCTTACGCTGATATACTGCGGGCGACGCAAATTAATAAAACCTTTCCAGACAATTACGAGGGACCTTACATAATTAGAGAGCAGGTTCCCTAGGGACCCATTAAGCCACCGTGGGCAGAGCTTGAGGCAATGTTTTGTAAAATAAAGTGAGCTAGGATGCGAATGCATTGCTCTAGAATGTGAGGACAGCCCGGAGCACACGACTCGAGCGGCAATTAGTGCGCGGGTTTTAACGAAGATATTAATTGTATTTTTTAGTTACTATCTTGAGGCGGCTCGTTTAATTTGTATGTAGAACAATGAATTCTTCTAAATAACGGTTCTTTTATTAGAAGGTGCATACATTACATTGGAAACAAATAGAACGAACATAGGTTATTAACCGTAGGATCGTAAAATAAAATTAACTTATACCAATAATTATTTTTAATAGCTATTCACACGGAGTAGAGGGTCTGACGCTTATCACCATAAGTTGCATAAGCTATAAATGTATTTGTTCTGCTCACCATTTCGTTCAAAGCTTAAAAATTTCTAAAATTAATATACTTTAGATCAAAATCCGTGTTGAGTCGGCGGAAAACATAATATTTGACCACTAACTTTTTATGACGACACATAATCATATATAAGAAAATGTTGAAATTTATAAAGCCGTTTATGTATATTCAGTGACATAGATAAAATTTATGGTTTAAAACTGTATTTCATTAATTTTACTTATAAGATTCTGTCAGTTAATAACATCTAATCAGTTTTAGTAAGTAGTAATTTTTCATTAAATATTTAAATCAACTTATATTTTTTTTCTTTTGTATACCGTTACAGTGCCTTAATTTGTGCGATAATTTAAAAAAATGCAAGAGCAGAGAAATATAATTTAAAAAGATGAACTTAAATATCTACCACTCATGGTTTTATGTTTAATAAACGAGAATCGAATTTGTAACAAGCCCGTTATGATGCCCAAATTTTTACAAGATTTAATTGATATTCTTAATACTTTCATAGCTATGAATAAAGAATAATTTCCTTTATTTTTATATTTTAACGTATTATGCCCATAATTGGATATTGCCTCTTGGCTATATACCTATATAGACAATGTAACAATTAGAAAAACACAGTTTTTTAGCAATCTTCCCTGATAATTGCTAACAAACAAATGTTATCATAATCTTACAAATTTTGCGTATTTGCGGAACTTGAACATAGATTTCCTATGTTTTTATTTTATTATACCCTCTGGTCCTAAAACAAAGCGTGGCGTTGAGTGCCGCCACTGAACACACAATGTTTCGACTTCATACGGAAAGTGGAGAAAGAAGTGACTTGACACTAGGTTCTTTCTAAGTACCATTCCATGAGGTAAAAGTGTAGCTAGAAAAAAACTGAAGAATTGTATGCCAATAATTAATCGTTAATGTTAAGTAAACTCACACGAGTAAACGCTCTTTATTGCCTATTATAATAACTTCACATTTAAATGCTAATTTATTTCAATGACTAAAAACGATGTATCCAGAGGATGTTACGAGAAGCAAATTATTTTACAACCGTCAATACGGCTGTAGCTTTGAATCAGCGCAATTAAATCAATCAAGTTTATCGCACAGATTGACGCTTCGCTGTTTTAATTAGTATAGAAAAAGAGATAAACATGCAAATTTAGAATGAAGTTCACACGAACTGAAGATAGAATCTAAGAGAATAAATAAAATTAAACTGTCTACGGCTGCAAGCAAGACGTTGAATTAGAAATATCACTACTATAATCATGAATTTAAAGTTGGCATTACCGTAATCTTGATCGTATTAAGAGTGTATTGTAAATACTAACGCTTTATATTGATGGACTTAGTACAGCTATAAACAGGTTATCGATATACCTACAGGAATACTATATTGAGTACTAAATTGATTATAATTAATTGCTTCAAACTTATATGTAAGTCCTATCAAGCCGCCCCCATAGCATATATTTATGTTTAAAACACAGTTATGCTATATTTTCCACTTTGATTAAAAAAAATGCGATAATAAATTTCGTAACAGAATGACTATAGAAACGCGAGAAGTAGAGAGCAAAAATGATTTTGCATAGAAGATGTAATACTGCTTTTGCTGCTAAATAAGCTTGGAAAAATTTACCGTAAATATATATTATTGATTTGAATTAACATAACAAACAGACGGTCATTTGAAACTGGCCTAATCCATACTTTATATAGTGAGAACATAACTGAGTGATACCACCATTAAAAGACAAAAGCTTAAGTACATGTTGTAAAATCCATCGACCAACCAATTTACACCAATGTGACAAGTGCTTGATTTAAGATTGTGCTTATTATGCTTATATTATATACACAGGTATATTTATATTATACTACATAATATTTTTTAATCGATACAAAAAATATATTCCTTGGAGCTGTTCTATTTGCATACAAAGGTATGCAAATAGAACAGCTTGGTGACCCTTAATGGCGAAATAGCACATATGTATTTTCAATAAGTGAATAAAATATACCGTGAGCCGGGAAGAGACTTGACGGATGTTTAGCTTATCAACACAAAACCGCAACTGATTTGAAATAAATCGACGGATCGTGACCGGGCCGTTTAATCATAAGCATCTAAGCTAATTAGAGTAGGTCGCGATCCTCTGGGACGAGTAATGAAAATTACAATTGAACCTAGTTGGAGGAAAATTACACTTCGCATGGACTTTCACGATGGTACGAGGATGGAGTTCCAAATGCCACTAAAATCAATTACGGCCTTAAATCTAATGTTGGCCTAACGATGTTAAACATTTCTAAATATGGGCACGGTGCTTTACCTATCGTATTCTGTGTTAAGTAAATTATGGACACAAACTTTTAAATTACTTTACGACTTATTTTGTACTTAATATTCTTCTTTTCATTTAGAATAATCTATAGTTAGTTGAAACTTGCATATGTGTGTAGTGTTTTAATTAGAAAAATAAAGTAAGATACGTTTTTTGTTCCTGTCTTCATTCTATTCATTATAAAATACGCTGAGTCGTTCAATCAGTCGTTATTAACTGAAGTATAAGCCTATTATTATAGTTGTGCTGAACTGTTGCAGGAATCATACAAGTCAATCGCGGACAGGACATCGATCAATTTGATGGCGATGTAATAAGGCGCGAGTGGATGATCACGGAGGAAATATCAGGACTTATCTTAGCGTCTAATCCAAATAGCTGTATGTGAATGCACTGAAGTAGGGACTGCAAACAACACACGCAATTAACTACACTGTTAAATGGAAAATCAATAAGGCAATATAATAAATTTCACCCCTTTAAATTATTGAATGAACGCTCCTACTATTGAATTTAATTTAATTATATCTGTATTCGTAAACAAAAAAAATTATACATATTTACTGTATTGTCAGTACCTAACTTTATGCTTGCAACCAGCTTTATGCTTGTATTTGGAGTTCATGGCATCATCGGCCACTGGCCGAGAGAAACTATT
This sequence comes from Podotricha telesiphe, assembly GCA_038994665.1. NCBI lineage: Eukaryota > Metazoa > Arthropoda > Insecta > Lepidoptera > Nymphalidae > Podotricha > Podotricha telesiphe. Next base: position 288,373 of record JAOYRR010000091.1, read on the forward strand.
GATTTATTATAATTTGCAGAGGTACTACTTGATGGTTATAAATTAATAAAACTATCGGCTATCAGCAATTATACTGTTACATTACGAAGCCCTTGTTCTCGACTGCGAAGCTTTGGCGCGGTTGATCAGATTATCCGCACTCAAGAACGCCGCTTTCACATCCAGTTATTCATAACTAGATCATATATAATGAAATAAATGATTAATGAAACGAATAATTAAAATTTTATAGAATTATGTATCGACTAGACTCGACATGTACGCCATAAAATATAAGGAATAAGCAGATTATATTTATATACAGACACAATTACACATATACATAATACACGTATAAATATGGAATTCGAAATTTTAAAAATGTAATTGTCACAAAAAATATAAATAAATCTTAAGATGTTTACAAATAAAACAAACTGTTGTGTGCCATTATGAATAACTAGCTTAGTAAGTATTTGCGTGCATGATATCACATAAATCAAATAAGTAGTGACGGAGTTGCATTTTATATATAAAAGGCTTAGCTTGAAGATGATAATCCAGATACGAATCGACGAAGCTTACACGCGCCAGGAAATTAAAGTTATAGTACAGGAATACTCAGTTTATTTAACCCTTCCCTATTTACATAATCCCATTTCCTTTTCAAACGTCTATCAACACCATAGTAAAATAATAAAACTACACATATTCACAATAATAGGGATTTTGTTAGAGACGTAGATAGCGTGCGTCGTGCGACTACGGCACCTTGTCTCTTTGTCTTTGTTACGGTCTAACCAATCTTCCTTATCTACATGTGTACCGTGTGTTCGGTATCACTCCATATGGGTGCTGCTCTGTATTATCACATCAGGTAGTTTGTGGTCGCACGGTAACTGCAAAGGGTCCATTAACATACAAGTAAATATCTTGATCTGCTGCGGTGCCTACAGATTGCCAGCTACACTTCCGCACTATACTGAATTCGGTACAAACACCGACTAGCATTGCCAGTGCACGTTTACTTGTTAGCGTGATTCCCAAATGATTACGATCTCACTGCGTACGGAACTCCATTGTAGCTGGAAATGCGCGAGCGCAGTGGCCCTTTCTACGTTCGCATTACCCAGGCCATATTTCACTGCAAGTGACATGCGGACTATTCACAAGTAGGTAATTTGAAGTTTACTAGTTTACCTACATGCAATATTGTTATTTTCAAGTAAATCTCCTTTTGATGTTCAACTGGGTGACAAGCGCAACAACTTTCGCCTTTCAAATTAATGGATTATTTTATTTGTATTAGTATAATATATGATATATGAAATATTTTAAGAAAGTTGCATTCTTGTTTATTTACTATGGCATAACTTTAAAATAATCGTCTGTCAAAAAAAATTATAATAAAGGAGTACCTGCTACAAAATTATAGCAAATTTTTTATAACTCAAGTGGCAGGCGTATTGTATCTGATGGCTGTTTCTTACATTATAAATCAAATTTAAATTTACGAGCAATAATAATTTGTTACATAAATTATTAAAATTACTAATTTTTGTAAATTATTTTGGGACGAATCATAGAATACAGATACAAGTATGATATAAAAAAGTTGACAACGTACCTACGAGTACTTCATTCCATCATCTTATGTAGGTTTTTCCTTTTTGTTTTGAAAATTTCTGCACTAGTCTTATATTTTTATTTATTTTTTTAGATTATTTTAAGCATCTTATGAAACTCATAGTTACCAACAACGTAACGTCACAGTCAGTCAGTTGTTTCGTAATATTTTGTCAAGATACAACAAATACAGAACAGATATCTAGGCTCATATAACTTGAATCAAGAGGTAGCAAATCCATATTGTTTATTACTTGAACAGTAAAACTAATATAATTTTTTAATCGTGGCCGCTGGTATGCAATAAGAAACTACTTAGTTTATACATAAAAACTCTTAGTCCGTTCTCATTTCACACGGTTAACAATGCAGATGACTTTCATTCTAAAAATTTTACAATATGCCGATGCATATTGCAAAAATTCTTTAAAGATAAAAAATCAAGCTCTTCACTACCACGAAATGTTACTTTTTTAAGTTTTGAAAACTTATTTAAAAAAACATAGTAAAATTTATTCGAATTAATAATAAAAATATTCTATACTTATTATGAAATGGGAAGCTCGTCTTTCTTTTGAGAATATTAGAATAATTATCAATTTAATATGAATCACTAACTTATTCTACTAATAAGGCATCGTTGAGATTAAAATAAGCACATCTTGTACAAATACTGATATATTAAAACAATAGTGCTTATTCAATGAAATCAGTCGCTTACACCAATAACATTATTTGAAACTTATCAGCTCGTGCTTGAAAACCTATACAATGCGTAGGATGACGGCGCCAGTCTTTGTGGGCTATATAGCCCTTAGCAAGTTACTCCATATAATCTATTGACTTAACTGCTCTTGTCATGTTTAACCGGTAATATATTACACACATTGATCAGCTTCGACGTTCATTTCTACTACATCATTAGAAACTATAATATTTTATGGCATATCATGTAACTAATCACGAAAGTCGCCATGTTATTATGTGAAGAATGGTATCGTAAATCTGAATAACTTCGAAATTACAGAGTATTTAGGAAAAACGATGTCGAAGTTCAAAGAGTTAAAAGGCGTAAGAAATTGCATGCAGTGGAAGCGGTGTCAGTTGATAAATAAAGAACAGGCTGTAGAAATCGTTAAGAAAGGTCACGGATGTCACAGGCAATTGGCGGCTGTGCCTCCCTGACCTATTGGCCGTCGCATAACTCATGCAGACGACAACAGTGTAATGTTAGATTATTAATATTTAATTAAATGTCTACAGAAAGCACGATTGACACTCACGGAAGCTATATCAATTTATAAAATAAATAATTATTATTTACCGTCGACAGTGAACATTAAAGTAGAATTTTATTTGATTTTGATATACACATCTAAAATAATATATTGCCTATTATGTTTCTAATATATACTCTACATACATTATATTCAGTGCGTATTCCCGATGGTAATGCGAAACCGGTCTGAAATAAATAATCTTTAGACAAAAGTGTCTAACCAACTGCATGTACTAGGGTGATCAGGACATTGATAAACAAGAGATATATAAGGAACACCCAGACTCGGAATCGATAATACATACTGGTATCCATAGAAATATTTATTGCAGATATGAATCAAATCTACTACCTTTCCAACTTTTTGACATCACTAGCAAGTAGTAGATACTCATCATATATATGGCACAATTGTGTTTACTTGTCATTAGAACTATCTGTTTTTATTTATTTTATCATTAACAAATCTTCAATTTAAAATCTTTGGGGTACTTTCCTAAAAATCTACGAGTAAAGGAGGACCGCCGACAGAATACCCACTTAAACCTCACTGTGCTTCTCAACAAAGGAAACGAATAAATCATCCGTTGCATATTACTACAACTCTACCTCAAATGCTAGATTACTGTTTTCTGCGCAGGAACCATTTTACCGTCAATTTCAATGCGAATGGCTGCATTAGTTACTCTTTATAAAAGCAATTCGAATTTTTTTAGGCCTTCTAAATTAACTATATAAAGTAAGGGTATAAAGTAAGGGTATGCCCTTACTACAGGTATTATTTTCCCTATCTTTGTACATACATTAGAACCGTCAACCAGCTCACCACTCACCAAAGTACAAATTTCTGAGCCCTACTAATGAAACCAAACATCTGAAATTACGTTTCTGTACGCTTTTGTGTAAAATTAAAAAAAAATATTAGGAATAATGGACTATAGGTTTGCACCAACATTTGAAAACCAATGAAAAGTATATAACGTAATACTTATGAATGTAGATTAATTATATGAAAAAATATAACGAGAATAAAACTATCAATGGAGTGTATTTAAACTATCACTGGTTATATAAAAGTAAATTCATTACCTAATATTATTATGTACAAAAAACATACCTACCTAATTAAATATATATATATATATATATATAGTATATATGTAATGTACTCTATGGGTTGTAGCACAGATTAATTCCCTATTGCCACAGTTCACAGATTACGTACTTCTTAGTTCTTACCAAAGTTACAAAATACCACATAATACTCCTTAAATGGGTAATAGTAATGTAGCTTTATTTACTGTAGGTTTATTTTTATGGTCATCAAATTAGGACGTGCAAAATTTACTTCCGTTAAAATATAGATACACATACAAGTTACACTTACAAGTAATAAAAATGAGTTAAAAAAATATTAATACCTGCATTAATATAACATGTGTACAAAGCATCAAAAATTCTCATCATAATTATGTATTATTAAGAACAATAATTAAATATGTATCAAATTTAATAATGAAAGTAAAATTAATTCAATAAGAAAGCATTATCTAAACGTTTCTATGCAATTTTCTCGTAACTTTACAAGTTTATACGTCACATACATGTGTGTGACAAAAATGGTGCCCGTTTACCAGCTGGCACTTATTTTCTGATCACATAAATTAAACATACTACTTTAAAGTGTAGTGGTATGGCGTCTGTCTTGGATTTAGTTAAACATTACCAACATTCTATTGAAAAATATCCGAATGATGAACAAAAGGTAAGCTGTGAGTTAAATGTGCTGAATGATGTTTGCGAATATCCGCTGATATGTAATTTAATAATAAAATCTGCACAACAAATATTAATTAAAAAGGCGTGATTACTTGAAGCCAAACAACAAATGACATAAAGTTCCTAATTAGATACACATAAAGACCTTAACCAATATTTTAACACAAATATATGTAATATATACCAACAGCATAACAATCAAGATATAATAAATTTTTAATTCACAAGTAAATGAGCACAAATTAATAATTGTTTCAAAAACTTCATTAATATTATCATATTAGGATACCATACAATTTAGAAGAATTACTTTTTGTAAACAATAAAGTTCGTGTCATCCTTGTTTTAATGTCAATTATATCTTCCATTAAACCTTGTACAATCCAACGGCCAATTAATGCCATAAACAAAAAAAAACATCCTTGTCGAAAACTAAAAGTTTTAGCAATAAATTGCTATTATTGAATTTCAGATATTAAAATGTATAGACAAATTATACAACCTGGACGTTACAGTCCAACACTTACAAGAGACAGGAGTGGGACGAACTGTAAACGCTCTGCGGAAAGAAGCAGGAGATGTGGGCCAAGCAGCCAGAGCTCTTGTTTACAAATGGAAAATGATGGTAGCAGCTGAAGAAAGTGATCAAGAAGATCATAATAATGATTGTGAGCATAAAGCAAAGTTTTAATTCACAAAAATATATTTAGTGTTATGCATGTTATTTCATTATGTATTATAAGGTCATACAATAAAAGATACATTTTATTTAACCTTTTTTTGTTGAATTTTTATTCCTTTTAATATGACCATTGTTTCTTAGCTACTGGCCATAATGGACATGAAAATGAAAAGAACTATGACAACTATCCTAGTGAATCTAGGAGTAAACATAATAAACATGAAAAGTTAGACAGAACACACCACTCAGAAGATAGACCACACAAACAAACTAATGGAGATTATGGCAATAAAAGAAAATATCAAAGTAGTGAGGTAAGCCTATAAAAATATTATTTTTAGAATTTGCATGTAAGCATGTATAATTTAAATTGTTTATAAAACCTTAAATATTAACATGTGAAGGAAAAACTTTGATCCCCTCTTTCCATAAATTGTGCAGAAGAAGTATAAAATTTGGCAACGCTAAAGTTTATATAGAGACAAAATACAAAAAGCTATTATTTTTTATAGTAATTCATCTAAAATACAATAAAATTCGTAAAATAAATGTTACCTACACTGGCATGTGTTTGACAAAAATATTTATATAATCTAAAATTTGTGTTGCTGAGGCAACACATTGTTTACATATCAACAGGACACCTATTATGTTTTAATTAGTAAATGAATATTATAGTTGTTATTCATATTAACTAAGATTGTTATTAAGATATTATAGAAGTTCACCTTAATATGAATGTATCCTATAAGAATTAATCGATTGCATTCTTCTTTAATTATATCATATTTTATTTTTTTCATTTTAATAATTGTACCAATCATTAATATATTTTTTGTTGTTAAACTCTATGGAAAAATAGTAGTTTTGGACAAGAGAGAGACTGATGTTTATTTTAAAATATTGTGAAATAACAATTGTTGGAGATGATAATATCTTGCATTTTTGGATTGTCTCAGTATTTTTATGTATAGAAACGATGATTAAGTGTAGTGTCTTTTATTTTATTTTTATAAAAGCATAGATGTTTTTAGCTTTCATCAATTGGCACGTCAAAACTACTAAATGTTGAACTTTTTGGAAAATTTAACCCTTTTATATGAAAGTCCATTATTTTTCAATTTATAAACAACAAACTTTGATTTTGGGCTAATGAAAAAAATTGAATACAAAAACTTTATTTATGGACATTTATTTTGCAAAACTCTTCTTATGGTCTCTTTGTACAAATTTATTATGAGTTTGCTAGACATATAACTACTACAATTTATAAAATCAAGGCCAGCACATTATTTTATTAATTATAAAAAAAATATGTGCTTGTTTAAGAACAAGAACAAGAACAAGAGGCTAAGGCCTACGTTTATTAGCAGATTTATAAGAAATTCTATTTTAAGTGTTATTAAACTTTAAGGCTTCTATTTTAAGTATTATTAAACTTTAAGTAGGCAGGACCGATATTCTATAAGGAATATTTAATTATGTTATCAATTATTATTACTGAAATAGATTACAATTTTTTTATTTATATTATTTATTACTATTCTTTACAGGAAGAGGAGCCAGATACCAAAATATCTAAATATCCAAGTACAACAGATAATGGCTACAAGATAAAAACAGAAAATAAAATTAAATCAGAGCCAGTGGAAAGTGAAGACGACAGTCACGACGATAGCTCACAAAGTGGCAGCGAAAGCGAAAGCGAAAATTCGTTTACTTCCGAAGAGGAAAGAAAACCTGACATAAAACGAAAACCCGAAAAAGATGCGAAAATAGAAAGTCATAGATCATCAATTCATTTAAGTAGTAGTAAGGACAAATATAAGCAAGAAAGTCATACAAAACCATCGAAAGAAAAACGTAGTGAATACTCTGAAGAAAGGCATTCCTCTGACAAGTCTTCTAAAGAAAAGTCACATCATTCTCATACACACAAAAGTTTGAAAGAACAAGAGAGGAGTCATGAAAAGAAAGAGAAAGAACATAGGTCAGAGGAAAAAGAAAGAAAGCACAGGGAAGACGCGTCTAGCAAACATCTTGACAAACATAGCTCTAGTAGCTCTCATAAGCATCGGTCTAGTGAAAGTTTAGAGAAACAAAAATCTAGCAGTAGTTCTGATAAACATAAAAGCCATTCAGAAAAAAATGCATCTCATTCACATAAAAATTCTACTAGTTCAGAAAAAAGTTCAAGCCATCCAGAAAAGCACATTTCAAGCAAATTAGACAGAGACAAACACAAACATTCATCAGAAAAAGAAAATAGCGAGAAACACAAGTCAAAAGAAACTAATAATGGTAGTAGTAAAGATAAGCCAGCAGCGAGCAAGCATAGCTCATCCAGTAAAGACAAATCTAAAGACAAAAATACCTCTAGAGAAAAAGATCACAGTCACAAAAGTGAACGGAAACTTTCATCGGGCGACAGCGAAACAAAGAGTGGTGATAAAAGAAAGTCAGACAGTGATCATGATAAAAGCAGTAAGAAAAGTAAACATAAGTCAAGTTCTAGTAGTAAGTCGAGAAATGAGGAACCAAAGAAGAAACGTAGTGAAGATAGTGATGATGGCATTGACTGTGGCTCAGGTTAGTTAGTGCACTTGATTTTTAATAAAATTATCTAATATTTGTTGATATATGTATATTTAATAAGATCTACACATTTTCAAATGAAACTATTTTTAATCGGATTAATCGCGTAGTATATTATTGGTATTCGAAAATATATTTTAGAAACCCGACGTTTCGGTCACAGGTAGACCTAGTTTCATTTCAAAATATTATGTATATATTATATTTTGAAATATAGTATATTTAAATAATTTTGTACCATTTATATGCTAATTGACTGTCAGTTTAAAATTTGAACATAAAATTGCATTGAAATATAATATTATAATTTAGTTTCACGCTTTTTCCTCTATATTACGATCACAATTAGTTGATTTAATCTAATTCATTTTTAATTACACAATTTATGTTAATATTAACATATTGATGCTTGCTTACAGGCCCAATTAGTAATAGTAATTCTATTTCAGAAAATAAATAATACTATTCTTTTTAAATGTAACTTACAGGTGCCAGTTTTGCAGAAGCTTTAGGTATGATTAGTCCGGCAAAATCTAAAAAGAAACCTCTTTCTAAAGACAACACTATGTCTCCAAATTATGCTAGTGAAGACGTAAGTAACATTTTTTTATTAGTATATAATATGCAATAAATCGTCATATACAATATGATATCATATTAGATAGTAATTGATTAGGAGTCAAATTTATAAAGCATATAAAAAATCTTGCTAAAAGTGTGGAATTCGGACGAAAAGCTGTGAATTCTGTCTTTTGTCTTGTCTCTTTTAAAAATGTTTCACAATTTCTTAACTTTAAAAAATTGAAAAATGATTCTTCTTTATTTAATTTTTCAAATATATGTATATTTTCACAATTTAGTGCCACTATGCTAATTAGAACGTGAGTTAGGAATTTTAACATAAATATTTTTATCATTTATAAAGTGTTATTCACACACTTAAGAAATTGAATAACATATTTTTAGAAAACTGATGTCCAACCTTCCCGAACCCGAGACTCGAACCCGCGTGCGCCACTTGAGCGGGTTCGAGTCGCTACCTTGAAATTTTAAATAAATATTATAGACTGTATGTAAGACTGTACCCTTGTAGGTGTACAGTGTTTTATCAGTTCACGCTTTTTCCTGCATAGAAGGGTAGGCAGAGAGAACCTAGTGTCTAGACACTCCGTTCTCCATCTTCCGCCAGAAATCAAGACATTGTGTGTTGAGTGGCGAAACTCAACTCGATAACTCTCTTTGTTTTACGCGAAAAAGACCATTTAACATTTTGTACTAATGACCCGGCTTTGCCCGTACTAACGTAGGTTCATATATTGGGCGGCCTTTTCGTAAAAAAATGTCTAAACCAGTGGTCTATGTTCCTCAAACCCTCACGTATCTCTATATAAAATTTCATCACAATCGGTTCCGCGGTGTGGCCATGATGACGTCACATAGAGACAGAGCATGCAGACTTTCGCATTTATAATATTAGCACAGATTGTTATATTTTCTCATATATTCATATTTTCGTAACACATTTTTGCAGTTAAGTCCAGCTACGTTGCTTGCGCCCACAATGAAACTAGCGCCCTTGCCCGCGTTGGAAATATCAGCTTTGCCTGAAATATCTCCGAATTACCGGCCGCGACCACCACCCAAGTTCCTACCACACTTTACTGATGAAGATGCTATAAGTGCAGGCATATCATCTAAAAACCAAAGGTAAAAAATCTTAACTATAGGATAACTATATAATATTAATTATTTAAATTTTATCCTTTGGTGCCTAAATGGTATTTGTTGATTGGTTGTGGGCTCAATTCCTGGTACCAAAATAATATATTTTTTTAAATAGAGGTCCTTTCCTAATGCTATGTATGTCGTTTAAAAAGGGAACCTTTTTTAGCAACGGGCGTCACCCCTTTTCTAAATCTTTACTACGTATATCATATAAATTTCCAAAATATGTTTTAAAATAAATGAATAATGTCTTTATAATTTATTGCGATGTATGTATCTATTTTATTTATCATTATTCAAAATGTAGAAATAATAATAATATAAAAGCTGTTCCCGTGTGTGCAGTGCCGTAATTAAATTATACATATTTTTGCAGAACTAAAGTCTACTCCGGTAACAAAGTGTTTGGGAAAATTACTACATTATATGAAATGTGTGTGCATGTGCTGCAAGAACATATAGATGGTAAGCTACCAAACATTTTTTACTATAAAACTTTTAAACAATTATTGTTGTTGGACGTAATTCTTAGCATTTTACAAGACATGATACACCAGAATATTCTAATGACTACAGTCATTACAATATTCTGTTTCTACCTTAAGAAACCAAGTTGTCTTTATCAGCAGTTATAAGGTGCAATTGTTATTACGTCTTATTTTTATGATTGTGTGTCGGAAAAGTACCTGTTCTGATCGACGGGCCTTGGTTTGTCCAGGTGAGTCTTATGAAGAATACAAAAAATTGGATTCGTTCATAGATTGCCTCCAATGACGACCTTTCGACAGGGTCTTCGACTCTTGCCCGAAGGATGGGCAAAAATATAAGAACTTTATTATTTTCAGTATTTATTATTTTCATTTAAAATAAATTGTTATATTTCTCTCAAAAATGTTATGAATTTATTCCAACACTTAATATAATAAACATGTAGCATGTAGTTAATATTTGTATTAATTACATAACATAACATGTAATTAATATTTGCCCAAAAAAACAGGCACAGGCACTAGAATTATTATAATTTAAATAATAAATTGTTTTATGAGTTTTTTATTCTTGGGTTACCTTTCTGGTAGTCTATTAAGACTGTGCATTATAGCATAAAGGTTAAACATACAGTTAACTATTAGTATTTGACTATGAGAGAGCTGATTGTGGATACGATTCCTATATCCTCATACCGTTCCAAAAATGTTTCTTTATTTTATTTATTGCATTACAAATTGTAGAATGTAAAGAATAGAAATTCCTTCTTCCGTCCTGCTTATTGGTGACGATGAATGGCCGTCGTGGCGTAGTGGGACAGTGGGTGACAGTAATCGCGATTAGTTGTGTTGTACGGTTCGATTTCCACTCGGTAGAATAATTTAATTTATTTATTTTCATTTCTCCACTCTATTTAACAAAATGCGCGACGTTGAAGTCTGACATACAACACACGATGTCTCGAATTCGGGTGCAAACTAGAGAATGAATTGTGTTGACACTAGGTTCTCCCTGGCTTCCTTGCTAGGCGGCAATAATAAATAATACAACAAAATATTAATTTTATTGATAAGACTGTTTTTTTAAAATATTTTAGCACTCGAGTACACAGGCGGTGTTCCGTATGAAATACTAAAACCAGTAGTCGATAGAGCAACTCCGCAACAGTTATTTGTATTGGAACATTACAATCCTTATTTAATGGAGGATACAGATCATCTCTGGCAAAAGTTTTGTGAAAAGAACTTTAGGAACAAGAAAAGACAGGAAATGGAAACTTGGAGGGAAATGTATATGGTAAGGTTTTATAATCAAATTATTTGATTTATATAATATAAGTATATTGTCAGCCAATTAAACAATTGATTTAATTTTTGGCATTATAGTTGCACTTAACTGAACGCGATAGTTTTGGATTGGCATCCCACCAGGGGGAATATTTTAATACTTATATTTTTATTGTTATGTATAGTTTACTGATTTAATTAATTTTTTTGATAAAATATATGCATTCTGAATAATAATTTCAATTATAAATAAACAACTTATTTCCAGCGCTGTCAAGAAGAACAAGAAATAAAGCTGAAATCACTGACAGCTAATATTAGAATAGCTCAAGAGGCCAAAAAAGCTCCCATAAAACAAACTAAAATGGCTTATGTTGACTCTGTTGTGAAACCACCAAGAAATATACTTAAGAAACAAGTGAGTATTTCATTTTCTCTTTTACACGGACTTGATGAAAGGAAATGAAAAATATGCTTTAAAAACGTTATATTTTCCAGCATTCTATTTATTTAGAAATGCGTAATTTTTTAACATTAACATTTTACAATAACGAATACATCCAATTAATTAAAAATTTAAAATTGTAAAAATAAAAATTTGCTCTTTTAGATATTTGAATGTAGAGGTTTAGATGTCCAAACACTTGCCAATTAAAGTTTGAACTATATGGTCGTATCCTGTCATGTAAATAATGTATATGTCCTTTCTTATTCTATCTTCGTCATTTATAATTTGAAATGTGTGTATATGTCTACACACATTTAAAAGGGTCATAAACCCCCTTTTTTGAGAATTCTGGTCCGTCCCCAGACATGACATGACATTTAACATGGTTTAAGTTTATAAATAGATTAAGTGCAGGGAGCTATAAGCTCTTACATAATAATGCATAAGAAATATATTACATTAGTTATTAGTCAATATAAACTTTTTTATGAAAGGACATACACTGTTACTACACGTCAACAGTGCTCCTAGTAATACATTAAAAGAATTTAACAATTGATGCCCAATCCCAGGCTCAACATGGAACTGCATTCGCAGCCACGGCCAGTCCAGCGGCTCGTGTTGCTTCATTGGCAGCAGCTTCTAATGTACTTAAAGGGGGGAGAGCTGCGCCCATGCCAGTTACCACTTCATCTTCTTCTTTCAAACCTAAGAAAGCTCCACTTATGGCAAAAGCCTTGCAATTGATGCGAGGCAGGAAACGATGATAGATTGATATGATAAAATATATGTAATTTTGTATTAGTGTTATTTACACTTAGTGATGAATATATTGAATTTCTATTTAAAATGTTGAAAATTACAAAACTCACAAAGAGCTCTCTTGTATGACACAACTGAAGGAAGCTGATTCAAATCTTGCTAGTTTCAAAATTTTTATATAGAACTTCAACATGTTTACAACATACTTGTAGATCATTTTCAACATTGTATTTGAAAAATCTATTTTTTACATCTTACTGTAAAATAAATATTCGTTTTCTACATTAAACTTCGATACAAATATACTAGATAAATTTTTAACATCAATTTCTTATGAATGAAACACATTTTTTCAAGAAATTACGCATTAAATATACAGCAGCATGGGTTTACTTAGTGTACCTGTTTCGTTGAGTTGTATGAAATAAAAAATAATAATACTAATGAGTTAGTATCACAAGTGTCAATATATATTTACATTTTCAATGATAGTAATAAAGTTTTAAAACAAAAAAGAAAACACGCTTCAAGGTCTATTTTGACTAGTCGTTCTTATTTCATCGAAATCGGACTCTGCAAAGTTTAAAACAAATCAGATAAAAGTTGGTTGAAAGATTGTGTTAAATTCTTCATGTAATAAATATATATATTACATCACATGAAAGAAAAACAATAAGTTAATATTAGTCTAAAGACAACTCTCAAACCGGATTAAAAAAAAATCACATTAATTTGAAATTAATATTGTAACAAACAAAATGTTACTTAATTTTTTTTTATAATAACTTATCCAAAAAAGCCTGGTGTCACTATTTATTTCATATACTATTCAATGAATGTTATCACTTTATTTATTTAAGTTGTATATTATTAATTTCCATAACAAAACATTTTAAATTTAACAGTTTTACACTTAAATTATGCACATTCTAGTCAGTGCAAATTGTCCTGTTTATATTTAATAAAATATTAATTAAAAAAATCCTTAGAAAATTCATTATTTCTTTTAATTTTATATTTCATAAAAATGTATATTTAAACAACAATTAATATATTGACAGAAACAATTTAACACAATTATGTTTCTATTATGACGAAATAAATTGAACTACGTTTTTCGCTCACATATGCCTTGACTTATGAATTATCTGCCTTTAAACAAAGTGAAAATTACATGTTCCAGTAAAATATATACATTATATATATAAAATAATTTAATAATTGTTAAAAAGACAAAAATAATATGTTCATTGCTTAAGTTTTTAATTGGGTGTACAATGTTGTGAGAACATTTTTACATTAAGTTAATTGTAAATATTGAATAGCGTAGAGAATCCTGAAATGTTTTTAGATTGAATTAGTATTAAGTGTTTGTAATTATCTTTGTTCCTGTACTACACCAAAAAGGATCTGTACAGAGTAAAAAATTAGAACAAATCATTTTTTTATTATTTATATCTTTGAATAAATTTGTAGAAATATATTCTGAAACATCATGACCATTTAAATGGACAACTTATAATTTTTGTTTTAAATTAAATTTTCTTCAAAATTTGTGACTTGAGCTGTCTCATCTTATTTTATAATTAATTAATAGTTCATTGGTAATCTTTACACTATTTTAGAGTGAACATTTCAAAGTAACATCACTTCAAACTATTTTATTTTTAAATAGCATTACTATAATTTTCTTTGTTTGTGACTTGGTCTTTTCAACAAGACACAATGGGGTAATTGTGATAAGTGGTCTCAAGTGAAAAAGTGATTTAAGAGTATATTTTTATAATCATTAAACTTATAAAATAATGTACATGTTATTTACAATATTTAAAATTATTTATTGTAATAACAATGTATATTTCAGTAATCAAAATTATGTCAATTCATTTTTAAGTGTATAATAAGTTTTCATGTTATCCTACATACACAATCGTTTAGAATTAATCCTTATTTGTACTTTATGAATCAAAAAAATCTTTAGCCTAAAAGTAGAACATTTGTAAGTAATAATTAAATATTACAAAGTTACCTATAAACATTTTATTTTTATTACAATACAGTCAAATTGTTTAAGTAATATATTTATTATTTACACATTTATATAATATTACAAAGCCATCACTTTATTGTAAATACATCTTGGATTTTACAATGACTTTTTATTCATACATCCAAATCAATAAAGAACCACATCAATATTTCGAAATTTAGACTTCAATTGTTTTTCATAATCTGTATTTATTATTTTTGGACATTGATATAAGGCTAAAAATTTTATTTTTTTATAATATTCAGATATTAAATCAACTATAACAGGAGTTATATTTTGTATCCTAGAAAGACTTAAGCTCCTTAATGAAATCATTGAAGGACTACCAAGAGTTTTGAGTAGGGTTAATTCAGAAAAATTTATGTTGTTCCATATTTGTATATGATCAATGCTTTTTAAATGTGTTAGAAAAATTAATCCTCTATCAGTTAAATTTTCACATCTTATAATAGCTAAATCTTTTAACAGTGGGCATTTGGACATTAACTTTAAAGTATTGTCATCAATAGAATCACTACCATATATATGTAATGTTTCCAATATATTCATTTGAGATATAATTAGGTCCCTTATGAAGCTTATTTCTAAATTTTTTATCTTCTCAATAAAAATATGAGTCAAGTTTTTACAACATAGTAAAGTATCACAATTTCTTGAAGTGAAACCAAAGTCTGATAAAGCCAAGTATTTTAGTTCTTTGTATAGGTTGAACTGAATCAATAAATCAACATTGTTAACTAATAATATAGAGTTTTTTAAATTGATTTTTTTTAACTTTGGCCACTGTATAATGTCATCTTCAAACTCTTTACTTATTCTACACATAACAAGTTCTATACTTATTAAATTCTTACATTGTTCTATCACAGATTTTATCACAGAGTAACTGTATACATATTGAATTTTTATACAATAAATATAATCTTTATGTGATGACATGATGCTCAGATTTTTTTTGCTTACTTCAGTTTGACCTGGTTTACCCGAATATACTAAAATTATGCGTCTCCAAATAGCTGGATCAAGAGACAATTTTCGCCACCGCTTGCATACATTTTCACAAGACAAAACAGTATCCAGAGGTAAATATTTAAATATAAGAATTAATAACTCGTCTGGTAAAATATTAATATTTTTTGTTACTTCGACTTCATCATTAGGGAAGGTCATTTTAAAAAGTATCTGTAAAGAAAATAAACAAGATGTTGAATTATAAATGATAATATTAAACAAAATGTAAAAACTAAATTCATTTTTCTCACCGAGTTATGCAAATACTGGAATTAAACAAATATAATTTTCGAAGCCACGCTTATTGTTTAACAATATGCAATTCATTGTTGTATCTATTTTTATAATAGACAAATAGTAAACATTACTATTCAGTAATCAGTTGTCTATGGAAATTTAGGTACACTTGAAAAAGTGTAACCGAAATAATGTCAATAATAAAATATAGAAAACAGATTATAGTCTATGCCCTAAATTTTATGGGCTGTACTCCTTAAGTTACATTTAAATATATACATTTATTACACTAATCTAAAATCTTAAAAATATAAATAATAAATCATGCTATAAAGTTCCAAGAAGAAAATAAAAACTGTACGATGTAATTAAGAATATTTCGACACATTATCCAAGCGAAATTACCGTATCTGAAACTTGCGCATTAGAAAGAGACGGCACATCCGCATGATCGACGTTCTTGATTATTTGACGCTGTCTGATCATTAATGTCTATGAACACTTAGTAATTACTTTGTGGAGCCAGCTAGTCGTTGCCGGGCTCGATTCGTAGTCCGTCGGGGCGGGTCGTCTCTGCAGGTTGTTAATTTTAATCGTGATTTTGTGTATTTTGATATAAAGCGTAGGGCGACCCGATACCTCACCCGACTTAAGTACTTAAATCAGACAAAATGTTACATCTTAAGAATATCGCAAAATCGGTCATACCGCCTCTTAAAAATACTATTCAGAATGAGGCAGCCAATAATATGCTAAAGATCACGCCTGCAGCAGTAAACGTTTGTTGCCGTACCTACGCAAATCATGAAATCCCAGACAGGCTCAAAGATATACCGACCAGTGCCAATCCTAGATTTTTTGACATGGTGGAGTATTTTTTTCATCGGGCGTGTCAAGTAATCGAAGACAAATTGGTTGAGGACATGAAATCCAGGGTTTCAATTGAAGAGAAAAAAAAGAAGGTGGCCGGTATCCTCAAATTGATGCAGCCATGTGACCACATACTTGAGATCCAGTTTCCATTGAGACGTGATTCCGGCGATTATGAAATGATTTTAGGATATCGAGCACAGCATTCTTCTCACAGAACCCCAACAAAAGGAGGTAGGTGCTGTCAAAGCCATTAGTCTTAACTTACATCACTGCGAATCCAGCCGCCTTACTTATTGTTAATGAGGATTTTTTTATTTATAGCACAGAAGACACGTGATTCTGCCGACCGTAATGTTACGTAGACAACCAAAATCTGTTAGAACATAACCTCTTTGGCCCCTTTCAGGTTTATGCAAAGTAAAAAAGCTTGATTAGAGAAATATGTATATTATAAGCAATTTCTCACTACTATTAGATACGAAATAGATAGATTAAAAGTTTAATTAGACTGACCAACAATATATTGTACTAGTGTATTTCTAGTTAAGAAATTTATACCTATACCTAAAAGTCATGTTCATAATGTAAAATAGTAGAAACTGCTAACGTTGACTCTAGCAGTCAGTGCTCGAGAGGTTCTACAGATCAGCGAATAGTAGATGTTAAAAAGTTGTGTACTAAGGTAGTTCAAAAATTTGAATGATTTATTTATTTGCAACAGAAATCGTCAGAGCACGTTTTTTCCAAATAAGAACTACTTCTCGTGACCATTAAAATATTGGTTGAATGGTATAAAATAATTTTCACAATATTTATTTATATATATAGATTTTGAATTTTGGTCCAAATTTTTTTGCTTATTGTCCAATGAAGTTTTTTTTTATTATATATATATTTTTTTATGGCAGTAATTAAAATAAATATGTTTTAATTCCTCAAGATTTTGCTTGTATGTAGCAATTTCATTGATAAGAACTAAATTGTGATATTTTAGTCTTATCTACTCACCTTTTTATACACACCCTATGCTATGGTTTGAAACGTTTTCTTCATAACATTAGTAAATTAATACATTTACAATAACAGTATAACTCGCAGGTTGCAATAGTAGTTTGCATAAGTTTTTGGGTTACCGATTTTGGACGAAAACATTTTTAGATTTCTTGAAAACACAAAATTTATAAAAAATGAATCATACAAAATTTTGTAATGACGCAATTGGTAATATTAAATCGAGAACATTTAAATTCTTTACATTTATTATTTTTACAGTAGATACTTGTTTATCCGCCTTTCAGTTATACGATTTCACGATTATCCAAACTAACAACCGGGTGTAGAAGTAGATGCCGACAAAAGCATACTGAAATGAGACTATAAAAATGTACAATATGGTATACACATACAAATACACAGTTATATAATTAAACTTAGATTTTTCTTAAAAAAATGTTTTTATATACTCACACATTCGATTATCTGGATATTTATTGATCCGAATCTCTAAAGACATCAATTAACCCGGCTAATCGTGTTTCTACTGAATACGAAAAGGTATAATATAATTAAGTATTTTCGACAACTTATAGCTACTGGTTCCATACAAACATCTATTGGAAATTTAAACAATTGTTGTCACAGATATTTTATTGATAAAATTATAAAAAGTAGATTTTTTTTTTCAAATATCCCCAATACGGAAAAAGGATAAGCGAATATTGTAATATAAATTGTAATGATAGTCGTAATATTCGTTATGTGATAAACCTTTCTCTTCGTTAAAATAGTATATATAAGTCCAATTTTGTATACAAATGTAAGGGAACCATACAGGAAAATTTGCACTCGAACGACTGAATACTTCATACTATTACCACATGTCATACTGTTCAGACAATGATTACGTATTTTAAAAAAATATATATAAAATAAAGTATAGAAATAGTGGAAACATCTCGTCATGATCATTTGTTATTTGTGAGTTGTAACTACTGTATATTAGTACAACACTGGGTCTAAAATTCCTCAATTTATTTACTACTTACATTATATATAATATATATAAAAACTTTATAAAACAAATTATGTAAAATTGTAACAAGGTTCACTTTAATATTTTAAAGATTAATTTATACAATAAGCTCAACAATTGCTTACATCCGTGGTCGTATGTTATAGCTGGTAACGAGAAAAACTATTTTACTGACACGAGAACATGTCTACCGTAAAAAACATTATAATAGTAAAAATGTATGTGTAAAATAATATTATAGAATTTAAAAATTGTATATAGAAATCCAGTTTATTTTATTTATGTTAAAAGCTCTTAATCATAAAATGGCACATACAATATATAAATATATACTGATACGTTTATATTTTATTCCATTTAAAAATAGCAAGGTGTTGATTGGCTTACATAGTGTAAGTAGATAAAACCTACGTAGTGTTTACAGGGCCGATGGTAACAGGAGGCGCGGCTGTGACGCAGACGGGGGCGTCAGAGCGTTATGCAACTCGCGCTCAATCCTATTGTTGCCTTATATAATATAATATACTTAAAACTAACTCAGTACATTTTGCCAAGAATTTGCAAAGGTACAAAATCGTTATGAAACTCAACTTTTTTGCTATTGTCCAAGTATCAAATACATCAGCGTATGACATCACCAATCTATATTTATATTTGATAATAGGCAGCGCTTAGACCACACCGTATTAAAAGAAGAAAAATATTTTTATCAATCGAATGAAACGAAATTGAGACTGATTGGTTTGATAACCGTGTATAAACATCTGAATTGATAGCAACGTCATCGGTTATTTAAACAGTAAATATGTTTTGAAAATGCGCTGCTAAATAAATGTCTTATTTAATCAATACTAACATAGAGATGGTGAGGCGATCGTGACGCAGTGTGACAGCCTCTGACTGTATACCCGATGGTTGTGGGTTTGATCCCAATCGGGGGAATAATTATATTTAAACTATTTTCATTTCTCCACCCTGGTGACACGACAAAGAGCGGCATTGAGTTCCACCACTCAACGCGGAATATCTCGGTTTCAGGC
This sequence comes from Podotricha telesiphe, assembly GCA_038994665.1. NCBI lineage: Eukaryota > Metazoa > Arthropoda > Insecta > Lepidoptera > Nymphalidae > Podotricha > Podotricha telesiphe. Next base: position 308,266 of record JAOYRR010000091.1, read on the forward strand.
GGAAAGTGAAGGAAGGAGTGTTTTGATAATAGGTTCGTTCTGGCGACACTGCTATTCAGGGAAAAGCATGAAGCTGGTAGCAAAAAATTAGGATCAAATAAAATGAACCCGATGGTTGTCATCTATAGTTAATGCAAAGCATCCCTGAATTTCTTTATTGTTTATATCATATCCTAAACATAATAATAGTTATGTTTACTTAAAATGAAACTTTTCTTCCTTTACATAACTTACGATTTACAATGTTGCGTGTTCACTGCCAGAACGCAAAATTCATCTAATCGTCCTATGAAAACATTTGAAATGTAAACATATCCCCGAACTTGGCTTGAAGCAGAACCGTCGAGTATTAAAATAATTCGAACAATAAAAAGAAACTGATATTATAAATGGTTAAAGATATAAGAATAATGCACAAAAAATTATAACAAGGACTATTTATATTAAAACACTGGCATGTTCGCAAGAACACAAGGACCACCATTTGGTAAATATTTACAATGAACATTATATACACACTATAATTATAAATTATCGTGTAGAGAATTAAACAATAAATATTATTTGATGAAATAATTATTATTTAATCTAACCTGTCTGTTTTGTTCGTAGAACAAACTATAATAAAAATAGGTCAATCAGTTATTATATAAAACAAGTAATTTCAATTATGTTTTTTTTATATATTAAAGTTTGTAAAAACATTGTTTATAAATTTGAAATGTGTTTTGTTCGTGTGATCGCTGAACGTCATATTCGTAATATAGAATTAGTGAAGCAATTGCCGCCATTAAAATTTACACGTAAATAATCTCGTTTGTTTTTAAATATGCAATCGTTTCTCGTTGACGTCGTAACATATATTATAATTTATAATAGTCGTTACAAATCTAAGAATTGTTTACATTATGAGGACTTTTAAGTTCCGCCAACCTTTCTTTCCCAATAAAAGCTCGAAACTATTGCCTGTCTAATAAAGAGAGCTATAGCAAAGTTATGGGCTAGAAAAGAGATGCACAGTGTATTATTCTAATCAAATTTGTAACTTTAACAGGTATTCGATTCTCAACCGACGTGACAAGAGATGAAGTCAAGGCCTTATCAGCGTTGATGACCTTTAAGTGTGCCTGCGTAGACGTGCCCTTCGGCGGTGCCAAGGCCGGAATTAAGATCAATCCGAAAGAATACTCCGAACATGAGCTCGAGAAGATCACACGACGATTTACTTTGGAGTTGGCCAAAAAGGGATTCATTGGTAAGAGAATCTTAATTTTTTACTGCTTCTACCCATTAAAAATATGGCTATGTGATTGCAGCATTTTTATTATCTGGTACTTTTTCCGGATAGGCAGAAGGAACCCAGCATTGAGTTTGTTCTACAATTTGATTATTATTCATAATAGCAAGCTCGCACTTAAATAATTATTCATACAATAAAATATCTTTGAAAATGATCCAATGCTTTAATATACGTAACTGTTTTGCTAGTTTCTAAAAAAAGCACGTTACTAATTTTATTAGGTTAACCTGGGCACTGTTATAACATAATTATTTTAGACTATCGACCCGATAAAGTACAAGACTAAACTGTTCCATTTTTCATCCGACCGCATTGTTACTTAAAGACAAACTTTGCTTAAATTTAAACTTTAAATTGTTGTAACTTTTTATATTTATCAACCGAATATTGAAATGAAATGAAAAAATGAAATGAATCGATTGAAATGAAATAATCACTAAACCGTTCGGATAAACCGTTTATCGTCAGCAAACGCCGCAGACAAATAATATATATTTTTTCATATATCTTCCATGTAAATACAGCGATAAGTTACATTTTTATTATATGTACAGTTAATTTTAGTATCTATTTTGACATGACATCTATGTCATAAAGATAATATTATTTCTAGATGTATGACGTTCTTAACATAAAAGTAAACAATAGTACTTTTACTATTCGTAATATATAAAAGTAGGTATGTATGCTATTATGGTTTTCATTCTTTGTTGAATATATAGTGCTAACTAACGTGCATACATAAATGACCTCAAACTAAGATGTGTGAAAAATAAATAAACTGCACTATGTAAAAACATATTTATGTATTATACTGTTCAATTACAATAACACGACCTAGAACTATTATGGACAAAGTAAATGCTTTATTTTTATTTAAAATCAAAGTAAAACGGAAAATACTGACTTCTTTCATTTTATATGTTGTTATTTGAACATATTATGAAGATGAACACATCTCGTTCTCCGCTTTCCGCCCGAATATTTCTAAATATCACAATTTTCCTGAGTTAGAACTCACTACCGTCACATTTTTAGTCGACCGCTATCCCACTTCACCAGTATGGCCTTATACTATATCATTTTCAATATTCCTACCCACAACTAATGTGTACAAAATAAATATAATTGTTTTTATTTTAAATTAAGTAAAAACGAATATACCAACTTCATTCAAATTATACATCAATCATTATCTAATTCTGAGCTTGATGAAAACGGGTCCCTAGGTTTATCACTAACCGTTAGCTGGCTAATAAACAATTTATTTCTGATCATCTTTCTAATCTAATAATTAGCATTTGTATACTTTTAATAGGAAATCACAATCCAATTATTTGGAAATTCCAATAACAGCTATCTCGCAATAAACAGATTTATCGATTTTAAACGATAGCGTTGATGGATTAAGCAGATTAATTAATAATTCATTAAAAAATTGCAATGGACTAATTGAATTTACACAGTTTCATTTAAAAAGAAATATCGGTTAATAGGTTTAATTTATCGAGGAGAAGTTGTTTGTTCGCATTCTTATTTAAATAATGGGGATACCTGTTGACATTTTGCTTCTAAAATTAATAATATTCAAACGTATATATATGTTTTAATGTAACTAGTTGATTAATATTGAGCTTTTTTTGAATATAAATAAATGACCTGTTAATCTTGTATAACATATATCTAAATTTAAGTTTCTAAAAGCATATTGTAATGACTCATCATTAGACATTTACTTTGTTATTTTGGCAACATATTATTTGTGCGGTTAGTCTGAATTATAATAAATGATGTTATTAATTCTATGCCGTCTTGTTCATGTCTGTGATGTTTATTGAAAGTATACAAATGTTATATTCTTATATATCATTTATCGAGTGGTATCAATACGGTACACGGTAAGCAAACGCCTGGTTACAAAATTCCTTTGCAAACTAATTCCAAAATAATTTATTTAAAAATCAAGTTGCAATAAAGAAAACCATTAAAGGAATAAGTATAATGTTATAATAATTTAAATGCTATGGAAAATACAAATAAACTAAAACTGTAGGTCTTTTAATATCATGAAAAAACACCCTTTTTCATGTCCATATTAATATATAGTTATTGCTTTATTGATTGTGCATTTTACAATGTAGTATGCAATGTTATATGAAAAGGAACTTTATTTATATGTTTCTATTTCATGGTTCTTTTGTAAACAGCACATAAATCAATAGATTTTGTTCAGTCACTCTTATTGTAATATGAAAGTTGAAAGTAATTTAAAATGCACTTTAATCATTAATGTCTAGATAAAGTCTACATATTTCCACTTTTAACAATAATTCATACATTCATACACTAAGAGAAGAAAATATTCCTGTAAGATGTTGTATAGAATAAAATTTCCATCCTATCCTTGTCCACAGGGCCCGGTGTAGACGTGCCTGCCCCAGATATGGGCACTGGTGAACGTGAGATGTCTTGGATCGCGGACACTTACGCCAAGACTATCGGCTTTCAAGACATCAACGCCCATGCTTGTGTCACAGGCAAGCCTATCAATCAGGTGGGCGATAAAAAACATCTACTAAATATCTATCATAATAGTTGTTTATTAGTATATTTATAGTTTGCATTCACCGAATTGAGAGATAAGAGTCAAAAAAGTGAAATTGCATATAGTAGAAGTATAATATCGATTTCGACCTACACAGTTGTTGTCTTTAGACATCGAATAACCGAATCCGGATAATTGAATGTTTTAAAAAACGATATTGCACACATTATCTAGTTTATTGAAAAAGTCTTCAAGTGAAATATATTTATTTATAAGTCTTATTACAGTCGCGCATTTTTTTTATATAATGTTTTGTAAAGTAAGTCCTTAATCTAATATCACCAGTTTACATGTTGGTTAGTAGAGAGTATGGACAACCGTGATTCTGAAAAATTTTCGGCTTCTTTATCTAATCTCCAAAGTTATTCTTATAAAATGCTTTTATACAGGGCGGTATCCACGGACGAGTGTCAGCAACAGGCAGAGGAGTATTCCACGGACTGGAGAATTTCATCAATGAAGCTAACTACATGAGTATGGTTGGTAAGTATATACACACCCATTTATTAAGTTAGGGTTCATGGCAACGGCGTCATTTGGTGTAAGACGCCTGTTTATTGAACAAGTTTCAAGATTGTAATATTTTCCTATCCTAAATAGGAATTATCAATTTTAATAAAGGATCAAAACAAGACGACTTTTAAATATTATAACTAAAATTATTATTGCATAAAAGTGTATTTTAAATTATTTGCTAATCATTTAATAATTTAAGAAATAACAATTTACATTTAAATAATAATAATAAAATGTTACATTGAAATTCTTTTCTTATCTTGTCATTTTAGATATTCCGAAATGAATTATCTTGACAGCATCTTGTTCAATAAATAAGTAATTTACACTTATGGACACTTAACGCCGCACTTTGCCTTACCAGAGCAAGGAAATGGTAAATATATTTCGCCGAGTGGAGATCGAACCCACAACCATCGCGTTTACACTCAGACGCTGCCACTCCTGCCTCTAAGTGAACTTTTACATTAAAAATACAATTTATCAATAATGAAACCTTAAGGCACCACGCCCGGCTGGGGCGGCAAGACGTTCATCGTGCAGGGCTTCGGTAACGTCGGCCTCCACACCTGCCGCTACCTGGTGCGCGCCGGCGCCACTTGCATAGGCATCATCGAGCACGACGGCGCCATCCACAACCCTGATGGTATTGACCCTAAGGTGACATTTATTTTCTATGTTTATATAATAGGTTATAATATATACATATACATATATGTATGTATATTTACACCAATCACTATTTTTTTCACACCTTACCTAAAGGTTGTCTGGAATAAATCTAGTAATATCTAGCTAATTAGCGAAGCACCGCCTTTTGTGCTTAACATTTGTTATTTTGTAGTGAATTATAATAAATTATAAACAAATAAATAGGACAAGCTGTGTTGCCCGCGACTTCGTCCGCGTAGTAATGGAAATATCTGCGAAATTTATAGTTTGTGGCAAAGATAAGTAGTTTCATAGAAACATGCGAGGACCCTTAGAACTTAATCGGCCTGTCGCTAAAACTGTGCTTAGCGGAGGTTTACTAACAAAAAATCACCTCCTTGCCAAATTTCATCTTTGTATCTTAAACGATTTTAGATATTTCGAGATGACATTTCGCTTATATATATATGAGATAAGAGGTAATGGTTTGTTTTTATACTTATGTATATGGATTGGAAATACTAATTTTATTGGACACATTAACGTATCGGCAGAAGATAGTGTATAACTTGCACAGTTTAAGATATCACAAATATGTTTTTTTTATACACAATAAAGGATGAATTCTGTAAATAAAAAATTGAAGAATATTTTAATAGATTATATAATATGTAGTAAAAATATAGCAATTCAGCAGCCAATAGATAACATATAAATTTCCGAATAAAAAATTCTAAAAGTATAATAGAAGTATGCCGTGTGAAATTTTTTATACATATTACGGCGTTGCCCTTGAACTTGAATCACGTGATTGTAATGTCATGAGGTTTTGGTGTTGATTTGGAAAATTTACAAAGTAAATGCCTTAAACTATTATAATATAAACTTATTACCTCTACTTATAGCTCTAAATATCATTAATTTTTTTTTATTTTGTATATAATTAAATGATGCTACTAGGTGTGTTATGTTTTTGCGACTGCCATAAAACATACATTATGTCGAATGATCGCGAGATTTAAAGAGATTTGTAATAACAAAGACGGAGTAAAATATATTATTTGATTAATAAAAAAATATAATATTGGCCGACTTTATGCTTAACACATGTTATCGAAACATAGTAAAGTAGTCAGGGAACCTAGTATATACTAAAATAAAACTTCAAGAATAGAGAACTAAGTGTCAAAACATTACATTCTCCGCTCTCCGCATTCGAAACTAGACGCCCTATTTTGAATGGAATTGAAAGTAAATTAACTACCTATAGCAATACCTTTTTCGTGTGGGGATCGAACCGTCAACCATCGCGTTTAGTCACTGCTGTCACACTGTGCAATGAAAGCATCACTAAATTTATAATAGGTAGCATCGGTTATACATACTTTTATTTTGCATCTTTTTAGTACTTATTCCTTTAATGTCTACAATCTATTTATTTTTTGCGCTGACGAGAGGCCTTAGGATCATTTACCTCTGTTTTTATACTTGATGTAAAGCGTTACGGCGAACTGAAGTTGTTCAGATAACGAGTTCTGTTTTTGTGTATTATAAATATACAAATTACACCTATATTGACTCGTTTTTCTCGCCAATCGGGAATGGGAATGGTACTTAAATTTAGATTAAAAATTTATAGGAAATTTTAATATTAAATAAAGAATTGAATAAATTTATTCTATTTTATTAATATAAAAAAAATGATCGATCAAATATGGTTCTTATTTAATAAATTAATTTATTTTATGATGTTATTTGCATACTTAAATTAATGAATGTATTCAAATAATAATCACTCAACATATGCTTTTTTCGTCTTCGAAAATTCTTCTACAGAGGGAAGTTTCAACTATTTTACAGTTGAAACAACCATCTAGATCTCTCTAAAGTGTTAATAAAGAAATACTTTTTGTATAATAGTGTAAAAATTTCCAGCTATAATTAATTATTGAAATAAAATAACTTGTATATCATAGTAAAATATTAGTTTAGTGATAAGTTATGAAAACTGATAGTCGTTTCACGTAGACTAGAAACCTATCAATGTAGGTCACCTAACGCAATAGCCCTGGCAAAGGCTAAACTGACGTCGTAATCTGATTCCGTCTCTCGAGAAAAATTTTTAGAGTATATTTATGTTTAGTTGTTTTTTCTTTCCGATTGTGCCGGTTTTTTTTATATCGTAAAAATCCACTTCAAATACGCTGGTTGTTCGTTCATTCTTTAATAAAACGAAAGCTCAAATTTAAAATAAAAATATATTTTTTCGCGATAATAAAATACAGCGTTTAGTTCCACCTCTGTCAATATCCTTTACCTTTACAATGAATGAAGTATATTTGCGTAAATAAATTCTAAAATATCGTCTTAAATTTTGCGATTATTATAAAAAAGAAAATAATAAATAAATTCGCCGCACTTGTATTCCTGTACACAAGTATCTTTGTTTTATTAAAAACACTGAGTGGTACTCCATACACTCTTATACTATATACTTGAAGTTTATCGTTATCCTTCTCGAGTGTAATTGTTTTTCAATCGATATAAATGAAAACATTTTAAATAAAATGAAAATCAAGAGATATAAAGTAAAGCTATATTTTTTATAGGTGAATATTATATGAAATGTGTGTTTGTTTGTACTCTACATCGCTGGTATGGCCCCAAATTTCACATTAGTAATTTTATAATTTCGAAAAAATATGGAAAATGGAGCGACTTGGTTCTTTTTAACGTACTTAAGTATTTCACAACTCCTACGTGACGCAATTGTAATACATATGCATGTGGTTGCTAGCATAAAGAAAAAATAAATAAAAAAAAGCTTTACGTTTTTTCCCGCTTAGCCAGCTAGTAGTCAGCGAGAAAGTTTAAAAACCTAGTGTAAAAACACTACCTAAACCTAACAGAAGAGCCTAGTGTAAAAACACTCCAATCTCCGTATTTTTTTTAACAAAATTACGTAATTAAAATTCAGGCAATCGTGGCGAAGTGGGTCTCTCCCATTGAACACGCAATGTTTCGATGTTGGGAGAAAATTGGAGAACGAAGTGTCCTGACACTGGGTTCTCTTTGACTACCCTGATATGCGGGAAAAGCGTGACATTGCAAAGCCAATATATAAAAGTATTTTACACGTCGTGATTATTTGTTAAATTGGTACATCCGGAGCACACAATATTTATTTTTATTCTTACTTTAAAAACAACTGTAATCAGATTAATAAAAGTAATCTTTTATGTTGATAAAATATTTAGATATCACTTGTCCACAAAATCCCCTTCACTTTTATTAGAAAGAGTATTGATAACTCTATCTTAAAATCATATCAATGTGTTGAGTATAGTTTTTTGTATAAAATAACATACTCGTTGCTAAGGCAACGCGTATTTTATGCGTCAACGAGTTTTAGCTACTATGAATTATTAAATTATATATAATTGTAACTGTCACTTCGCTTATCGGCACTAAACGTCTCTGCTCATCTAAATGGACAGCTAGGTCTTTCTACAAACCCATACAAACAAAAAAATCTGTGACCTATGATTTTTCATATGTAAACACAATAAGAATAGAAGAATAATACAAGTATTTATCATTGGATTATTTTAAAATGATGAGGCTATAGTTAAGAGTAGAAGCGAAGTAATATAAAAATAATAGAAGCGCAATACAAATACTCAATATAAGATCCAGCTTCTAGAAAAAATATATTTTTATATGTATTAATATTCACAATGGTTTCTTTTCTATATCAGGCTCTAGAAGACTACAGGATTGAGAATGGCACTGTTGTAGGCTTCCCCGGCGCGAAGCCCTACGAGGGAGAGAACATGTTGTACGAGAAGTGCGACATTTTAGTTCCCGCCGCCGTAGAGCAGGTCATCAACAAGGAAAATGCACACAAAATCCAAGCCAAGGTAACCTTCTTAACATTTTTTATAATATGAAAATAAATATATAATTTGGTCGCGGGTTCATATCTTCCTCTGGTGAATGTTTTAATATATAAGTCGTTGTATAAATAGCGATATTCAGGTCTGTCATTTAAACGCATCTAGTATTTAGGTAAAATGTGGAAGACTCATCTTAAGTAGAGCTCTCTATAACACAATTATGTAAATTAAAAAAAACTTGTCTTAAAAGAAAAAAATTACAACTTAATAAATATATAGCATCTACATTTAAAGTTGTTTATTAATCTGATCTAAAAGATTGCTTCATATTATATTATATAACGTAATATAAATCATATAATCTATCATTGATATATTATTATTAATGGGTGTAAACCTCAAATTTTACTTGCATGTCCTTGTATTCTAAATTTCATTTAGTGTATCATGTTTTTGTTCATAATTTAGTTTGAATAAATAATTGCTGGTTTATATAATAATAATACGTTAATAAGTGACATAAGCCAGGCACTCTCAGAGGGACCCTTAAAAATTACCATAAGAGGTATCGTGTGGTTTGATCGTTTGCACGTGATTGGGAGGGTTTCTTTTTGATCAATGATGTTTGGTTCCACACGAGGCTAACAAGTATTGTTTCCTGCCAGTAGTTCTTAAGGTGTTTAAATTTTTTTGCCAGCAACTATGTAAATATTGTAATATATAGTGTATAAAATGTGTAAAGGTATATTCAATATTATAATAAAAAGAAGCTTCACGCATTTTGCCACATAAAACGGTAGTCAGACGGAACCTAGTGTCAAGACACACTCCGTTCTCCACTTTCATCATGAAATCGATACATTCCGTACTGAGTGCTGCTTAAAGCGGCGCTTTGTCTTAACAGTGTTTGAAAATAAAAAAGGCCTTTCTTTATGTATTATTTAAATATACTCTTTTTTTATAAATGAATATAATTTTATTGTTCTTCTTAATTAGGACCTTGTGTTTAATTGTTAATTAGGGATTGCGAAAACGACAAAATGATAAAAAAATTGATATATAATATTATCTCTTGTTAATCGATTTAAAATATTAGCACAGCCTCGGACATTTATAGATAGAAGATAACTCCAATCACCTTTTCATTAATTACCATTCCCTAGTATGATATTTTGATAATTATATATGAACTTTGACTTTCTGAGTAATGAAAGTATAAAATTTTATATTTCCTGAGATAAACACTCTAGTTTCGATGTTCTACCACCAATATACAGTACAGTATGTGTAATATACAAAGTTATAATTAAAAAAATTGAGATTAATTGTCATATTCGTGAGTCTCGAATCTCGCTGCGTCTCGAAACTCTTATACGTTTTTTAAGCTTTTCAATCCTAAGTGTGTGATTAACACTTTGAAATGTAGTAAAAATATTGAAGCTACATTTATCTAAATATCGTGCCGCAGTGACAGCGTCTGGACCCGTAAGGTAGGCATTTGTCAGGTTCGATTATCACTCAGGGGAATACTTATATTTGAAATCATTTTACGTTCTTCGTTTTGGTACCTGTGCTATAATAGCAAGGCGTTAAGTTCCGCCGCTCAACGCAATTGTCCCCAATTTCCTCAAGTGGAAAGTGGAGAACGGAGTATCTTGACACTAGGTTCCCTGATTACTTTACTATGTGGAATTATATGATGATAAAAAAATATTTATTAATAAGTATTTTGAATATACTATTAGGATATCATATAATATTGGAAGTAAATTATCATTAATAAATGAAAAGATAAGAACCTGCAGCACCTGATTATTAATAGAAATATTTATTTTATAATATAGTTGTACTTCTTTGTAGATGTCACTATTTAACTCGTACGTAAAAGCGGACATGCCTGGCCATTGTCCAACTGACAAAAATTTTATTTTATTTAGGTCACTGACCTAGATTAGATCTTGCATCAAAATTATATAAGAAAAAGTTTTTTTTTTTTGCTTTACTCGTTTTTCCGCATAGCATGGTGGTCAGAGAGAGAAGCTAGTGTCAAGAAGCTGGTTGCTCCGGCTTTCCGACCGCGTTCGAGACATTGCGTGTTGAGTGGCGGAACTCAACGCCGCGCTTTGTCTTGTCATTAGAGCGGATAAATTAAAATATTTTAAATTTAATCATTCCCCTAAGTGGAAATCGAACATACAACCCCTCGGATTTACAGTCCGCTGCACAATGATGTTAAACTTATGCTTTTATTTATACAAATGCATATTAAACTTACAATAATACTAGACATATCCCAACTAATATGCTTATTAACTAATTATTTTATAGTATTTTTTTTATAAATATGCAATAAAATGTTCTTTCTATAATGAAAACACAAATGTTAGATAATCGCTGAAGCTGCCAACGGCCCCACCACACCCGCTGCGGACAAGATCCTCATCGATCGCAACATTTTGGTCATCCCCGACTTGTACATCAACGCTGGTGGTGTCACAGTCTCCTTCTTCGAATGGCTTAAGAACCTCAACCATGTGTCTTATGGACGTCTAACATTTAAATACGAACGTGAATCCAATTACCATCTCTTGGGTGAGTTCTCACGATGTATATTTTAAGAGACTATATATAATATATACTTGACTTTTTCATTATCAGTTAATATAGTTTTCATCGGATTTTTTTTTATAGTGTCACAACATATCAATATGTTTTATTAATGATATAATTATATTTAAACGCTAGATAAAAAATAACACATATCGTATTGTTTATTCTAGAATCCGTCCAAGAATCTTTAGAAAGACGTTTCGGACGCGTCGGTGGTCGCATCCCCGTCACTGCATCGGAGTCCTTCCAGAAGAGGATCTCTGGTGCCTCTGAGAAGGACATTGTGCACTCCGGACTTGACTACACTATGGAAAGGTCGGCTAGGGTAAGTTGAAATTTCCTTATTATAATAGCTTTTACGTATAGTTTTACATTTCATTTATGGTACACTTCTAATATTACTGTTTACTAGCGACCTGTTCGCGGCTTCGCCTGCTTAGACTACACGGCTATAACTAATAAAAGTTTCAGTCAAATTAATCAAGCAATTGTTTTAGCCATTTTGCGATCCAAAATTATAATTTATGATTGTTTTTATTTATGAACTAATTCAAATAAAATAAACACTAAATGTTAAGGGAACTTTACCAAAATACAGTAGTCAAAACTACATTTAAATGCCGTTAAGTGCCGTTAAGCCGTATCTGAGATAAGTGTGCACATACGCCAGAGAAACAAAAGAAAAAAAATTTTTTGTTCTTTTATACTGATAATAATATTTTGTCATACATCTTCCATGTACAGATAGCAATCAGTTACATTTTTATTATATGTATAGATAGGTATTTTAATTTTTATTACATTACAATAATCATAATTTAATTTTTTATTATATTTTTATAAGAGTTTCCAATTCGAAATATTTATTTGCCTTTTGATAGTAATACTAAACTTACTTTGCAGGCTATAATGAAAACTGCCATGAAATTCGACCTGGGTCTAGATCTGAGAACTGCAGCGTACGCTAACTCCATCGAGAAGATATTTACCACTTACGCGGACGCTGGACTTGCGTTCTAAACAATTATTATAAGAATTTAAGTATTGTCTGCATTTTAAAGACTCTAATATAGTCCCTTGCACTTAAGTGTAACTTTTAAGACATTATATTCACAGTATTTTCTTTAATGAAATCATGGCTTTTTATTTGTACTAAGTGAAGCTTTGTTTATAACCTTAAGGGAACTTTTCAATTTCTAATTGTATCGTCTTATATTTTCGAAATAAATTGTTTTACTGTTATATTGTTGATTTATTTTTTATTCCTGTAATTTTTATATTATGGGTATTTAATAACTTAATTTGGACCCATCTACAGCAAAGCAATAGGAGGGTTTATATTATAAACTATTCTGTATAAATTATTTAATAATTAGAATTCAAAGTATGGTCCTGGTGCTATGCCATCTACCCTCAAAAAGCAACCTAATAATAATCATACTTTAATAATAATTAACAAAAAGTACAAACAAGATAGAAACATAGTTATTTTTGGATTTGCTTTAATTATTAGCTAAGAATTTTTGTACTGAAATTCTGATCTTATGAACAAATGTATATTATTGACTATCAAAATTATTAACGTTCTACATACACAAAGGCTTGTTCTATTTTTTACAAGTAACTCGTTAGTAAGTTTATATGCTCAAAGCTTATTTTTCTTTAAACAATAACTATGGTTTCATTTAATTTATGCAAAACTACTACTACTACTATTACTTAATTACATCTTTGTTTAAATGAAAATGTTCTTTCAATACAGATATTTAAACAAGAAAACTATATAGACCTATTGCGTTAATTCCTATATTGTCTAAAATAATTGTAATGGCCATTTATGACTACACTACGGATTTTGTAATGAACAGAAAGGGTTTATAAAAAATAAGAATATACATTTACATGGCCATATAAACCGTATAAGTACTGTAAAATGAGTGACGTTGATAGAAGAGTATCTTTTTGTGCTATATTATAGTACCTATATTAGTCTAAAGCTTTCAATCATCATCATCATGAAATGTTGTTACGAAAAATTTATTCTTACGGAATACGTGGAAACGTTTTTAAGTCAATTTAATTTTACCTTAGCGGCTGTAAACAAAGTACAGAAATAGTTATAACTAAGTGGGAAAACAAATTCATTTTGGGTTAAAAAGATAAATTTTGGTGTCCCGCAGGGAAGCACTCTTTGACCATTGTTTGCTTTATATAAATAAAATTCATCCTATTGTATTGTTTGCAGATGATAGTACTGCGCTTATTAAATGTAGGGATAAAATCACGTATGGAAACGATATAAATAGCGCTATTCAAACAATTATTAATATTGGTTAGAAAATAATAATTAAATTATAAATCTACAATAAAATCAAGTTATGCATTTTCTACCAAAGACACATACACTACTCTTAATATACACTACATTGATCAAAAAGTTAATCAAGTCAATGTTGCTGAATTTCTTGATGTTTTAATAGATGTCGTCATGTCCAGTCATGGAAACCTCAAGCTGAAAACATCTGTAAACAAGTTTATTCGCTTATCATGAATTAGTAGTTTCAGTTTTACGTTTTGGCATCATATTTTGGGGTAATTGCTTTGAAAGACAAAATATTTTTAAGAAGCAATAACCATGCTTAAGATCAATATTTAATTTAAAGGCTACAGATAATTGTGTAACACTTTTGAAAAAACGGTATCTATTGAAATTTCCTTGCATGTATATATTGGAAATTGATATATTCATAAAATCAAATAAACATCTTTTCACTACTTTAGATGAAGTTAGAAGCCGTACCATAAGCCTTGGGTCTCAATATCATTTATGTACGTTTTTATGTACAGGCAATTATAAAACAGGACTAGTTAAAAATAATGTAGTAAGCATGGCCCCAAGTATATACAATACCCAATTTATTAAAAGAAATGCCATTCAACAAATTTAAAAAATAATTGATTAAGTTTCTTATAGCAAAGTGTTACTTTTTGTAACAGAGTTTTTAAGATAAGTTTTAGCTGTAAGTTATTTATCCAGATCATCTTTAAATTTTGTATGTAAAAGTTTTAGTATTTGTAAGTTGTCACAAAAATACTAATATTTGTTAACACTTTTGTAATATATTCAGAGCAAATAAATATATAAATAAAAAAATAAATTTAAATAAATAATCAGGTCCTTTCACATGATCATGAGTCATGACAAATCAAAGAAAGAAAAGCAAAATGTATTTCGTTAAGGAGACTACTATATTATTCTATCATAGGAAATTGAAAGAGGCAACCGTCGCGTATGGAGTTTTATTATTTGTTATTGATTAGTAGTAGTATTGGCAATATTACAGTATGAAATAGTGATGTAATTATACATATATAAAAAAAAATGAAATAAAGAAATACTAAAGTAAAACTTTTATACCATTTGGTTTAAAACATCGTGTAGTGATTAAAACCGATAATGATACCAATACCAATGAAAACGGATTATAGAATTTAATTGACATAATAAACTGGTGTCTGGTAACATCGAGCTTGGGATTTTGTGGTAAAATTATGTTCTGTTTTTAAAGCGATCAAAAATTACAATACATTAAAAATAAACAAAAATAATAGGAAATTAACACCAAAAAACCAATAGTTTAATTAATAATAAGCGTTTAACGTTTCGATAAATCAAAATATATCGTTTTGATAAATCAAAAACTAACTTTTATTTTTTACTTTGTTTATAAAAAAACAACTCTATGTGATGCCACATATAAAAATGTAAGACTCAATTACGTGTAAATGCTGTGTGCGATGTCACTGTCACTTTCTGACAAGATTCAAGGAATGCATTAAATAGGCGCTTATTATTTTTGATATTTTACGTGTTATCTCAATTTGTAAACCAAAATGTATCTTACACCTCTTATTTTCATTGTACTAGTCACAGTTATTAATGGTATTTACTCTAAAAGTGTAGAACTTACGTTTGAGTTACCTGATAACGCCGTAGAATGTTTTTATCACGAGATTGGCGACAATATATCTGCCTCGTTGGAATACCAGGTATTTTTAAAGTGCTTTAAATATATAATTATATATGTGATAAAATAATATTTAATTTTTAACTGACTTTTTTACGCTGTACTTTATTTACGTAGTTGATAAAACCGTATGTACAATTTTAGGATATTTTTTTTATTTATTTTTCGATCATTCAATCAATACTAACTATCATATCATACTTTCACTATTCTTAACACTAATGACATTTAAACAATCTCAGGTTATAACTGGAGGTCAGTATGATGTTGATGTAAAGATTGAGGGTCCAAATAAGCGTATAATATATCAACAACAAAAAATGCAATATGACTCACATCAATTTACAAGCCCAGTCAGAGGTAATATATATTTAAGTCCAAAATTTCTAATATTTAGGCCCTTATGATATGTTTATTAATATATAAATTAATTTTGCAGGAGTGTATAAAATATGTTTTAGTAATGAATTTAGTACTTTTACACATAAATTAGTATATATGGAATTGAATGTTGGCCCAGAAGAGCCTCTCCCTGGCATTGGTGAACATGCTACTGTTTTGACTCAGGTATTGTTAAAATTATTATCTATTATATTAGTAGACTAAATAAAAATATTAAATAAATGACAGGAAATATCATTTACTGCAATAATTTAATGTTTATTTTTTTTGTAGTTGGAAACTTCAGCAGAAGAAATTCATTCATCTCTTAATAAAATTATTGATCATCAAACTCATCACCGGCTGAGAGAGGCTCAAAGTAGGAAAAGGGCAGAAGATCTCAATGAAAGAGTGTTTTGGTGGTCGACAGGAGAGACCTTAGCAATTGTTTGTGTTGCAATTGCACAAGTTATGATTCTAAAGAATTTCTTTAGTGATCGACCTACATATAAAATGTAATAGTGAATTAAATAGTGTATTTATTAATATATTTTTCTTTGGCTAATATCTTGTTTTAATTACTAGAACTAAAAATTAAAAAAAATCTAACATGGTTCATTTATTTAATAAAGTAAACATGATATACACTGTTTCTTTCAAAATTTTGATAATTTGTATAAAAATATTTGATACATAATAAACATTCTCAATGTCTGTGTTTAATATTAAAAATATTTATTTAATATATTACTATGGCTTTACACTATTATTCCTAAAATAAAACAAGGAGTGCAAATACACCATTGACTAGTGCACAGGGATATGCTATTAGTGGTCTCTGTTCAGAATCCCCTGACATGGTGACAAACAGGCGGCTAGCAGATAAAGCTGACCATATTACTGCTACACCGGAAATACTAAGTCCTATAGGTCCTTCAAGAGATATAAATATTCCTAAGGATGCTAGTACTACCATAGGTAACATGCAGTAACCTAATACACTTGCAACACTGAGTATAGTAAAAACTCCTTCTGTTCGACTCATAAGAGAAAGCAAAAAATACATTAAAATAACAGACATAACTGACAAGCCATACACATAGCCAAAGTGTGCTTTGTTTCCAGACAGAAATAGACATACAGCTAATGCTAAACAAAATGCAATAGGGCCAGCAATGTCTGTATCTCTCAGTAAAAAGTTAGCATCATCTGCTTTTGATTGACCATGAAACGGATTAAGTACAGCAAGTGTTTTTTCTAATATTCTATCAGGATATATTTCTAGTTCATCTAGTAGTGGTGGCTCATCAAATTCTGATGTTGTACCAGATTCTTGCTCTCCAGGTATGGGGGCTGGTGTAAATAAGTTTGGATTATAATATTGGTTATTATTGGGCGGTGCAGGCGTCGGAGCTTGGTCGAAAGAGTAATTTTGCTGATCTGTAGAGAAGTTCTGAAAATCTAAAAGTAAAACATTATATTTATTTTTATTAATTTACACAATTATACTAGCAATGTACATTTTTCAATAGCAGTTTTGTTTTTTCTACATACCCAGCGTTTGTGAGTCTCCAAAGCTGTTTGAATTGTTAAAAGAATAGTTTTGGCTATTTGTTTGAGGTTGCCAAGAATAGTCATTTGGATTAGCGTAAGACATATTCGGATGATTCTATAGTTTTATTCTGCAACAAATATTCAAATTAAATGGAAAGATGTCTCAATTATCGAATCTAGTTCTAGAATTTTTAAACTCTAAAATTGTTTTAACGCTTTATTTTGCTAAATATTAATGTAATGTCTACTGTCTAACTAATGTCAACTTACAATTGCTAGCTGTCAAAAGTCAAAATGCTACGTTAAAGAAATCAACGTCATAGGTAAATTTGATTCGAGGTATTTAATACAAAATTTTAAACGATAGTAAATATTAAATGTTTTTTTACTATCATTATTTTATATAATTTTAATTATAGTAAAACTTTCGTAAAAACAAAGTTTGGTTTCTCATTGTATATTAAATATAAAAAAATATAGTAAATGGTTAACAAAGTTAATTACGGTACCCGTAACATTTTAATATGGAAATGAAGTATTACTATATTATACCAAAAAAAAAACATGATTTTGTGTATATTCTTGGCACCAACAAATATGAAGAAACAAAACTAATGAATATAATTAATTACATAACCAAGGATTGTAATACAGGTATTTTTGAATACGGTAACGGTGACCGTGAAGCAATACCTGTATTTATTGATAACGGTATCGACTTTACGGTATCTCGGAGGAACCTTTATTTTAAACGGTGCGAGACTGGTAAAATAATTTGTAAATACGTTCATTTATGTGATTAATAGTACACAAAAAAAGCATTTAAAAAAAATCATTATTTCATGTTAAAGAGATTTTTTTATAATTTATTTAATAACATTTTAATATTGTTTCCTTAATGATATTTGGCTCAATTTGGCTTGTCTGGCCATTGCACATTTCTACACAAATGATGCAAAATAGAATTCTAACAATTATACAATGGAATAAACAAAAATGTCTAAGTTTAAAAAATATCGAAGTTTGAGAACTACAGTCTTAAACTAAATGTGACGAAGACTGAATACACGGCTTGCGGGATCCCGGACTTTAGCACTATTCATATAGGTCCAGCCATTAAGTCGGATAAGTTTAGATATCTTGGATTAATTCTGTACGGTAGCATCGATTACTATATCCAAGCCTTAATAGCGCTGCTCGGGCCAAATTTCGGATGTCCTCACGGAGCATGGATGCTTCGGGAGGTACCTGTGTCGGGACACTGGAAGCTCAACACCCGCTGCCACCACTGCGATGACTGCCTTTAGGAAAGGGCTAGCACACGTTAGAACCTGCGCGTCTCATCGTATAGGGGACGAATTCTACCTGCCAGCCGTGGTTAAAGGCCATAATGGCTTGCAAGATCGTGGGACGCGCTCAGATCCTTGCGAGCGGTGCTCGGAAAGGAAACTGTGGAAATCATCCGCATACAATCGGGTATAATCCGACCGGTTGTCTCTTATACGGCAGCGAATGTTGGCCAGCACTGCCTCGGCACATTCAGGAGCTTCACGTCATGGATATGAAGTGGAAGTGTGCGTATTGCGCATCAGCCCACCTATGCCGGAAGGATATGCCTTGATATATCAGTACCTGGTTTTAGACCTCCCGGACGCCCAAGGAAGCAATGGCTAGATGTCGTGAAGCAAAACATGCGAGCCAATGGACTAACATCTGACGATTTTTAATAACTTATAGACTTAATTTTATATAGTGAAATAGAATACGATGCAAATAAAATCTTTCACCTGGTGTCAATCTCTTAAACTTGTCCTTTCCAAACGGGATAAAGTGACCGGTTAGAGAACAATCACTTATTTTTATGTGATAACAGTAAGAAGTTAATGAGCTTGTTAAAATAACAGTAATCACTATATTATATATTTTAACGATATCGCACAACGCAGAAAACTGTTAAACTACAAATAAAGTCATCAAGTACAAGTTGTAGATGATAATATATCTGTAACAAAATTCGATTTTTGTCTTTGGATGCAAATTATAAAAAACTGACACTGATTAGGACACAGCTTGTCTGCTCGGTGGTTTACCAGATGCTGCCTCGAGACTTTACTCGTAGGGGAGGCCCCGTATATGTTGGTAGTGGAATGAAAATACGAAACAGCCATAGTTCACACGGGACAAGCCCTGAGCGGGTCGCTAGTAACTATAATGAAAAGGAGATTCAAATAACAAAAGCGTAATCATAACTTTTAAAACTAAAATAAATAAACAAAGAAAACATATAATAAATAATCAGTCATTGTACTATATGGCATACTTTATTTCCTTGAATATAATTTTGCCATTAAATGGAATGGTTGGAGAGTAGAAATACAAAAGTATACATATTACATACAAGTGTTAATTTCATACACAGACAAATAAGCAATGTTGCATAAATATTATTTAAGGCGGAATTATAAGAGAGTTTGGTGAATATTCTTAGAAGGCAGTATTTTTTTTATTATATATTGTCGTAGCATTTAATGCATTCTAACTTTTTAAACTCTCTTATAAAACAATAAATATTATGCCAATTATGCGATTCATATTTATACAATAATAATCAGTTGATATTGTGAATAAGTTACAACTACAGATCTGGGTAATGACAGTGTAGTCGCATTATAAAATGGTTACTTCCAATTTCCATTTATTTTTTATTTAATCTGGTTGCTTTTATTGTTACAAAAATAATAATGCGACTAATTCTTGTTAACATTATTGAGAATATATTCATCAAAAATGGAATTACAGAACACTAATATGTATTAATATTACTCTAAATTAAAAGGCCAATATGGTTTCACAAATACAGAAAATCAAATTCACATTACTTTTAAATATATGACTCAATTATAAGTATCATTACATACATATTTATGTTTTTATTGCATTGAATATATAATTTAGTTACAAATGCCGACAGAAGCACCATAGTTTGACACATATTTGCTCAAGAGTATTATCACTAAACACAAAAGCTTTAAATATACATCATGACAAACAACATTTTATTGCTACCATACAATAATCTACCATAAGTACTTATTAATAATCTAAATCATTTCCAACTGAATTTTAAAACATATTCAAATAAATAATCACTTTAAAACAAAAATTCAGGTACTACTTTATAAGTCACCACATTTATAGTATATTTAAAAATAAATCATATTGATCTTAAATTAAATTAAAATACTATTATTAACTTTGTGTATTCATAACAAAACGTAAACATGGATAAAAACTTTGAAAAAGCTTTAAGAAAACATTATATTCAATAATACTCTATGATAAAATAACCAGCCTTTAATAAATAACAATTTTAAATGCAATTAGTAATGGTAAAACTGCTTTTACTGGAATAGAGAATTTTTTAAAAGTATAAAGTAGTCTCAGTACACTTTTAGTACTGAGGATGTGTTATAAAATAAGAAGTCAATTACAATCATGTTGAGGAAATAAGCAGCTTCACTTCACGCTTTTTCCCGTCAACTACACACCACTTTCCCTAGTACTAGAGACATTGTGTGTTGGGTGGCGGAACTCAATGCCGCTCTTGGAAAAGAAAATAAGAAATTGCAAAATAGATTTTACATAATTTGAGAATAAACAAATTAAGAAACAAGTAAATAATTTTACATTATTACATGTTACTCTTTTTGTTTTAAATAAAAATGATGGCGGAAAAGAATATTTATGAGAGTGCCAGCAACAATTATTGCAGTAATTAAGTGTAAATAGAATAGTCTGAATAATTATAATATGATGAATGAATATTAATGATTACATACAATGCACGCACTACTACACTATTTGTGGTGTTGGTTATTTTAAAAAACTAAGGTTATCATACAAAGTTTTGGGCTTGAAATTTTATTCTAATATTACCAATTCAAATATCATGTGCGACGTGTTCAATTTCATGGGAAAATTTTGAACACATTTCAGCATAGTATTTGTGTACTCATATAGAATAATTCTGTATCTAATACAGTATAATATGGGAGTGTTTATGTTTGTTTCAAAAAATCATGTCTTTGTATCATAACCGTACCATAAAAACAATTATTACAATTAAATACAACTTGCCTATGAACTATGTACAATCTATAATTTGTACATTCAGTACATACAAATACTTGCAATACACCAGTTTATAAAAAATATAAACACACTAGTAATTGGGAGATTTCGAATGTTTCAAAAGCCTGTATCATAAAATGAACAATATCGCCATTGTACTTAAAAACTTAATTGAGTAAATCATTTTTACACTCATAATATATATCACAGACACCTAAGGAAGATATTTGATTACATCTAGTTTTGAGGTACTACACAGTACATGTGTAAGAATGTAAATAAATTAAAAAAGCACAAAATCTCAAAGTGATCTAAGTATGTAGCTGACCGGACGTAACGTCAGCAAACAAATGTTCAAAAAATTCATATAAAAATTTAAACTTGGAAATAGTCACTAACACTGCATTCAGGGCCGCTAATACTGTTTTTCGCTTCCTTCGGCGGAACGTTGATCTTCTCATACCCGGCGGAGGAGTCCGACCTATCGACACCGGAACTGTTAGCTACGTTATTCACTTTTTCGTAGGGTGGTTCCCTCTTGGATAGTTCAAAGTATTTGACGCTTTCGTAATTTGGGTCTTTTTTGGACCTCACGGAGTCATACTTGGAGTCCTTTGACCGTACTGACTCGTACTTGGGGTCTTTACATCTCAGGGACTCGTAGTTCGGGTCCTGGTTCACACTCTCATAGTTAGGATCTTTCGGCCGCACGGATTCGTAATTTGGATCGGATTCGCTCCCGGTCGTGTTATAGAACGGTTCGTTTGACATCGATTCATAATTAGGCTCCATGGCAGCTTCATCGTTATTATTTGCTGACCAGTTATTATATTTGATACCTCTCTTATTTACTGTTGAATATGTTGGTTGAACCTTGTAATTAGGTGCGATTGTCGCGTACGGAGGTGTTGGAGGTTGATTCCGTAGAACTTCGTAATTTGGGTCAGAATCTGATGCGTTCGCGTCCGATTTAGAAATATGTTTGTATCCAGGATCACTGCTTATAATGCTATTAGGCCCGCTATCAACCAGAAGATGGTTTAACTGCACATTATTAGTAAATTGGGGAGGTTTATTTATATCCTTAACCGTTTCATATCCGGGGTCCTGATTGGAGCCTTTACGTTCCTTTCGCGCTATAGTTTCGTAACCATGATTGATAGATTGCTTACGATCGATCGTTTCATATCCGGGATCGTCCGCTTTGTACTTGAGCGCTTTTTCATCGCTTACGTCCTTCGATTTCCTGAATTCGTCTTTCGTTTTCGTTTTCTTCATAACTTTGGCGTACATTTCTTCGACGTTGCGTGAGGGGCTCTCGGTGATGCGCTCGGAGGTGATGCTAGTGTTGGGGTCGGCGGAGGAGTAGTCGCTGTAGGCGGGGCCATCTATCGAGTTGTAGAAGTTGTCAGTAGTGTTGTCCTTTTGGTCGATATCGAAGTTCAGCTCCCTCGCCACTAGAGGTCGCACGAGGTCACCGGAGCTGAAGCGGTGCTTCTCTACGGGATAGTTGCACCCGTAGAAGTCGGAGGAGCTCACGCAGCTGTTGTTGCGTTGGTGCTTCTCGTTGAGACTGCGACGGAGTTTGTCGTGGTTGAAATGGAGGTCACCTGTTAGAAGATATATAAATTATGCTTAAATTGTGTCGTTTAAGTTAAAAAATAACAATTATTATTAATATTTTATTTTAGATAAATTGCAACTATAGTTACTATTGATTGTGTGACATACTCATGACTGACATACGTGTGACAAGCTAATTTAGTGTATGATACACGTTGGCTGTTATAATGATATAGAGTTAAGTTAAATGTAATAAAAACCCAAAGCAACTATGTCAGCCGCATATAAATTAATTGTCTTACAATTAATTTGTAAATATTTATTATAATTATATAACATTATTAATATATTTTTAGTTTTGACAAAAGTAAAACCCAATTATAGCAAAAAATTGTAAATCGATCAAGAAAGACATTTTTTAAATTTGAAAACTTAGTAACTAAATGTTTAAACAACGCAAACCACAAAGCAAACCAATTTAACAGTATTTAAATGTCCTACAGTATTCAAAACAAATTATAGTAAAAACATCAAAAGCAAAAACCTAAAACAATAAAATCTAATCTCACCAGTACTAGATATCCGTTGGTGTCTCTGCGCTATCGTATCAGCTGTTCGCGGGGGGTGAGAGCTGTAGTGGGAAGAGTGGGAGGTGTGTGTGGAGTGCGAGGAGTGTGCGGGGTGGGAGGTGTGTGTGGAGTGAGAGGAGTGTGTGGGGTGGGATGAGTGTGTGGGGTGGGAGGTGTGTGCAGGGTGGGAGGAGTGTGTGGGGTGGGAGGTGTGCGCAGTGTGGGGGGCGTGCGAGGGTTGCGGCGGAGGGGGCAATGGGGAATTGGCTTGGCGTTTCTCTGGCTTCGGAGAGCCGAGCGCACCCGTCGAGTTTGAGCATGATGACATTGACGCTAGAAATACATATTATTTAAATAAAAGTGTTGTAAAATATGACATACTACGTAGCAGCGGCGTAGTGTGAATATTTTGTAGAGCCGGCTTTAAAAAATATAAAATTTGTAGTATCCTTAGACGATAGTATAAATATTCCGCTTAGTTTTTTTGCATAGTAATCAATTTATAATTGGTATAGTGCAATCTAATGATAAAATGCAAGATTTTTTGATTTAATAACAATTTTTTTATATATATAAATATTGTTTTTTTAGAACAAATGATTTTATAAAAACTATAACTGTACCTATAGGTAGCTTACTCATGAGAGCTTCAGAGAGTCAAAGAAGTTAATTAGAAATATTCTTGTTGGATATCCAAAATAGTTACAATGTTTAGGTAATAATTTTAATAGGATTATTTGATAACATCACAATATTACCTTGTCTAGAATGCGTTGCATTGTTAGTAGACGCTCCTATCTCTGGTGGGGCACTTCTCCTGGAGAAGAAAAAAATTTCATATTAATTTCTTAAAAATTGATTTTAGTAAGATACATTAAAAATTTACATGCTTTTATGCTTTAATAATATTTACAAAATTTTTACATTCTTATAAATTTACTATAGTTTATAAGTTTTAACTTTTACAACACTGACCTTTACCTGAAAAATATTTAAAAAATATATATATAAGTAGGCGACTCTTTTTAAAAAAACTAAGCGGTATACAATCTATGAAGAATTCATAGCATTAGTAAAATTGGTTTGGTTTCCCATTGAAAGCAGCGAATTATTTTAAAATAAAGCATATCTCCAGTCCAACCAAACAAATTTATATTTAATCAAAAAACACAGAAATAATAATTTCACTCAATTTATCAATTTCCATTAATATTAGAGAGGTTTTTTTTGCTAACGAATTAAATCCCACCACATCACCACGTATGTCGTCCGTGCCGCTTTTGTTCTTATTTATTTTTAGTCCTTGTTATTTATTTCTTTATCGTTAAAAGTTTAAGTCTGTGCAGTCACAGAATCATTGAGTTGTGAACGGTTCTTACACATCAAAATTTTTGTCTATTATGTGAGGGCTTAAGGAGCCCTGAATAACACTATTATGTTCATGAGAAGGACTGAAGGAGTCACTCCGAATGTCATATACGGTGGTTACAGTCTTAATTGTCATGTGTCCAAGTTGTTTTCATCGACCATTGTCTACCTAACGTCATTATTAGTTTGGTGGACGCTTCTTTGTTCTGAGCAGGTCTGTGGGAGGTGGGCATTTTTATGCTTTATCTTCGATTATATCGACTGTAAAAGTCTAGTTTGCCCGTCGTATGAATCTGCCAATTGCGTCTTCCTTGGTGTCGGTGTAGTAGTTTTGACGGTGTGCCTAGTTATTGCGACGACAGCATATGATTCGCTGATGCGCTTAACGCAACACTCTTCATTTTCCAGTTCGAAGACACTCCGCCCTGTATCTTCTTGTAAGTTGATTGGTTAACCTTCTGCACGTCGTGCACTCGTACAGGAAGACCTTAACCATGTGATGTTTGGCTTCGCTTGCTGAATGTAAATCGGGTGTTGAGACCTGTCCTTTGTCTGCTCTGGTAACTCTTTATATCGGTTTTAGTAAGCTGGGAGATATGATCGTTCAATTGGTTCCTTAGATTAGATTAGTTTAGAAATCTTTCGAAGTTTCTCTTACGCGGACAATTTCTCGTCGAGGCGTTTTGCGCTTGTGCTTGGAAGAAATTGGTTGTTAGAAAAACTCTTTTTAGGAAGGTCAGCGCCTGTGCCCTATCTTCGTACTTGATTACGCTGTGTCTGTCTGAGGTCTGGATGCTTCCCAGTAAATCAATTACAGTTCCTCTATGGAATGCTATTCTCATGGCATCAACGCTGCCCTGCCTGCCTTGTGCTGGAGGTGGTGTATCTATCCTGCCATCTCTGGACGGATTCCTTCCGGATCTTCATCATGACCAGGTCAGTGTTTTAGCGGAATCGTAGGGTTTTGATCATGGTGCGGCGTTATTAGCTACTTCATCTGTTGTCTCATTCCCAGCCGTTCCTTGAACCCATACTAGCTTGATCTCTCACACACGTTATAGATGTTACGAATGTTAGATTTCGGATCTGGGTGTAGATAAGGATATAGAAAGAATACTATATCAGTATCAGTAGCGATATAAGTATATTTCGACTACTAATTTATGTTTTTTTGTATGTTGTTACGTTCATCCTAAATGCTCTTATTATTTAAAGAATATGTTATTGAAAGCGCAAATTTAGACTTATTACGCCCATATTCGAAATAGTTCAAAAGTAAATTCTAACCTAGCGTGCGGGTCGTGCGCAGGCGCGGGGGGCGCGGGGGGCGCGGCGGGTGCGGGCGGTGCGGGGGGCGCGGGCGCGGGGGCCTCGCGTCGCCGCGGCTCGGGCGCTATCTGCGCGTAAGTGTCTGAGCCCTCACCGACGCTCGCCTCCTCTATTGCTGCGTACATTTCATCTGTTACATGGGATTTTTGATTAGTACATTTATGGTGAAATATATTGAGGTAGAACGCATGGCTTAGCGGTCACAGCGCTTGGGCAGTTTCCAAGACACGTGGTTTCGAAACCAGCTGCGTTAAAATTTTTATACGTTTTCTTAAAATGTTTTACAATTTCCTAAGTGTCTAAATAGTACTTTAAGAAATGTTAAAAAAAATATTTGGTATTTTAAAAAAACGCTAAAATCATAGAAATTTAAAATACATAAAATGGAGTATTTTTTTATAATAAAAGTGTACCTTGCTTTATTTAAACTTATAGCTAGAGAGAACCTAGTGTCAAGACACTCTCTGCTTTCAACCCGAATTCGACTGATTATGCGTTGAGTGACGGAACTCAAACCATCACTTCAATCTTACCAAAGCTGGAAAATAAAAAAAATCCTCCCGTAACTTATAGGAAGCCATTAATAGATTCGAAACTTTTATATTTCAAACAAACATTACACACAACCAAAAAATACTATCTCATCTCAAGCATTTTAATGGTAAACGAAACTATTATATTTTTTTATCTATGCCATCTACTCTGTTACAAAATGATTTACCCTCAAATTTAGAACGCGGTAGTTGGCTGAACTGTGATCAAACTTTTGCGCGTGAATAAAATAAAATCGTGTTTATAGTGTCCTATATGTTAAACAGGTCAGTTTATAGACTATTTTAAACTTGTAAAAGGGTTATTCACACACTTAGGACATTGAAAAACATATTTTTAGAAAACGTATAAAAATTTAAACGCGCGCCTTTTGGAAACCGTCCAAGCGTTCTCTGGCCGTTAAGATATGCGTTGTTAAATTTTATAAAAAAATATTTTTTTTATAGATTATTATAGTTAACTTATCAAGGCGTACGTACCTAGTACAATTAAATCTTAGTTATATTACATTTTTACAATAACCTGCCCTTGAAATATCTACTACTACTACTACTACTAATTCTCATATTTCTTTACTTTGATAATTTTCCAAACTGCAAAAAATATTAATTATACAATTAAAAAACAAAGAAAATTTATGAATTTGACGTGTTCAATAGTGACATCATACAAATACAATTATAAGGGCTTTAGTTTAATTTATTTATTTAACCGTTTCATTATTAATTTACCGATAAACTTTTTAAGTTATTTTAAAATGTAATTATTTTGTGTTACCGGAGTCATCTGAGACGGTGGCGTAGTGCGGCTGCATGGGTTTCGTAACTTGCGCTCGAATATTACTCAGCGGCTCCCGCACTGATATACTCGTGTAGCCCTCTGCAGAGACAAAAATGAAATAATAATGTCGTAACAGGTACTTTGTTTAAAAAGTGGAACCGCCTCTGACTGTAAACGTGATTGGTTGTGGCTTCGATTCCCACTCGGGGGGAAGATTATATTTAAATTATTCTCATTTCTCCGCTCTTGTACCTAAGTTCCGAACTTTCAACACGCAATCTCTCGAATTCAGGCGGAAAGTGGAGAACGGAGTAGCTTAATACTAGGTTCTCTATGAATACCCTGCCGTGCGGAAACAAGCGTGAAGCTGGAAAAAAACTAGAATAAAACTATACTTGGCCTTTTTATACTGATGTACAGCTATATTTCAAATCCAAATAGAAATTGTTTTAACCTAGTAAACAATGAAACCTAACTAAACTTAAACTGTGTACAAGCAATATAATAAAATGAAATGGCCAACAAACATACTGGCGGAGTCCGTAGAATCCCCGCTGAAGTGCACGGGGTCGGGCGGCCGCGGCGAGGGCGGCGTGATGTACGGCAGCTCCTGACTCGACGGCAGCTGCCCGCTGATGGCCACCGACGCTGATATCAACACGGCTTCTGTTGGAAATTGAAATGATTCCTATCAAGTGCCACAGTGAGGCAGTGCCCTGAAAGTAAACGCGATTGGCTGTGGGGTCAATGTCCGGCGAAAAGGTGACAAAAATGTTTTATACTACAGGTTTTCTGTGACTTGCTATGTGTTTTTTATATGTATAATCCTTATATTAAATTATACCCGATATAATAAAGGGACAAATTGAAATCTTATACGAACGGATAATTCATATAAACGTATATTATAGTAATTTATTAATTGTCGTCTTAAGTTTTTTGAAGATTCTCTTTGATGACTACACCTTTAGAAACACATAGAGTTGCACATTTTATACGATACAATAATATATTTCACAGTTTACTTGAGTTAAGAAATATTTGATATTATTATATTATACCCTACTTTACTTGCTATTGCAAAATAGCAATAACATTATACTAAATTAATAAATTAAAATACATAACTAAATCCTCCTCTAAGGGTATTACTAAATTAGTTTAAAATTTGAATACCTATATATTCATACCTCATTAGTACATACTATATAAATAAACAAACAATGTCATCATGCTTGTTATTTCAGTTTATCATTATATGCCCACTTTAGTTGTTTACTCTGAATAAATTGTACATTTTATAGTAATCTAAAATAAAACAAGTTATAAAAAAGTACAAGAACGATGAAACAAACAGCATAATAAATAAAATTAATAAAATAAATTATATATATATAAAATAAATTAATAAAATTATTATTTTATTAATATATAGTATAATCTTAATATATAGTTAGAAAACATATACATATTAGATCTTCATATATTTACAGGAAGTATTTTACGTAACATTTTATGATTTTACTGAATGAAATTAAACGTACGGTCGTACTACTTGGAAGTTTTCCTAATATAAATGCATAACACGTAATGTAATTCCGTTAAAAATTGTACGCCAAAAGACGAATTGCAAGAGGCGCATTTATAAATAATCTAACGTTGAAATTTGGTTGTGACTTTGCTATCTTTGTTTTTTCAACTTTCATAGGTAGGCAGACAGAACCTAGTGACAAGACACTCCGATCTGCACTTTCCGCCCGAATCAGAGGCATTGCCTGTTGAGTGGCGGAACTCAACGCTGCGTTTTTTCTTGTCACCAGAAAAGTAAAAAATAAAAATGAAATGTAATCATTCTTCCGTGTGGTAATAGAACCCACAACCATCGTGTAGCAAAAAATAACTATGTTATATTATAATATATATGTATTATCACACACCTGCAGCCGATGATGACGCTTCCCTCTCATCAATTTGAATTTCCCCATCCAATCTTTCATCAGGTGTTATTTCTACAATCCTGTAAAAACAACCCATTTTCTATAAAACTTACATTTTTTATTTTATATTTTACTATCCTTGAGTTACTTAAAATCATCATTTGAACGTGATTCTTGTTTATTAATAAAAATCTAGATATAATCAAGATATGATGTTGATATCTCATTTCAGTATAATAAACTAATTATATAATAAACATGAAGAACGCTGTTTTTTACATAATAGGAAAGTAAGAGGAAAAAAAGAACAATCAAAATTATATAAATTCTTCTTTAAATAAAAATCATGAGGGAATTTAGGGAAATTTGGGTGTAGTGGATAATGCCCAATGCCCACAACGGGGGATCCACCTTTGCTCTAGAGAGATTTCTTTTCGTATGTTATTTCATATGCAATATCCTTAGTAATGAAACACATTTTAATAAATAGCATTCTCTCTTGCCAAACGATTGTTCGTAGAATAATCTTTGGGTAGCAGAAATTTGTAAAAATCTCTCTACAGAGATGGAAACAACAAATATAAGCGTATAAGAATTTCAACGTAGCTGAATGTAGAACGCATGGCTTACCAGTCAGAGCACTTTGAACGGTTTTTCAAGAGGCGGGTTCAAATCCCGCTGCGTTCAAATAATTATACGTTTTCTAAATATGTAACAGAACACATTATCAATGATAATATCAGGAACATTTTGCAAAACAACTTTCTATATGAAACTTATTTTTACCGGCAGACTGAATACTGTAAAGTGTTCGAAACGTCCAGTATTATACAATACAAAAGTGTTAGGTACTTAGAATAACTTACACATCATGACTTTCATTCTGCAACTTCGCATAGGCGTGTTCATACGGATGATCCCTACTCGTAGACGCTACGACGGCAGCCTTGTTTCCTGTGAACATATGTCCCGTATACGTTGTGTGATACATGTATGTGTATTATATACAATAAAATAAGGGGGCCAGCGTGTGGCATTTTGAAAGACACTCAATACGCGACGTCTAGGAAAGAGGGTGACGGTCTTTATTACTAAGTTGTAGTTGTAGTAGCATGCGGAAAAGTGTGCATCCGCTATATATACAATATAACCTTTTATGTAATATATAGATATGACATAATCCTCAATTAATATTATGGATGTCCGAATTACGCTAGCGGTATTTTAGATGTAGGTAGATAAAGGTAAAACTGCGATGGTCGATTAGATTTTGTATTATTTTGTACGTATTTTATATTATATTGTTTATATTATTTACTTTAGATTTGTTCAAAAACTGCATTCTTGCTTATCAAAATAAATATTATTCAAGGTTAAATGTGCTGAAATAAAAAACAATCTAGTGTTGTGTAATATTATATGCAATATTATATTCCAAATAAATAAAGTATGCAGATATTGAATTTTTTACAATATCCAAAGAATTGTTTTTTCAAGTAGGTATGTACATTGTACATATCAATATAGCAGTGGCGTAGTACGATTTTTTTGTAGAGGTTGAAGCCATTATAGCCACAGAAAATAAATATTTAAAACACACTCGAGTAAGGAAATGCAGTTTACGCTGAAATCGTCTTGTACCAAATAAAATAGATTTTTGTTAGCTTATTAAGTAATTACACTTATTAAAAACAAAATATTTTAATTTACAAAACCCGGTGGGAATCTTTTCATATTCTATAGGATACTTCGCCATTGCAATAAAGAGTTTAATTTACGTCTAGTATTACGAACGTTCTATTACTAAGATAAGAACAGTAAGATGATTCATGTTTTGCATTGTTACTTGGAAATGCCCGTTTTGTTATTCTAGGTAACGAAGTCTTTATTGTAATTAATACGTTGAATAGTTCATGCTAATGAGACGAGTTTACATTTGAAAATCTTTATATAAATAAATATGTAGGTATTGTAGTTGTTTTATGTGTTTAAATGCAAGATCAAGAATGTTTTATATTTAACTTATTCATTATTTCGCACACAAATTATTATATTTTAAAGATGTGTGAATATTTTTTTGTGTAATTGTGACAGCACAATTATACACCCTGCAATATATGAAAAAGAAGGAAAGGGTTTGTTCTAATAAGACTCATTATTTACAAAAGTAAATTAATTAATATCATAGGCTAAAAAGCCTAATCAGACCACCAATATGTTGGGACCTTCTCATGAGTCTGTCTAACTTTTACGAAACATATCAGTGTCAGATTTTATTATTTCTATTATATTTATCTTTACGCTTAGCTTACAAAGCATAACAAGTGAATACAATAGATGTTTTAGCACTTATGTATAACTTCAAGGATATCACAAATGTACTCAAGATTAAGGATTAACATGTATTTCAACGAATACAAATGGTATTGCTAAAAATCATTAAATTAATTCTTATAATTCAGTTATTTATTTTAATTTAAAACACATTATTAAAGGAGTTTGTTTATTGGAAAGGCAATAATGAGATTCTGATATTATTTCCCCCTTTATTTCCTTAACAGTATCAATATGGGATTTTTTGTTATTATTTATATACCTATTTGTAAATAAATTGTATATAACATTGTAAATAGGGTGTGTAACCTTAGTATAATATAAAAACAAGTGTTTTATTGCATCTCCTTATTTATTACTTTTGATATGAGTACCTAAAACATTTGTAAATGATGTTGTATATAATTGTAAGCCTGTAAAAAATATATATTTTTTAAGCTATAACAAGTATGATACATTAAAGTATAAGTAAAATTTAGCTTGTCACTTTACTAAAGCATAAATTATATCAGTCTTAGTCTTGTATATTCTAAAAAGGCATTGCTTATTAACATTTTTATGTACAAACCTTCATCTAGATTAACAGTAGCATAGATTTCCGAGGCAGTATCACCACTGTCATGCCTTCCAACAGGTTGTGGAATTTCTGGTAGACTGCGCTGGCTGTTTTGTGTTGATGCCCTGGTGAAAAGAATCAATAGATTTATAATTTAATACTGTATTGTTTGGAATTGCATTAAAAATATATTTTTCTACAAAATATATTTTGATAACAATGTGAAGGCTGTAATGATTGAATATGATACAGCTAATAATGAATAAAACATATTTATAGCAAAATACAGAAAATACAAACTAACACAATCATGCAATACATTTGTATCATAAATTATAGTTAGTAAATTATCACATGAAATATTGTTAAACTGATACCAATATTTATATTAATACAATACAGCATAAAATTCAACACACAGAAGAAATAAAAGGAGTCTAATGTTTAAGAAGAAGAGATGTTACAGTAGCAAATTAACACAACATTACAGAGGAAATAATACAAAAAAAATAAGTATTAGTGGTAATTAGCATTAATCATCTATGTTAGCCCTGTTAAGTAAAATTGCTTTAGGGCATGCTAAAACAAACCGCTTAATAGAGGTCGGAGTGGTAGGTGTTGGAGAAGGGACTTCCTCATCCAAACGGATTTTGACCACACCGGCCGTTCCAACCAACTCACTTCTGTTAAATATATATAACATTCATTCAAATATTCAATATTTTAATAGATATTATATTATAATAGAAATCATTATATCACTTAAGCTTAAAATGAAAACAAGACTACACTTTTTGTGACACTCAGTGTTGAGAAGATATTATTTTTAATTAATTCAACATTTCGAATGTTTGCAACATTACTTGTAACTCATTTACTCATCAGTATCTTATATAAATGTAGAGTTTCTAGATATTAATTAACAATTGAAGTATACTTACTTTTGATTTGAGTTCTTACAGCCACAAACACATGCCGAAAGGGCAGTTATTAGAGTGCCTAGCACTCCAATGCTCAAAGCTATCTCTATGAAAGTATACATAACAACGGATTTTCAATCGATTCTTACAGAGTCACAACTGTGATAATCATCCATCACAAAGTTAAGTTAAGATTACGTTATCCCTTTGAAAATAAGAATAAGTTTTAAACTTTCTTCCATTTGAGAATAAGTATGAAATGTAGGGCACTTGTTTACGCGACGACTACAGGTGTAACAAAAATCTAATAGGTCTATATATGTATTGCTAGAACCACATTAAATCTTTAAATAATAGTTTACATTTTATTTAGTTTTTTTATTAAAATTCTAGTTTTATCGCAAAGTAAAAACACCTTTTCGCACATAAAACCTAATTTAAAAAGTCAAATACTTCTAAATAAATAATAAAATATTGACATATATGTATATGACAGTTTAAAATTTTCGTTTTCTCTAAGAGTAAAGACAAAAGTATGATGCCATACAGCCTATGGTAAGATTAAGTTAAGAAATACATATGCATTGCAATTTGCGAAGTATATTATGATTTACGAAGTATAATTTTACTGTAGTTTTTGGACTATTGCCAGTGTGCAGCGTTATGGTTTTAAAACGATTACACGACACAATAATAATATTTATAGCGTGTCTTCTCTCACACGTAAGAAGCCACCGCCGCCGCATACAACCTCAGAACATGATAGCTTGGGTTTTGGCGGTGTTGAGGGTAAGTCACCACTTCACCAGCCAGTCGTTCAGGAGGTCCAGGCTTATTTGTAGTACAGAGGCAGAACGATGGCA
Source organism: Podotricha telesiphe (assembly GCA_038994665.1). Taxonomy (NCBI): domain Eukaryota; kingdom Metazoa; phylum Arthropoda; class Insecta; order Lepidoptera; family Nymphalidae; genus Podotricha; species Podotricha telesiphe. The sequence goes on from JAOYRR010000091.1 coordinate 342,709, forward strand.
GCCTCATCGACTTGGTGAAGAGGACTATGTCGTCTACATAAAGGGACTGGGTTCTCCGTGACCAGGGATATCATCCGTGTCTTTTACACGGATTTGTATAGTAATGGGGCCAATATGCTTGCCTGCGCCTGCAGTGATCGGTTGGCTTGAAGAGATCTCCCTGTCTACCCTCACATTCAACGAATGGCCACCCAGGTATGAGGCCAGCACTTTGGAAAGGTGGTATGATGCTCTAGTGTTGAGAATTTTCTTCAAGAGGCCATAGTGCCAGACCCGGTCAAAGCCCCGGCGACGTCCAGGAAGGCCGCTGTTGTGAACTTCCTCCTATTCGGCGCGTTTGCAATGAAGTGTGACACTCTGGCGATCTGCTGGGTGGTCGCTCCGGAATCCAAATTGTTCGGGGCGCGGGACAATGAGCGCTGAGAAAAGTGGCAGCAGCAGCTTCTCGAACAACCACCTACGGCTAAAAATTTCATTTTTTGTAAAATTTAAATTTATAACCTTAACTTCAACTTATTTTTATATTAGAGAAATAATCTGTTTGATGTAATGGTCTTGTATTTTAAAAAAAATCTGTCAAAATGGTGTTAATAATCTGTAGTCTTAAGTCAAAACCACAAATAACCTAACTTACGGCTTAACCACAGAGTACATTGGTTTAACACAAAGTTTAAAATGACTAAAGCCGTTGTATCTTATGGTGATTAATTTGTTGTGATTATTAACTATTATTGAAGAAGACTGAAGAAATAATATTTAGAACCAGCGGTAATATTTTTTTGGTGAATTAATAGAAAAAGAGAATTGTAAACAGTTATAAAAACAATATCTAACCTGGTTACCGGTATGGAAAACAAAAATGAAATTTTTTCTAATCGTTTAATAAAGGCAATAGCATGTAATATTTCCTTGCAGACGTTTCTTGCCATAGTGTTAGTATTTCTTATTCAAGTCGATGTTATCCATCCTATATCATGGGTAACTTCTACTTTCAATGATATTTTTAGCTGGAAAATGAGTCTAAATATTATTCTACTTGGATTGGTGTCGTTTTTTCAAGCATGGATGTTTGGAAGTTGCTACTCAATCCCAGTGCCAAAATATTTTACGAGATTCTCAATGTTTTTAAATATTTTTACCATTCAGAATATTATATTGAGCGTTTTATATTCCCTGAATGGATATTTTACTATGAGCTTATATTCGTCATTAGCTAAGAGCAATTTTAATGTCTTAAAGAAAAATTGTGAAAAATATGATGGGCAGTGTCTGATTGAGCAAAGTTTGTTTTTACAATTTGGTGGAATGTGGATAGGCTTATATTACTTTACAAGTACTCATTTATTTGGAACTGCAGTGCTTACATTTCCACATATATATCAAGAAAAATTTCAACAGATTAAATTAGTAATCACCAATATATTTTCAATGGGATTCCAGCATTCTGTTACACCTGTGGCATATTACTGCATAGGCTTTTTATTGCTTATGGGGTAACAAGCCTAGAAGTATTGTGTCAGATGTATACAGTTTATATTTAGAAGATCCTGCTTTGGATAACATTATTAACTTGATCAGTTCAGGCATCTGGATTGGACTTTGGTTCTATACCAGTTTATATTTCATTTCAATTTATACAATGAAAACTGTTTTTAACATAATACTTACTGAACCAGTTAAATTTCCTATTGAAAGTGAAAATCAGTTGACACTAAAAATAAAGCACTATCCCAGAGATTGCAGTTCATTGGCTATTTAGGTGCCCAAGACTTAAAGTATATGGCATTAACTGACCTAACAAGAAGATCCAAAATTTTTACACTTTCGCAACCTGGTGGTCACCCAAGGAACTACCCAGGATAATTTATTAGAGACATGTCTATTTGTCATAAAAGAATTTAATAAGGAATTAGAAAAAGTTAATGGTGATAATTCTGTCCATGAAAATGATACCTCACATCACAGAAAAACATTTAAACCTGTAAGCCCAGTTACTCCACCATTATATTCAGGATCTTTAAGAAATATGGCCCAATCACATCATTTGCTTGAACTAAAAAATGACCAAAATAAGAGTAAGAGTGATGACACCTTTGCTAATGCTTTAAAAGAAGAATGCAACAGTTTCCTACAAAAACTTTGCCAAAAACCTGGAATTAATTATTTTTTTGGTGAATTAGTTGATACCAAGCTTAAGTTTATTTTGATTCAAGCCCAACCAGTGACATGGATATGTGAAGGTCTAGCTTACATTGTGTCAGCATCATTAAAGGAAGATAAATATGGTGTTGTACAAAATGATTTACCACTAGTCATATCTGCCATGGTAAATCTTAAGCAGAATTTAGACAAGTTGGCCAAGCCAGGTCTTGTACAAAGAAAACATATTTTAAATGATGCCCTGGCTATAAAAATAAGAAATGCCCTGCTGTCATCAGTGAAGCGTAGTTTATACAAAATTATTTTTACATTTTCCAAATTCATTAATGAAATCCCATTGGACCCTGATGTTCAAATAGCCATACAACCATTTCTATTGTGTAAAGAAGCATGAATCTGGTCTTAGGTTAATAAAATTATATTTTTGTAATTACAGGTTTTCTTTTTGTATTTCTTAATTATTGTATCACTTTACCTTAATATTATAGAATAATGGAATAAAAGACAGTGTCAAATTAAAATTTTATTAAACTTCAAAGACAATCACTTCATCTATTCTCACACAACAATTTAAATAAATTAAATACTTTTGACCTAAATATATACATTTAACATATATTATATAATAAAATTCTATAAATGTTACTTTACTTTGAAAAAAAATAATAAATGTAAAGAAAATTATTCATGAACTACATAAAAAAATCTATAAAATTTAAAAACAATTAATTACTAAACTAAACATTTTGTACTAGGCGCATTATCCCTAGTTTCCTTAAAATGGTGCAATATAAAAAAATACTATTTTAATTTTCTATAGTATCAGTTTTTAAATACTGACAAGTGACAACTGGAAATCTGGCAATATTTAAATAATTTCAAAATTTTCTAACAATAATTTATCATATAAACACTCTACTTATAAGTAAAAACATCAAATTTGCTATATTTTTGGTATATCATGTGCATAGTAGTTTACATTTTTCATTACCTATAGTAATATAATTTTATTTTGTTAATGACAAAAAATAAAACTCATTTCAAACAATTTTATTTTACCATTATAACCATTCAATTGTAACGATACTTGGTTAATTGCGGTGGGCCGAGTAAAGTTTATCTAAGATATTTAAAATTAACATCGCTTGTTGAGTAAAGTGTTAGGTAGTTTGCTATAGTAGTGTATCCTCATCTCGTAATTCACTGCTGAGCAAGAGTGAGCGCTGGCTAGCGGCGCCCAGTAACGCGGTGCGCTCCGCCGACGACGTCACCGAGTCACAGCTCAGTGAAGCTGATAACATGTATATGGAGATTTATATCACTGTTTTAATTTCTTTAAATACAATTTTTATGATTAATTGTTTTGTGTTCAAAAAAATAAGAAGTTACAACTGCTTATTTTGAATAAAATTGTTAGACTTTATTTTTACTTTATCCATTTGTGGATGATATTAATGGATTATTCTAAATAAAATGCGGCAATCCGCCATTTCCGTCGATACACAGCATATATTACGGATGAAAAGCATTGAATTGATTGATATCAGTCGAGATTGTAAGAAAAGATAGTAGAGTAGATTGCAAACAAAATATCCGTTCAATATTCTCTTTTAAAACTTAACCCTAATACGGTTCTTATTTATGATACAAAAACAAAGCATCCGCTTCACATTACATCATTCCATATCATGTTAAAATGAAATTTGTACGGACCAAAGAAATATTTCGTGACTCAATATAGTTAGTTATAAATAGAATTGAGTCAGTATTTGTATTTTGAAATACAAAAATGTCACTGTGGCTGTAATGCACAGTAAACGTATTACGTATTCTAATTAAAAAATATTTGGACATTCCTGCCGAAAAAGCCTGCCCAAAAGGCCCGAGTTCAAATCCTCAAACGTTTGAAATTTTTATACTGAAGTTCATCACTTAATTTAGTGTAATAATAATATTATAAAATATGATTTTTATGAAAAAAAATATTTTACGTTATTATATAGAATTAATCATAGGACATAAAACATGCGGAAATTTATAAAGAAGTAATATGGCATGCGCAATTATGAAACTGAGTAGTGCTCATACATACAGGAAGATGCTCGATATAGATTGTTGAACAAACCTACAGGAATATAAATAAAAAGGTCATATTACAAACAGGGCTAAAATAGGCGGGGGTCGAAATTGTAATAGTAATGATTTAGTAAAGTAATATTTATGTTTATGGGGGAAGTGGGAATTTAAGATTCACTTTGACGCTCACTACAAGTATGATAACATTACAAATACAACAATCAACAATCAGTTAAAGCATTATTAATTCTAATTTGATTTTAAAGATTTGCTTTCCATATTACATACAGCATGATTTTAAAAAAAAATGAAAATGATAATTCAATCATATGAGCAATGTAGTCAGCGTTAAATGCAAAATAAATTCGTCTAGGTGTTATCAAAATACCGAAAAACGGAATTACGAAAATAAAAAAAGTAAAATGTATATAAATCTTAGGCAAAAACGAATATATAATTTTAAATGATCTTTAGTCTAGTTTTAATATGAGATTGTTCATATTAACATTTAATTACTTTTAAAATAATAATAACACCTAGACGTATGTATATCCAAGGGGGTGTGAGGGGCAACGTGGCGGTGTCGGGGGAGCGGGGGTGAATCGGCACAGCGCGGTACATACTAGCGCGTTGCGGGATTACCGTCGGGGGAGACGTGCGGCGTGGCGGAGTCGCTGCGCGCGCGCACGGACCCGCCCGGGGACTCCGACATCGAAGCTTGTAGGCTGTAACTCTCCCTGTGTATTCGTTCATTTGGTTCAACAGTAGTTGCCACACATTAAAAACATAGAAAATGTACATATATATATTGTTACCAGATCGTAGAAATAAAAACAGTTTAAATATAATCATTCCTCTGAGTGGGACTCGAACCCATAAAATTCGCGGATACAGTCAGACGCTGTGACACTGCGCTACAGTGACCCCTAAAATTTTATTGTCCATATTTAAGATGCAATAATGCAAATAATGAACTAATAATGCAAAATAATAAAGTTAAAAATATTTTTATATCTCTAATCTAATAAAGTTAAAAATATTTTTATATCTTATATATTTTTTAATCGTAAAGTTATTATATTAAGCTTTGCTAATTGTTACAATAAAAAAGTAGCACACGCTTTTTTCCGCATAGCGAGTAAGGCATAGAGAATTTAATGTCAAGACACTCCGTTCTCTCGATTCAACTTCGCAGATTTTTTATAACCCGACCAAGGAAATAAATTCATTTAATAATATAATTAGTTAGATTTCACATCAATCGAGTATACAGTCGGACGCTGCCTCACAGCGCCTCGTTATAATCGCTATAATTGTAGAATATTATGAAACGGAATTTCAAAATCAACACAAACACTAAGTAGATTTGATGTGGAAGACAAAGATTTGTAGATGACAAAGTCGAATCTTAAGTAATACGTTTGAACGATGTTTGTATGTTTTACAAATGGTGATAATTCTATAACAAAACTACAATATGTCTTAGGTGTTAATTTATAATGCAAACAAGCGATTAAAAATGTAACACGACTTACCTGTACCCGGATGTAGAGGATGTCTGCGAGATCTCGCTGTCGTAGGAGGTGTCGGTGAGGGGCGCGGCGAGCAGGGAGGGCCACGCGCGGCGTCGCGGGGTGCCCTCCGCGCCCGGCGACGAGCACTCGTCCGACTCCAGGCGCACGTGGCTGGGCTGGACGGTTCGATTACTTATAGGCACTTAGGTAGGTACCATTTCATATGGACGGGGAATATGGAATAAGTAAAGGCAGATTTTCATTTCTAACACGTTTACTCTAATAGTAGTGCCAAATTTATAAAAAAACTATTATTTTCAAATGTGAAAGACCATTATTATAAATTATAAAAAAAATAGGCACGCACGCTTAAACGACGTGTATACTATAGTCTTAAACTACCTTATTAAAGAAATCTCAATAAGCATAAAAATAACTTTATATATCCTATACCGCCTGCTGTACAATTTAGTTTGTTCGCATATTATGTATTGTTTTTTGTGGTTCCCTGTAAGCTTGCTGTGTAACAATAACACGTATAACCTACCTCCGCCTTGGCATTGCGGCTGCGCCGGAACTTGAAGGTCTTCTTGGAGGGCACGTGCGCGCGCTGCAGCCGCGGCCGCTCCTCCGCCTCCGCCTCGTCCCAGTCGCACGCGCCCGAGCCCGGCGACAGCGGCGTCTGCGAGGTCTCGCCTGAGAACACTATTTAGACTTAACTCTTTCTAAAACTCTTTTGCAATTGCCTAAGTATGTGAATGGCACTTTAAAATGTTAAAAATAGTTATTATATTGTTTTAATATTTTTAGAAAATTTGGTACATATTTCGTTACTAGTAAAACGGTTGCTATATATGTATATGTATCATTATGTATATTATCTAATTTCTTATAAGTATATTATAAAATATATTACCTGAGGTCAACTTGAACTCAACAGATGACATGAATCGTAGTTTTGTCTGAATATTTCCATATGGCGGTGTGCTGGCTGAACATTTTTGATCGCCTCCGTAATTATTGTTAACTGTACCTGTGGCATTAGAAAAAAAGAAACAAACATTTGTATATAACAGCAAATATATTTAAAATAAAATAATACTCTACCAATATTAGCATTGCTATTAATATTAATATTTCCATTGTTGTTAGAAGCCAAATCAAATACCGCTTGGCTTGTTGTCGAACTGCTTGACAATGATTCTGCAGAAAAAATATATTTAATTATATACTCACATAGACGGGGTTTACACTATTTAAACATTTATAAAGTGCTATTTACACATTATATATATTTTAAGAAAACGTTTAAAAATTTGAACGAGTCTCGAACTCGTTTAATCCTCAAAACACTTAGGCAGTTTCCAAGAGGTACAGGTTTGGAATCTTACAACGTTCAACTTTTTTTACGATTTATAAAAATGGCTTGAATTAGCTTAGAATTAAATAATTACGTATTTTATGGTATTTTCTTAATAACAATATAATTGTTTCATCATATATATTTTGTATACATTCCTAAAATTATAATTTCCAAACTTTTTGATTCAAATTGATTTTGAGTTTAAAAATTATAATCAGTGTGGTCATCGATTTGCATTGTGACTTCGCATGGTTGTGGGTTCGATTACTACTCGGCGGAACTATTATAATTTTTCCGCTTGGTGACAATACAAAGCGCGGCATTGATTTCCGACACTCAATGTCTTTAATTTAGGTGGAACGCGGAGAACGGAGTGTCTTCTCTGTCTACTTTGGTCTGCGGGTAAAAAAGTGAAACTGAAAAAAAATTTATACTTAGTACATATGCTTTTTTTAGTTTTTTATAGCCTCAAACTTAAAAAGTATGAATTTGAGCATACTGACTCTAATTAGATATGCGAATAGAAAATACGAGCGTCACCCCTAGGCGCAGACAGCGGCGCGGGGTGGTCGGGCGTGCGCGGCGCGCGCCCCACCAGCATGGAGATGAGCGAGGGCCGGTGCTGCTGCTTGTCGCGCGGCGGCGCCTCCGACGCGCGCTTGCCGCCCGCGCCCGCACCCGCGCCCGCGCTCAGCTCTGTCGGCACCAATAGGTTAAGTAGTTATTGAATGGAGGGCGGAGGTCAGCAATTTTAATGAATGTTATGAATAAAGGAATAAATACTGCTAATCAGCGTAGATATGTACACATTTATTATTTATATATGTAATAATAAATATCGTTAATTGTGATAACATCTGTATTTTATGCGTTATTAAATACGTATATTGTTGATCATAATATTCGCCAACACTAACCAGCTTTAAAGTTATCCCTCGAGTCCCTGAGCGCGCGCAGCTCGCGCGCCAGTTCCGCCAGCAGCGCCCCGCGCGCGCGCGCCGCCGGCAGCCGCAGCCCGCGCACGCGCTCGCGCACCACGAACTGCATGTGCCGCTCGTGGTCGCCGATGGGCGGCTGGGAGAGCTGCATACGAATGTGCATTAAGGGGTGTGTGGATTAAAATTCTTTACCAGTGGTGAGAAGTCTTTTTACCCATTTACAGATAATATACAAGACTGCATTTTGGTGAAATACATTAAATGAGCTACAAGAAACTTTGCACAAATATCAGCGGTATAATATATATTAGATAGAATAGCGGTATATAATTTAAAATCTTCTTGTTTTATAAGCACCTTTAAACATAGTATATAAATATAAGTGAAGCTGTAATAACCTTGTGCACAATGAAAGGCTGCAGCAACACATACAACGGTGTCCGATAAGTAACGACATGTTCGAGGAAGTCCCACAAGTGGTGTGCGGCCTCGTTGCGGCGGCCGAGCTCCCGCATGGCGCGCGCGATGCGGCCCCACTCGCTGCACAGCTCGCTCGTGAAACACGCGCAGAGCACCTTCAGTGCTGGAACGGGAATGCGTTCTTATTTACTGTAAACCGGATTAATGATAGTATTTCAAATACTATACATACATTAATACGAAAAGACTGAATAAGTGAAGAAGCGTTACCAAGAAAGGCGACCCTGTAGAGGTGGTTGGAGAGGCGCGTGGTGTTGCGCGTGTCGCGGCTGCCCGTGAAGGTGAGCGAGTTGGCGCGCGCGTCCGTGGCCAGCTTGGCGTTGGCGGCGGCCGCTTGCCCCGCGGGCGCGGGCGGGCACAGCGCGCTCACCACCGCCGACACCAGGTACGCCACGTCCGACTGCCGCAGCGGGGGCACATCTGCAAGACGCACCCATCCACTTACCACTTCCCAACAATCATTCCCCGAATGAGGATCGAACCCACACCATTCTCGTTAAATCTAAATTTATATTCACAGGCAGTCTCGCTGCGCCACGATGAACTCATATAACATCATGCCATTGGTGATCATTACTAGGTACAAGCGCCCTCTTCTGGGTCCATTATCAAAAAATGTAATTGCTATATGTTAATTTATAATATATATTATACGCGGTTTGAATTACAACAGAACAATTCTTACACAATTTAATGATTCAGTGGTTAATAATATATGTTTGTTATTTAAATAACAAATTACCTTTCCTTCCACTACCAACTCCTCGCAAAAAACATAACGGCATAAAAAGATTCATGAGCATATTTTTCCCGTTTTCTCAGCAGTAGGGAATATAGCGCTTCCACCGCACATCACCTGCTCTAGAGAGTAACTATCCTGTTAAACAAAAAAATATTTTTTTTTATAATAATAAATAAATATACAAAAACATAGCATATTATATGCTGTATAATAGATACAATGAAAATAAATTCATAAATATACCCCAGTATTAATAACTTGCAAAGCAATAAGCCTGACGACAGTGCTGCAGAAGTGCGGCGGCGGCGGCTGCTGCATCAGCGCAGTGGTCGCCGACGAGAAGTTCTCACCGCTGCCGCTGTCTGACACTATTAATGCCTGTAACAGATTTTTAAGTGCTAAGCTACCACAATATTAAATAACTTCATATTTATAACAATATACTACAAGACTAACAACACTTAAGAATAACAAGTTTTCAGTCCATGTATAAGTTATTAAAATAATATATGCAAAGCTTCAAGTTTAAAACATGATATTCATTCGTTAGCAGTAAGAAATTAGTTCGCGTGGTGCTTCAATTTTTATATGTCAACGAAAAATGCCCATCACATTTTGTGTAAGCGCCATTTCCTTATTTATTTTAGTTTAGTTGGACTATATAAAGTGTTCGACTCTTCAAAATCAATTACAAAATCTTCAAAGTCCTGCCGAGATTTAAAAAAAAACAAAAAAGATCTCATTCAAATTCAGTCCAGGTGTCTCGAAGATTTGTAGCACAAACATTCTGTTCTTACCGTTTTATGCAAAGAAAGATAATACCGAAATTTTAGAAAACTTAGTATTATATATGTAAACCGGGACTAATGAGAACCTTTTTATTGCAAAAAAAATCTACTGTAGCCTTCACTTACTTGTACAGTGTTAAGAATAGTTTTAACTTGTTGCCACTGCATGATGTACGGACAGCGAATCATAGTTTCATATACCCCCCTCTCAATAACACTGCTGCTGAGTCCCAATCTGTGTTTCGCTGAAAATATTTATTAAATATACATATTACTTAATTTGATGGATAATTATGATGTATTCCTTTTTCCATACATACTAATTTTATCCATGACTTAATGACAAAAACAAAAAAAAAATGAATAAAATTTACCCTTATACTTGGTTTCTTGGCACCTTAAGAAAAACTTTGATCCAGTCTTCTATCATCATGCCTAAAAGCTGGCCTCAAAGCATCGTCCGCCCAAACAGCAAGCAAACAAAAATGTGGAAAAGCGTGTGGTGGTTTGAAAGAAACCCTGATCGACTGGAGTACCTAAAAGATGTGGCACTTCTCAGGAGAGAGTGAGCTATTTCTGGGTGAGATGCCACGAAAGAAAGAATAGAATTACATTGTATGTACGCGCGCTTTTTGGCAATGCCGTGATATAGTTGGGATTGAATGTTTGCCAAATATAGGCTTATATTCCAGCCGTTTCAATTGAGCTACATCATTGTCATCCTTACCGCATGTGATTTAGAATCCAGCAACTCAACGGGTTTTCCTTCAGAACCGCCGCTTCCTTTAGACCCATTGAGTTCAAGCAAGCGGGTTGTTGTCCGTCCTATAAATTCTCCCACCAGAGATAGTAAGACATCGCGCGGACGACGGTATTCAGCACGTACTAGCTGTTATTATTTCAATATATACAAATTAATTATTAATAATCTATATATTTTTAACTATTTTTAAAGTGTTATTCGCACACTTAGGAAATTGATAAAGACATATTTAAAAAAAACGAATAAATATTGAACCCGCGTCTCTTGAAAACCAAAAAGAAAGTTTTATTTAAATAAATACAGAACCAACAAATTGGTGTTATTACTATATAGCAATATCTAATATACAAGTTTTGGAGAAGATATTGCTGTAGTATTAGCAAGTAAGAGGAGCTCACTTTTAAGTGTCAGGGCTAAAGCGTATACACGTATACCTCGGAGTCCTCCGTGTCAGCGTAGTCGGGCGCGGGCGGCAAGCGCGAGTGGTCGCTGACGTAGCGCGAGTGCGACTCGTCGTCGAGGACGTCGAGCGGCGTGAAGGGCGCGGCGGCGCGCGGGCAGCCGCGCTGCGAGGAGCCCTTGTGCTCCGGCGTGGTGCGGTACGGGCCATTGTAGGACCTGCGCGGTTGGCGACATGGACCGTGAACCGTCTCGTCTTGTCACTTGCTTCTCAGTATGTGCATGTCGAATATTTACTCACTTGGATAAGCCTTCACAGTTGTTGACCAACGTTTTGATAGCTATAGCCAGTTGTTGTATTATTTCTTTTTCAGTCTTGCCTTCTCTGTTGTACGTTGGTAGTTGTATTTGTTTAACATAGCACGGAAGTATAGCTTCCAATATTATCTGGTACAAAATATATTTATATTTTCTTTACTTTACGCAGCTATTTATTATTAGATTCTATATCTAATAGTTCTCCACACATTTAAGAATAACAATATGTGTGGATGGTAAGAGTTCGTGTTTAGGGAACTCAATTCTATTTTACAAGATATACGAAATTAATATATTTGAAATATTATGACTTTCCGAATTGGAAAAGTCGGTAAAACCATCGCAAATCACACAAACAACTATAAAATGCTTCAAGATAGCGCAATAATGTTTCAAAATTAGTTATTTATGAATAAATTCTTAATTAGCTTTTTACGTCTTTTCTCTTTCAAATCTTTATCTTTAAAGATTTTGGTACTAAATTAAAGAACAAAGTAAGTATTGGTATATGTATTTGAAACTTACCAACATTTGATATCCACGCATACTCTCTGCAGAGTACGAGACTACCATAACACACAAACTAATACAATCCAATACATTGACCATCTCGTCTTCGTCCCGGTAACAAAAGTCTATGGGCTTTAACGGTTTCTCTTCTTTTATCAGCTCCGCTATATGAAGAGGGTCAGGGGAAGGCGTTTCCAAGCTCAGCAATAGGTTGAATAAACAGCTCGATTGCACCTATTAAGAAAGTGTTTTAAAAATTATGCAATTTACTTTAAAAAATATTGAACACGACTACCTACGGACTGGTCTAAAAGTCAACAATACAAAGATAACAATAAAAAGGAAATTATGAAATGTAAAAAGACTTTTGGTACACCCTGTATTATTAAGTAGAATAAAATTGTTGAAGACAAAGAATAAAAGGTACCTATTATTTATTCCAATATGTATAGCATTAATATAACATATTTAATAAAAATAACTTTTTTTTATGGTGTTATTCACACACTTCGGATATGATGTGCAAATAAATGCGTTCAAATTTTTATACAGTATCTAAAATGTATTTTCATAAAAATAGATTTACTTAGATGAAAACTAAAATGATTATAAAGTTTTTTATTTTCTAAGTTGTAATTTTAAACGCAATTTATTGGTTTGAGCTGTACATTATTTTTTTTCCATCACTATTTCTTAATTTTTTATTAATACGGCTTTACCTTGCTAGCGTCACCAAATGCAGCGTCTTCGTCAGTGTCTAAAATAGCTGACACAGAACCAAACATTTGTAATATAAAAGGTTTTCTATTGAGCAGATAAAATTGTTTAACGGCATACTCTATTGTTGTCGTAACCAGCTTATTTGTTTGGAAATTAGAGTATATTTGTAACAATGTCGGCATTATTAGAAGATATCTGGAACCAAAGAGACATTAATTAAACATTTAAGCAAATTAAAAATGATATTAATAGATTATTATATAATTTAGTCAAATATAATATTAATTTTGAAATAAAATTATTTTTAACCGGATTAATTGCGTATAATATTGGTTGAATTTATTATATATAATGTTAAGCTGAGATTTATTGACAAATAAATTTAAAAACAAGTCTAGCTTTCATATAAAGAGCTGTATTTAAATAATCTAGTTCGTGAAAAATAAAAAAAAAAACTAATATTTTATTATAATTATGCATTACAAATACACTCACAAATAATAAAATAAATATTACACAATCCATATAAAGTGATTTACACGTTTAAAAGGAAAGGTGTATTTTAAAAATCAACGCGACTACTAATATAAGCTTAAAAAATAATTTACGTACCCATTAGTAGAAAATATATTTTTGAAATTGAATGCCGCATTGACATAAGTCGCTATAACATATCGAAGTATCAACGAGTCCTCGCTGTGTAACATTAAGGCGCCGTTCAGTACATTTAGGAACAGGTGGATGTCTCTGGACGACGTGAAGTTACCCGCCATTGCTTCGAACATTCTAGCTATGAGACGTACCCACCTAGTTATGTAATATTATTATTAATTAAAACCAGAATTAATATAAAATAACTAGTAGTGGAGTTGTGTCACTGATCAGGAAATATCTTTAAAAGTTGAAATATATCAATTAGTAAGTTTATTACTGTATACGCAATAGTTGTGAGTTCGATTCTCACTCAGGGGAACTTATTAAAATTATTTTTCATTTCTCCGCTAAGGTAATAAATCGCGGTGGTAAGTTCCGCTCCTCAACACCCAATATCTTGTATTCGGGGTGAAAGTTTAGAACACAGTGTCTTGACACTAGGCTCTCTCTGACTATCATAAGCGGGTAAAAGTGTGAAGCTGAAATATATATGAAGACTAATATATAAAACATTGAAAATATTAGTAAAGGTTAAAGTGAAAGTATATAAGTTGTTTATATATTAATTATATTATAATGTATACGATTGTTATAGAATTTAAAGTAAATATACATACATAAATTTGTGCAGTACGTCCAATCCAAGTAATGTAGAGCCCAATGGTCCTCTACTATACAATGTCAAGTCAGCTTCTAAAGCTTTTCGTGGGAAGGATGGAAGTTTCATAAGTTCGTCGTGTAAAAACACTACACGTTGCACAACCTAAAATATAAATTACAATAAATCTCTTTAAAATATATATTTTACGTATATACCATATATACATAAAAATAATATAATAATAAACAAAAATAATAGTAAAAAGTTGAATTTACGTATACAAAGAAAAGACAGTGTAAGCTAAAAAAGTAATAGAGTATTTTAAACATGAATGAAACGAAGAATTAAAACTAAAATGGTAACCAAACCATACCGTACCATATCAACGTTTTTCAGAATAGCCCACGTTAGTAAAACTTTGCCTATTTCCACAAACTTTTGTAACAACTCCTGTTGTTGCAACTTCTCGAAGGCCTCTTCAGGTTCCATGTGGACGAGTCCGAGTTGAGGGTATTGAGAGCGTTTGAAGAAATAGTGATCGCGTACGTAGGCTTGTGGGTTGTGAATCTGTCCTGTATTTGAATTGGAGTGTTATATATTAAATGTGCATAAAGAAGCAAATATGTCAACTAAATATAAATTTCAATAATTGTTTGGCATAATATGTGCATCAATAGCAGATAATCGAGAATCTAAGTATCGCTTAAGCATCATAATTGTCTATTAAACGTATTATTTACAACGTAATTTGTAACTTACTCGTTTTAAAATCAACCAAAAAGTATTCATTGTGTAAATCTTCAGGAATTCCGAAGTAGTCCAAAGATTCTCTGAGAATTTGTACGAACTGGGTGTCTTCTTGTACAGGAAATTGGGATGGTATGCTTCCCTCATTGTCCGCTAAAAAAAAAATATTATAAAAAATCAGCTTCAATAGAATTCATTGCTATTTAGTAAAAGTTGTTTAAATTGTATAATGAATAAATAAAAAGACTTACAAGGTCCATGGACAATAATTTTTTTAGCTGCAGGAACGTTGGCTGTGAGCAATATGGAAGCATCGCATTGTTCTTTGCGCAGTATTTGCTTTAAATCCTTAAACATAATTCCGTGAACACTGTGTACGACCTACAATTAATTAACGTCACTATTAGAAATATTCACACAAAAATACACAAAATGAAAAACCATTAGAAAACAATATTGATACCATCCATAAAATAGACAAGGCAGCGCCAATGAGCCTCTGCCCGTCCTCGTGCGGCGTGCGCACGTAGAACATGACGTAGCCTATAATGTAGTTGTAGAGAGCGAAGGCGGCCTGCTGCGGCAGCCGCGGTATGAACCGGATGAGGTGTCGCAGCAGCTTGAACATCTCGTCTTGATGGTCGCGGGTCAGTCGCTCCAGGACGTGGCGGAGGAAGAGCGCCGAGTCTTCTACTAGACATCCCCATATCACCTGTTTCATTTCGACCGGTATAGTCGCATTGAATACATGTTAGAAAAACCGACTTTTCGAACACTTTACAGTAGTCAGTGGTCACTGGCAGACTGAGGAGGAAAGTGTTGGAAACGTCGGGCTTCCAGTCAAAACAATTTAATTTCAAAATGGGTAAAAATCGCGAAAACCTCTCATTTTATAGGTATAGATGTTTCTAATAATTGAATTGAATTGTATTATCCATAAATATTGTTACAAAAGAAAAACATATTTTTTTATTGTCGGTAACATTTTTTACTATTACAGTGTACTATTATTCGAAGTGGTCTCTATTAGTTGCAATACAGTCCATTAAACTTTGAGGCCAGTTATGAATAGCATCACCCTCTCAATGAGAAAATTCTTCACTGCCAATCGTATGGATTGTTTTAGGGATACCATAAATCATAATCCAATGGATTAAGAACAGGACTAGATGACGGCCAGTCTTCAGCTCTGATGAAGTCCGGAACTTTTGTTTCTATCCCAGATTGGGTGGATAGAGCTTTATAACCCGACGCAGAGTCTTGCTGAAAGGACCTTTCTTGGTTATTGGCCATAGTGTTGTTAACTTAAGGGGCTTAACTACCTTCTCAAGAAAGGTATATTTTTCTGTGACGTCCCTTTGCGTACCGTTTAAGTAGTTGTTTTGATTTTACCCTCCTATCCTTTAATAAATTATTAGTTAAAATGTGACCTGCGTCTCTTACAGATTGCAAGTCTTAAGTTATCTTTTAAAATACGCGACATGGTTCTAGGTGCTATCTTCATGTCGTGAGATAAAATCTTTTGCTTTCAGACTGGAGTTCTTCGTTTTTTCCCTTCATGCTTCGGTCCCCTTTTTTGTATATAATCCACGTGGACAGACAGATCTTTTTCTATCATAAACAGAGGAGGTTTATTGTACCCATCAATAAATTTACAAACATTTGACTAATACCAAGCGTATAGAGGATTTTAAAACTTGTATTTGGCACCATACCTACTTTATGCAACGCCATCATTCCGATTCAGTTCTCTTTATCATCCCACTACATTTTAATATCACAAAATATTTTACAATATATTAGCGCGAAAATAAGAAAATGTAATGAACAAATTCAAAAGTAATATTTTGTTTAGTTTCAGTTTCTATTAAATTAATATTTATTTATGTATACACACGAAGGGATAGATTTAGAAGAGAAAAATAAAAAACAAAGCAAAACGATTTGGAGAATATTAAAAAAATCAAGCAACAAATTTTATTACGATAAAAAGTACAAAAGTCGCATTAATAGAAAACAACAACAGGAAAATAAATGTTGATATAAGAAAGTAAGTAGAACAAAATATTATAAATAGCATGCATTCTTTTTAAGCCCAGATGACCTAAAAGTACAATCGAAATGCAACTACGCGAACCTGATAGGCAACTTCGTAAACAGAACAGCCTTCTCTGGACACCGCAGCGTCGTCCAATAGCGATATAATCTCGGCCACGGCAGAGCATAACACGGACGGGAACAAAGCCGGCGCTACTTGCGTGTGGTGGGAGCCCCGGACTCCCTCCGCCATCTCTTCGTCTGCTGGAGCTGAGGAAGTAATTAGTAGAATATATACAAGTCAATTCAAACTTCAAAATAACATGACCTTAATATGTTTTAAGTTATTTGTTAAGATGATTTTTTTTTAAAAAAATCTTTCCTCTTAAGAAAGCTTCATGCGTCTCTCGCATATAGGAAGGTAGGCAGGGAGAACTTAGTTTTCAGACACTCCGTTCTCCATTTCTCGCCCAATCTTCAAACAGAACTTAACGCCGTGCTTGTTTGTAAAAAGATTTGATTAAGAGATATATTTTAGAAAGTCTTGCAAATCGTAAAAGCATCTTCTACAGTCCAGTTACTTCGAATTTCTCTCTAGTGGTGGAATTATTAAAATTACTTTCATTTCTCCTCTCTGTTGATAAGACAAAGGGCGCCCCCTTTGTCTTCGGTCAGTAGAGGACCGCAACTCAACACGCTATGTCTTGGATTCAGGTGGAGATGAAAGTGGAGAACGGAGTGTCTTGACACTAGGCTTGCCCTGCCTACCCTGCAATGCGGTAAAAAAGAGCCATATAATTGTTTAAATTATAATTAATTATATTTTAATAATTTTCTTATTCTCACGTTCAGCGTGATCATCAGCCGCGTGGTCCAGCGCGGGCTCTCGTGCAGCTTGCCGCGTTATTGGTATCGTAGTTATAAGGAAACTTTCACGCTCAGCTTTCTTCTTATCGTCCCTCTGTTGCAACGCTTTCTTTATGGCTTCAGTTTGTTGTTTTTTACGTGTTTTTGTTGCTGTTACCAGAGAACGCTGAAAATATATATTTAAATCAATACTTCAGTGTTGTATACACTGGTGCGTCTTATATTGCACACTTAGAATAAGTGACCTAAGTCTGTTTGTTCCGGCTAATCTCTGGAACGGCTGTGCCGATTTTGACGGAACTTTCACTGGCAGATAGCTGATGTATTAAGAACAAACTTAGGCTACTTTTATTTTAAAATTTCGGACGAAGTCACGGGCACATTGTATATTTTATAAGTTCGTTTTTTATTCCCAGAAGCGAACTACGGTATGTAATCATGCTGTATATTACAAAGAGAATTTTCATAAATATAAGAGAGGTTCTTATCATTTTTTATCTCTATATTATATTAGCGACTTACATGTCTCTCTTGATTTAGAGTCATTTCCATATCCTTATCCTTAACTTGTGGACACCATGGCGGATCAACAACAGCTAATGATTCGATGCCTATTTTAGGCGACGGAAGAGTGAATTCGATTCCCGGTGGAGGTACTTTGAACGTGACGGATGCACCTTCTTCCATACGGGGCCATACTTGATATCTTAGTTTCCACATCACTTGGAATCGTAATATAGCGTTTATTCTGTAATTTTATTTAGTTATAAAAAGGTATAGAAAAAAACACACGTATTATAATAAAACTATTTAACAAACTTTCAAACAACTATCATTGCCATTTTACATACGGTGATTTTTGTTTGAATTATTTTTGCTTACTTAGGTAAGCAATATGTGATGTGCACATAACAATATATATATATATATATATATATATATATATATATATATATTATATGTTACATTATATCTCCATACATACCGTACGCCGGGGTCAGTGCTTTTAAGCGCTTTATGCATAACATGCCCCGCTTGTGATGGTGCTCGTACTGCTGTGAGGGCAAAAAGCGCTGCAGCGCACGCGCTCAGCTCACGCTCCGGCTCTAAGAGTAACTGCCACGCCGCGCCTGCTGCTTCCGCAAACACTTCCGATGATAGCGTTGTTGCTCCTTTGACTAGGGCTGCCAGTGGCGCATGGTATGCTTCGCGTATCTGAATTTTTTTAAATGTACATTTTTTTTTATAAAATGTAAGAATTACACAAGAACATATACAGCTATATTAATTATAATAGAAAATATAGTAAAAATAGTAATGGAATATTTTTCACATTTTATAAAGTGTTAATCACACAGTTAGAGAATTTAAAAACATATTTAGAAAAAATATAGCTAGCTTGATGTAGAACGTATGGCTTAGCGGTCAAAGCGCTTGGACGGTTTACAAAAGGCACGGGTTCTAATTCCCGCTGCGTTCAAATTTTTATACGTTTTCCAAATATGTGTTTTTCAATAATGGAAATTTAAAAAAAAATATACGTAAATAAAATATCTTATTTTAACAAAAGAGAGTACGGACCATAATGTCCGTAATGCATTAACAATAAAATACAATTTATCTCTGAGCCTTAGCTATAATATAGCTATGATATATTTAAATATTCAAATACTGTGCTGTAGCTGTTATAATTGATCTTAAAGATATATGCGTACGTACGTACTGATTTAATATATTTGAGAATGGGCGGCGGCTCCTTTTTGACCGTTAGGGCACGGCGCCGGGCATGACGCGCCGAACTCGGCGGGCGGCGCGGACTGCTCGCCCCCCGCCGCGCGGTACGCCAGGCCCGCGCTCTCGATCACCGAGCGGTCGATCCTGCGACACGCACAGCTTAAAGTGGACTACGCAAGGTTGTGGTGTTGTGGGTTCGTTCACCACGCGGGGAATGACGGCAGTGACTTCTGTCATTCAACAATGTCTCAATTTCTTGTAGGAAATAGAAGACGCAGTGACTTCACATAAGGTTCTCCTTGTATTTAACGTCATTATAACTTTTGTTAGCTTATATTTTATAATAAGCGACAATAACTTTATTTATTATTTAAAATTAAACAATGTACAAAATATAGATATGTAAAAAAACTGTTTTTTATATATATGTTCAAATTTAAAGTACAAAATTACAAACTACGTTAAATGATTAATAAGAATACAAAACATGATACCTATCACTGACATGTTCAGAAGGTTTTCGAGTTCGCCTTCCTCTTCTAACGCCTCCAATGACTTCTTCATTGTTAGTTGTATTTATTTCGGGACCAAATTTCTCACCATATATCTAAATATATTTTTAAATATGTAGTATATATGTGTTACCAAATAATTGATATCTTTAAGTATTATTGTTATAATTATGGTAGTACCTTTTGCACTGATTTCATAAGTCTTACTGTTGATCGCATGTTACGTCTGAAGCAATATGGATGACAAAAGTTTTGATGGCAGCAAACATAGTTAAAAGAATTCAAATATTTCACTATAACCTGAAAAATAACCAACAATTTTCGTAAGCAAGAGTTCTTCATGAAATGTTTTTAAAAAAGGTTTGAAGAAATGTATGCATTTATATTACTTTAAGAAAAATTGTTAACTACATGGCTAGTTAGTACTATTTAGTATTTTCGCCCGCTTGCGTTTTAATTTAAATCACAAACTTTGCTTAAATTTATAATTTAAATGGTTGCAACTATATATGAACAGCATTTAAAAAGGTTAAGCAGTTTCTGACATTAGCGTGCACAAAAACAGATAAACAGACAAACAGAAAAGAAAATTAAAAATAATTGTTTTGGGTTCCATTGATAAATGCACCTTATATTTTTTTCCATATGAAATAAAATGGCCGCTGTCAGTACATGAAAGATTCATGTACAGACAGCGGCCAGTTACATTTCTATTATATGTACAGCTAAAATGTAAACGCAATTGGTTGTGGGTTCGATTCCCACTTGGGGGACAATTATATTTTAAATTTTCACTTGTGGTACCTAACATAAAGCGCGGCATTGAGTTGAGCCACTCAATGCCGCGCTTTATCTTAGGCGCCGTCTCGATTTCGGGAAAAAAGTGGAGAAGCGGAGTGTATTGGCACTAGGTTCTCTGTGACTACACTGCTTTGCGAGAAAAAGCGTAAAGCTGTATATATAAAAAATAAATGCAATCTTCATAATATTTATTTATCTTTGAAAATTATATGCTAACTTTTAGCCAAGGGAAACTTTTGCCAGTATCAGGCGGATCGGTGGAGTTACTATCTGGACTGTCCGGCGGATGGTCATGGTCATCTGAAAGCACTCCTGGACTTTCCTCACCACCACTATCCTCATTCGGCATTATTACAGTACCGCCTACACATATAAAAAAAGAAAATAATACAGTTTTTTAGCATTTGATTATATATTAATAGATAAAAGTATATTATAAATGAATTATATATTTTTTTAAAAGATAAAGCTAAAAAACCAGCTGACCTGCTCCTGGGTATACTTCTGAAGTATCACTTCTGTCTGACAAAGATGATACTTTCCTTCTGCTCTGTATGGAATCAGATCTTCGATTTATGACTGAAAGTGAATTAAGAATCAAGACTAGTGTTAGTACTCATAATTTTTAATGAAATGAAAAACGTTGAAAGCTTACAATCGTCCACTTCGCGTGCGTCCTTCTGCCTCAACTTAATGGAGCGTCGTTTGAACGAACCGTAGGCGGCGTGCTGCTGCGTGTTCCTGCGAGACACGCCCTTGCCGCGTGATCCTAAGCGGGATTTCTTGTCGTCGCCACTCGGCAGCGCTTCTGGGAGCTGTTCATCGATCACAATTGTATGGTAATATTAGATAAAACATTAAACTATATAAAGGGTATTAATAAATAGTTATTTAAGTTTCATAGTCAAGTATATTTTGATGATGGCAATAGTCATAACATAACATAGTAGTAAAAAAATGTAAATAATAAAATAAGTAAATTATATTGTACTTCAGAATTGTTTTTTTTATTTATATATTTTATTTTCATTTTTCTTATACCCACCTCACTTTTTAAATAACAATGTCATGTACCTATATATAAAAATATGTTCCATTTAAACATTTAGGGAAAACAATGAAAAAGTGAGGATATAAATATATATATATATTACCGTGACACTGCTTCCCCCAGAAACATTTTCTGGCTCGTGTAGAACAAACGATATTTTCCTCTCTGTTTCCGCGCCCGCTATTGATTGTAAGCTTTGGGCCGAAGCCTGAGAGTGTCCCATACTAGACAAAGCCATACTCCATCTTCTGTTAGCCTCCCTACAAAAATCGTACAAAATATTAAAAACACAAAAAATACTTAAACAATAGCTATATTAGTTAATTCTCGATTCTTAAATCTTTTGGCATGCCAATGTAGCAAAGCAATTTTACTAGTTTCATCTAAACTAAGTTAGCGTCATACCTATACGTCGTACGACGGTACTTAAAATGAAATGTTTCGTGGATATCTTAATAACCTACCTTTAGTTACTTTTTAACAATATACCATGCATTCAGTGGTAGTACAATTTTATCTTTGAATATTTTATTTTATTGATCGACGGAGAAATGCAGACATTTTACCTCATAATATATGTGAACTTGTTATATTAGATAATCATATATTATATAATAAATACAAAATAAAAAGGACACGTATTAAAAGCTATAAAAAAATTACAACTAAAACAAATAAAATGTAACAAAGCGATATACTAATAAATTACACATATATCTAAACATATAGGCAGTATTAAATATTCGAATAATTACTATTAAAACAACAGTCTGCATTTACCGGAAGACCAGGTAGGTGCCCACAATGTATAAGTGATACCTAAATAACTAATTAATTTATAACTAACAGTGTTTAAAATATCGAGTATTTTTGCCGTGTTTTTCAAATTCATTGCATGCACATATTATTCAGTATAACATGCATTATTCCATATACACATACTCGACTGGCATTAATGTGTGTTGACTGCTAAGAGCCCTGTTAAAATGAAAAGTTCGATCATAAGTTATATAATGAACTCGTTAAACGTAACTAATGTAAATATAATCGACTCACTTATTATTACACAATAAACGTCTCCGCTTTTGCATCCACCTTAGCAAAAAATAATAACAAAAAATAAATTGACACAACGAATAGATTGAAACTACTTACCAAATGATAATGCTAAGGCAACATAGGGAGGATGAGCTTTGTACCTGTACACGCGGTCCCAAGGGCCCCTCTCCTTGAGCGAGGACCTGCAGGACTTTGGAAGGTTCTGGTAGGTCTCGCGGAGGAACGCCGTGATCTCGAACAGCAACACGCACGCCACCATGCGGAGCGCCCGCGGGCATTCGGCACCAATCGTCTTACCAAGCAGTCTGATACTGGCTGTTAATTACCAATTGTTTATGTATTCATTTTGTTTACAATAGAATTGGAAACAAAATGTTTTAATAAGTCATGTCTAGTAAGGCCACTTTTGTGTTTGACTACGTGCAACGGATTCAAATGACTGCCTTGTAAAAGTTGGTAAATAATAAGGGGATGAGAAAACAGCAACAGGATATGAATTCATGATTTTTAATTTTTTGTCTGTTTGTACGGATCTACAAGACAGATTTCAATAAAACTTTTTTATTGTATAGCTTATAACCTGGATAGGACTTAGGGTATAATTAGTGTGGAATGAATGAAACCATAATAGGCCAGCAGTCAGAGTTTCAACGTCAACAGGACTGCGCATGTTCCCGTACTTAAGTCCAGTCCGTGCATCAGCTGCTGCTGCAATCGACCATAGACGCGTGTAACCTACGCCCAAGCCATCATCGGATGACAAGCCTAATACTATGATATTATTTATAATGGAAGTACTACGTCATAGTCAAAGACTCTACTCAAACGGAGTTACTGGCATCAACTAGTTCTATACAAATAATCAAATTGATAACACGCTAAATATGAAAAGAACTATGAACAAAATTGCACCTTCATCTAAAAAGTCTTCCTCTTCGTCTTGTTGCAGCAGTTCTCGTTGACCGTCGGGATCGTTGACCAAATTAACGACTGTATCTATGTGTTTTCTATCTTCGTTTAACATATCTTCCAATCGGTTTCCTATAGCCTAAGTTATGAAAAATTGTATAATTAATGAATCACATATAAATATTATAAAAATAATTTAAATACAATGATGTTATTTATAATATTTTACTTACTTCAGCCCATTGGTAAAAAAGTTTTCCCGCTAACCGTTGCCTTCTTAGCTGAAGTGGACCTGAGGATACTAACAAGAAAAAATCTTCAAGTATTTCCATTAAATATTTTTATAAATTAAATATTGATGTTATAACTTACATGGATTTTTAGCCATATTAGATTTAAGCCAGTAAGGCCACTGTCCTTTATTGCAGTTGTGTACTAAATGTGCACATTCAAGTAAAATAGCAGCTCTAGCTACAACCACTGTATGCGGCTGAAACAAATTACAAGAATTTAAGTAAAAATTTAATATTAAGAGAATTTAATATAATACGAATAAAATATTACAAGGAACTAAAAATGTCTATTACTTAAAAATGTTTATGTAATATTATTTCTTAACTTATCTTTTTCTATGGAAAGTCATCATGAACACTACTTTTGACGTACACAATATGTTAAAAAATATATATCCAATAATTAATAAATCACAAGATTATTTATTTTTTATAATTAGAATCATGTACTAACTAGATCTAATAAAGCGGCCATGAACAAAGCATCTGGCGTAGCGCCGGGTTGCGTAGCATCCAATATAAAGCTGAACCTTGCGAGACCAGCGTACAATGGCGCGGCTGCGACCAATCTTCTGCGCTTTAGTACTACTACTTCCGATTCACCACCACCAGAACCACCTTCTGCTGACCCTCGTCGTGACATATCTAAAACGAATTATTCAAGAACAAAAAATACAAAAATCTGGTCACATTAGGCTCTGTAAAATATATAAATTGTTAAACGTATCTGCTATAAGTATTATTTTGTAAATTATAACTTACACCCGCCTGTCGTCTCTTCTATACTTCCGTCACGTTTTTTCCCCATTTTCCTAAGACCAAATCTATTTAATCTATCTTCTACTCTTTTTCTAGCTCTGAAACACAAGTATATAAAAATAATTAATTTACAATACGTTTTTTACTGCTTTACGCTAGAAGGAAAGTCAGCAATACACCTAGTGTCAATACACTCCGTTCGTAATTTTCAGCTTGAATTCCAGACATTGTGGAGTGGCGTATCTTGACGCATCGCAATATTAAATTCCATTAATTTAAGTACAGTAAAACCTATGTTAATAGGTAATACTTATTTTTGTCGAAGAATATTTAAAGGATAAAAATGGGTGGAATTAACATAATTTAAATGTCATGCAAAATATACCAAAATATTTTTATTTACAATTTTTGTCAGTCTGTCCGTTTGGTTCCGGCTAATCTCTGGAAAACAGCCAAAACGTCTTTGACGGGAGTTTCACTGGTATATAGCTAATGTAATAAGGGGTAACTTAGGCTACTTTTAATTTATTATACCACACAGACGAAGTCGCGGGCCAAATTAGTTAAATCATAAAAAAAAAATCATTGTAACATTCAAATTAGAAAAGAGCAACTGTTTCCAACCTTATCTAAGCAAAACTGCCTTCCGCGCTGGTGGTAGCTTCTTATTAATTTGACGGTTTGAAAGAAAGTGCTGGCGAAAGTTTATTTTATACACAATATTTTGAATTTGCATTTACTAAATTTCATTACATTTACTTGTTTTAACATAACGTATATCTACAAATAGAACGTTATGTACGTTTTTTTTTCATATCCTAAGTGAGGAAATAACACTTATTTTACTTAAAAATCTGTACTAATATTATAAAGAGTTTGTATGCTAAATTCCCCTGATTGCTATAGGCATATATTTGTATTTAAATAATTCGTTCAGTTTTTCAATACGTATGCAACAATTCGGGTGGAATGCTGAGAACGGGTGTGCCTAGGTTCTCTTCGCCGAAAGGAAAAGTGTGAAGCAGAAAAAAAAGAAACAATCGTCTGATGTGGAAGACTTAGAGACAAAAATTATCACTGAAATTAATTATAATGTTGGGTAAGTTTCAATGCCAACATGTAGTAAATGGTTATACTATACTAATATTATAAATGCGAAGAGAAAAACTCTGTCTCTCTGTGACGTCATCACGGCCGAACCGCTGAACCGATTGTGAAGAATGTTCATAGAGATACTCGATGGTTTACTTTTAAGGTTTTCCAGGATTCTGTGTTTTACGAAAAGGCCACCGAAAATACGAAACTGTTATAATTAAAGCAGGCGAATCCGCGAGCGGGTCGCTAGTATTTAAAAATGTTTTGTTGTTGGCAAATTGGCGATTTTTCTTAGAAATAGTCTTGGGGAAGCGGAAATTTGTTAAAATTTTTCTACAGAGATACCAACAAGAAAAATAATTTTCTAACGGGCGTATAAGAATTTCGACGTAGCTGAATAGAACGTATGGCTTTCGAGCGTGTTTTGAGCGCACCTATTGAGCGTGTAGCCCACTCTGCGCTTGACGTGCACGGGCCGCGACACGTGGGCGGGCTGCGCGTGCGCAGGACGCGCCAGCGACGCCATGCTGCCGGAGATGGGCAGCGACTCGCCGGACCCGCCGCCGTTGCGCGTCAGCGACTGCGCCTGAGGCTTTTGCCGGAACCAGTTCACTGCCGACACAATTCCGTATGTCATTTAAATACCTTTTTCTAATTATTTCTTTTCTTTTATTTAGTATAATCACTATTCATATTTTAAAAAAAAGTATATGCAATTTGACTTATCAATCTTTTCAGGCCAGGTACGAAATTATTCATTAACTTTAGCTATCTTTCTTTTGACTCATGTTGGGTATAATTTATTATATATCATAAAAGAATAATGACATCATTTCAATAAATTTCCAAGTCGGCCTTTATCGAACCAGACCACGAATAGGCATATATTGTATATACCATATCCTGTATTGGATTCGAAGCGAAAACTATCGTATTAAATTAAAAATAAAATACGATAAAACTGTTACAAAGGCAGATCAGATGGATTTTAAATTTATTATTTTCAATCATTGTTAACTTACCTATACCGCTAATATGAAACTTAGAAGGTATAGATTTAGAATGCGTAAGCTTGTGGTGTGGCGTTATATCTGTAGAGGACGCTGAAGGAATGGTCCGCTCGGACTGTCTCGGGGTCAGTTGGTACCTTCGAGTACGCACTGACAGTGGAGATTGACTCGCGGATTCGTCACCGCCTTCAGTTTCTAACAGACTCTAAAAATGGTATAAATGTTTTATTACTATAATAGTACAAATATAATATACTTAAAAGGTCTTTCGGACAATAAGTCACGGACGGACATCATCTGGAGTAGATGAAGAGGGCAATTTGTATACTCGTAATATAGATTTAGTTGATGAATATAAAAAGTGTTAAGTAAATTGATAAAATATAATATATTAGATGTTAACAATCTCACATGTGCCCCAGTTGAAGAAGTGCTACGTTTTTTGAAAAATTTCTTATGACTTTTATCGTCCACCGCGCAGCCAGAGTCTGCACCTGTGTCCGAGCCACGTTCATCGTCTGATGGTCTGGGTATATGCCTGGAAGGTAATTCCTAATTACTTTTCAATTTAAAAAGATATATTCCCAAAAACATGTAAAACCTAGTATTGTGAACAAGCAATATTAAAACAATCCTCCACATTATTTTTTTTTATATTATTTAATTTACTTTACGTACCTAATGGATGAATTTTGAATTAATAAGTAAAACAAATGCAAAGTAGTATAAAGCTAACCGTATAACCCTCGTGGTTTGCATATTGGAGTCCTTGGGCTGAGTGCCGGGTCTCTCCGCAGTGTCCATGAGCGCGCTGAACGCGACTACGCGGAACTCTCCGCCGTGCGCTTCCCGCACGTAGCTTAGTAGCAGGCGGATTTCCGCGTACAAAGCCTCATTTTCATACACAAAATATTTTGTTAGCTATTTAATATTAGTAAAATATACTACGATTTTGAAAGGTATTTCCAATAAGACATAACATATAAATATTACATATAGGTACATTCATATTTCTTTAAGTACTTACTGAATTATCGAGTAATTTCAATTCCTTATGAATAAGTGCAAATCTAGTAACTAAAACTCTAAATGTAGATTCCACTATGAAATTTTCCAATGCTCTATTAGCGTTCGGTCCTTGTCCCGACCCGAAATTCGTAGCATATCCGGTTTGAAGGTTACTTATATCTGGAGACTTCGAGAAGTTTCTTTTTTGTTGATCTACATATAACACATGTACATATTAGTTATTATGTTAGGAAATATATTCTTATAACAAAACGCTTTTGCAGCCATTAAATTATATTTTTTCAGTCTAATAATTTTCTATCAAAAATGTTATTTCTCAAATATTTATTGTATTACTTACTCATAGGCGACACCATAGAAGCAGGTTCAGTACAATATCCCAAAGTGGCATGAAGATTGTCCAATACTTCTCGTATTGGAGCGAACTTGGTCATTTCCTTGAGACGTAAAGTAAACTTGGTAACAGACGCTGAACGTAACAGCTTAAGTGAGTTTCTCGCTTGGACTCGCAAGCATTCCGCTTGAGGGCCTCTCAAAGCTGTAGTACAGCCGTGGGAACAACCTAGCTGACGAAGTAATCTGAAAAATATATTTGCTTTAACAATTTTTTTTAGTTTGACGTTTTTTTCCGCATAGCAGGGTAGTCTGATAGAATCTAGTGTTAGGACACTCCGTTAAGACCATGCTCCTCTCACCAAAGGTTGTCTGACAGAGAATGCTACCAGCAGTAAGACCGCTTTTGCACACTTTGTAATACTCATAAAATCTTGTGTACTGTTCCTTGTATCGTATTGTATTGGCTTTGTGTGCAATAAAGTATTTCTATTTATCTATCTATCCGTTCTCTACTTTCCTTCCGAAAACGAGACATTACGTTTTAAGTGGGGAACAACGCTGCGACTTGTCTTAAGCGCCAGAGCGGAGATACGAAAATATTTTAAATATAACAATTCCCCCGAGTGGGAATTGCACCCATAACCAATCGCGCTTACAGTCAGACGCTGTCTCACTGCGACACGATGGATTTTAATTTATACTTTGCACAACAAATGTAGGTGTATGTCGCCGAGTTATAATAAGTTAAATTTATTTTATCTACTAGAAATGATTTTGAATCTAGCAAAAAATAAAAGACATCAAAGGCAATTTTTTTTTTAATAATTTTTCTAAATTATTGTAACAAAATTCTTTGTATCCCAATACCATACCTTAGAGTAATATACATAAGCATATAGTATGGACAATCAAGATTTTCTTCGTCTTTCTTTTCTTTATTTTCACTGCCGTCTACATTTGTTGACTCTTGACTTTGTGCACACGGTATACCTGAATCTCTTTCCTGCAGCAAAATTAAGAACGTATGGGCAATGTCACGTGGCGGCGCATTTTGTCTTGCCAAAGCGGGGTAATTAAAATATGATAATTCCAATTCGTATAGGTTTTTATTATCATTTTATTAATAAAGCATTTAGTAAAGATTTTAATTAGGATTTATTAGTATATGTACCTTGCTATCCTTGTCTTTTTGAAAGTCTGCCAAAGGATCAACAGTACCTGGCTGGGACTCTTGGTTTTCATCTGTTTGCCAATTTTTATGAACCCCAATTTCCATAAGAGTATCTACTAAATTCAGCATAACTTCCATTACTCTTATTGTTATGTAGAAACTGTCCATGGTTGAAACTGAGTATACTGCCTGTCAAAATATTAATTTGCTCCGTAAATGAAATATTATATCTATATTAGTCTATAGATATAATGTAAAATTTTTTGAAGATTAAATAAAGTCATAGTCAGATTTTTAAATTCGAAACATACGCAATTGGCATCACATTGTTCTCGCAGAAGACATTCTAAAAATATGTATTATATACTAATAGAAATACAATAACAATTTATTATTTTTATTTATCTATGTATAAATAATATATATACAAAACTTACAAACTAAATCGGTCCCTTAACTACTAAACTTAGTTTACTTATCCGTTACTACTTTTCCGTACACGGCTCAAAT
Organism: Podotricha telesiphe; assembly: GCA_038994665.1. NCBI lineage: Eukaryota > Metazoa > Arthropoda > Insecta > Lepidoptera > Nymphalidae > Podotricha > Podotricha telesiphe. The sequence continues at coordinate 372,655 of JAOYRR010000091.1, forward strand.
GAAAACACAGAAAGAGGATTTCGGGAAATTTTTTACATGAACGGAATAACCGGTTTTATATTCTAAAGGAAATAGTATGGCGAGGAACTTAAACGATTAAATTGTAATAAAAAGTATACAGCTATTTTATTTAAAAGAAAGAGAGAGAGAAGAATGAAAGTATTTGTACCTTAAGAACCACTTGAAAATCGATATCGCCATCTTTAGTGATATAATGAATGGATCCTGGAGCTTCTTGTATTTCTTCCACAATATAAGTTATATTTGAATCAGTTTGCGATCGCGTTAGACTCGGTTTCCGTTCAGGTGTAGGTATATGTTGGGATCCTTGCATACTGACCGAGTCCATTTGGGACTCTAAAGAACCCTACAAAACAAATAATAAACCTCTGTATTGATACATACAAAAATGGCATATGTTCATAAATCTAACGCGTTTCATTATACACGCATAACTCACAAAACTGAAGCTTTATTTCTGATTTCATTTTAAATATTTAATATGAAAACGATATGATTTTAAGTTCACAAATGTAAATTATTACATATATTAATCTTTTTTAGTAAAATTGTAAACGTTTGTTTATAGTTTATAGTAGGCGCCACGGTGGCCTCAATCAATATTACCTAGTATATTTCCTAAGCTATCTCTAGTAAACAACCTAAACTAATGTATATTACCTGTCTCGTTTTGGAGAGGTAATCAGGCGACGGAGTCGGCGTATGCTCAGTCACTGTAATTATGGGATTTTTCTTCTTCTGAGCATTCGTTAGTTTTACGTTCATTATTTGGGCCCTTTCAGTTTTGATTTCACCGATGTATCTGGAAAAACATATTTACTTTATATGTAAAATAGGATAACATTTCATTATTTATTATTCGCAATCCTTCTATCAGACTACTTTGTGATAGTGCAGTTTTAACATTTTACCCTTAAGCCGTATATTGTAATTGGTTTATTTACAATCTATAATACTGTAAGTGCCGATGAATAGCGTGTCACTATAAATCAGTTCTTTAAAAATTATCACCTTACAAGCGTTCGTAGATCGTTGGCATCATGCAAGAATATGCAATGCATTTTTAACATTTGTTTTTTTTAGTGTTATTTACACACTTAGTACATTGAAAAACGTATAAAAATTTGAACGCAGCGGGATTTGAACGCGTAGCTTAGCGGTCAGAGTGCTTGAACGGTTTTCAAGAGGCGCGGGTTCCTACTGGGTTCAAATTTTCATACGATTTCTAAATACATGATATGCAATGCAGTTTTTTTTAAATAATGATTACATGCCTATACGTCGTTTTAGTTCATTTATTGGAATTCAACGAATTAATTTACTATACAAATTGCATAATATTAATTATTAAGTTTAAAGGCGGCGAAAATATTACTTTCGGTATTTTAAATAAATAAAATTTCACTAAGCATTAACTTTAAATTTTACAAATAATTAATTGATTTAAATATTTCCTTGTATTCTAAGTGATTAAAAACTAATCTACGAGTAAAATGACTATTTAAAAGAACATGTCATTGTTATAGTCAACTAAATCTATAATACTAACAAAATATACTGAAGCCTTTACGATTGTTTGTCGATATCTCACAACTTACCCATTAGACGCTAACTCGTCTATCAGACAGCTAGTCATCGTTCGTCCATTATAACATACAGGATTAAGCGTCAAAAACACGGGAGAAAGAGAAAAACACATTTTAAATAGAAAATTCATTAAAATAACATTCGTATATAGGTGTGAGTGGAAACGAAACATGCTGTGCTGTGATTGAGTAAAATAATTAGGGTTGAAAATAAAATATTATGAAAATATGTAGTCGATGCAATCTAATTTGTACATATAGATTTTAAATGGTTTTATAACTCTAATTCTACGGTAGTAAACAAAATTAAAGCTTGTCTAACATTCGTTATATTTATTGCAGATGTCCATACACTTTTCGTTATTTAATAAACCGTTCTCACTTGGTAATAATGGCTTTACTATTGAGTTTGTGTGTTTTTGTATATTATATATTTTTTCTTTTCTTCTATATATTTTATATCTGAATATAAGTCAAATCAGAGTCAAATCATTATATTTATTTTTTACAATCTGTACAAGACCCACCATTTGTATGAAAAATAAACATATAAAGACTTGAAATGAAAGACATGAAATTCATGAAACATATTGTTCTTAAAAACAGACATTTTAAAAATATAAAATCTACACAAAGTATTAACAGAAATTCAAAAACAAAGTACTCTCTTTATTTATTACAGTATGGATATCTGTATCGTATAATTAAATGAGATAAACAAAAATCAATATTATCTATAACTACGATATGTAAAATGTTAGGGGAATGATTAATATTTATTTCATAGAGCTTACCTAAGACTTGGCATACTTTTCCCTTTAATAAGGTTACAAGGAAGCAATTCGCCCTTCATTCGTGGGCCTAAAGGTGGAAAATTACTTGCTAAAGCTGAATTAGGTCTGTCATCGTTATTATCTAAACTCCTGTGGTATTCCTAAAATAATAATAAAACAATTAACGATCGTTCCATATACAAATTAATATATAAGCAAACTGAAGCAAATGAAAAATATCTACAGATATCATTCTTACGGCTGTATGAAAATTGAATTTATGATCGTCGTGTCCAATTTTCTCCAAAGCTTTTTCGGATTTCGATAATAATTTGGTCTCGACAAAGGCTTTTAAGTCTGCCATTTTCATTTTACGCTTCACTTTTTCACTGGCTCTTCTAGTCATTATGTTGTCTTCGTCCGACTTCGGAATGCTTGTGAAGGGTACCTCAGCGAGGGGGGAGATATCTCTAGATTCTGGGACTTCTATGAAATTCTTTAAAGAATCTCGCTCTTTTATTTCTGGACTTTGATATATAGACACTTCTATTTTAGGTATGGGTAGCGAGTTACTCCTTTTTCTTGGCTGTGTTTGTTTCGATATATCATCGCATATGTCACGCAATCTGAAATAACGGTTTTGTAATACAATTTGGAGTTCCACTGACACTTAGAGAATGGAATGTCTTAACATGCGGGCCCTGCTATGCGGGAACAAGTATTAAACTATTTCTTAGTTATTTGTCATTAGGCTCTATTTTTCTACTATTAAAGTTCAAGTTATTATATAAATTTAGTGTACACCAACCTATTATACAAGTAATGCAAAGCCCAATACACTCCCTCCTCTTGCCACTGAGATGCAAATAAACATCGCATTGTTGCTACATCTAGGAATGTCGCCGCTGCTACCTTAAAACATTAATAATGTATTTATTACCTGCCGGTACTTTTGTATTCTAATTTGGTTGAAAAAATATAAGCTTACTTCAAAACAAGTATTTTCAAAGATGTGAAATTAGAAAGAAGAAAAAGTGGCCAGAAATAGGTTTATAATTTATTTTTATGAGATAGAATCAGCATAAACACAGCATTGAGTTTCACCATATAACATAAAATGTTATAATAAATGGGCAGAAATGCGGGAAATAAATAATTAGTAACTTGTATGTAAATTAATATTAAACTTACATGCTGTATTTGTTTACTAGAAGCACCTTTTTCAACGGACGTGGGAGTACTTTTTAAGCCTGGATTTCCACCACTGTCAGTTAAAGAATCTTTATCTGAAGAACTAAAAAACAAAATAGAGTGCACATGTCAATAATAGCGCGAAATATGGAGTATACGACATTGGTAGTACAATTTAGAAATAAGTTTTATATAGTAACATGTCTTAGTTGCCATGACGTGATACATGAGGTAAAGCAGGGTTATTAGTCTAATCATTGGTGTATAATATAAATTCAGCAACAGCCAGGCAGTTATGTTTTGCTTTTCTAATAACATTATAATTAAATTTTTTTTTATTCAGACTACCACTATTTTGAAACACTTAAATTTTGTTACTTACCTCATTTTAGTAATTTGTGGTAAAGGTTTAATACCAGGCAATGTTGGTTTCCCAGTATCAGTCTTACGTACTTGGAATATACTAGGATCTGCTGCATATATTGTGTACGCTCCTTTATTACCTCCATTAAAGTTTTGTTCAGAAGGTAGTCTATAAATAAACTGAACAAAACAACAATAACATATACAATAGATATAAAAATTGAATATAAATATTCTATTCTAAAAATATATTCCAGTGCATTTATATATCATATTTGGATGTACAAAGGTTATACAAGAAATTCGATTTTAATGTGTGTAAATTTGTTCTTTTCTTCTTCTTCTCTTTTTTCTTGAATAAGGCATCTTCTTTTTAAGCTTACTGGCTTAAAGAAAGTATAAAGAAGTCTATTTTCAGATAGATTCAAGAATAACAACAATTTAAGTATGCAATATACTCATATTGTGTAAATAATATACAAGTTAATTGTTTTATTTATATAGAATAAGAAGAGTTCATAAAGTAAATAAAATAAAAAGATAAGTAGCATATAAAGAAATGGTTTAAGTCTCCACTGATCATCATCATCACTGATCGACATGTTATATATACATAATTATTATAATAAAAAACACTACTTATTATACATGTATATTTATAATTTTTTTACCACATGTTCTTCTTCAGTGCTGGAGCTTTCTTCTGGAATAGTCTCTGGAAAAATAGTGTCTTTAGGTGAAGAGAGCCAAGGTTCTTCTTCAGTACTTGCTTGTTTAGATGGAGCTTCTGATTGAGATACTGATATATTTTGACTTGGCGGACTTCCATTAACTGCACTTTCTTCTTTCGAAAATTTACCTGCAAATAACTTAGTAATAATTAAAGTACTAAAGAAAACATTACAACAATGCAATACTAATACTATAAATCAAAGTTTTTTAAAAATAATAATGTTAAAAAGAATTCATAAAACGTTAAATAGGTAATAATAGTAAGTGTTGATAATATTCATGACTTTAAAAAGCTTCACATATAGTTTGACTTTCAGTAATTATTATATATGTATATAATTCATGGATATGCATGGATGTATTTTATTTCAATAGATTTATTATATCTAAACATGGTTGAGGGCTTTTGAATATATTTAAATATTCAGTCCAATATAACACCATAGCATATACTAACGGCCCATAAAAACATCTCCATGTTGATGTCTTTTAGAATATTTACCCCCCAGAGGTTTTGGCTTTGGCTTGACAAGTGTTGTAAAACATGCAGCATCCGGATGTCTGAATTCCCACATTGCTTGCCATAATTTTAATCCATTTTCTAATCTATAGTTGTTTGTAAAATCGGACTCCTTTAAATGGTGTGATATTGGTGCAAAAAGGAAGACAAATAACTGTAAAATACAAGATTTTTTTTATTTCAATAATATTATTTATATAAATAATTGCTTACTATGTAGAGTATTGATGTATTCAATAATCTTATTTAGATTATTGAATAGTGATGTGCTACTTACAGTCATAGCAGGTATAGAGAAGAGATAGTGAAATGGATTGGAATAATATTTTCCATTTTCATAATCATTGTCAGCACATTCATCTGAGGCATCAAGTATAATCCAATGTAAAGTATATAGGAGTTTGGTTTCTACATTTCCAAGAGTTTGCATGTTGTCTTTTACTCTAAAACATTTAACAATGTCAATATAAAGTAATAAAATCACTTCACTAAATAAAATAGACACTATATTACATTACATCATTATTGAAAATTTTAAGTTATACCTGGTATGTAAAAGGCCAGCAAGTGCATGCATTACATGAGGTAATGCAGCTTGTATGAGTCTCCATCGCGGAATTGCCTCTATTGCTTCTGTAAGGCTGTTTGTAAGGCCAAATCGTAGATTTTGTACTAGAACTTTTTCGAAAGACTAAAAATAATGATAAACTTTTATTAAAATATGTTATAGTGGCTTAAGGGGATTCAATTTATTTAAATAAATCACTTATATATTATACCTTGCAAGCTTCTTTTAATTCCTATGTCACAGTTCCAGTGTGCGATGAGAAATAATATTCTCAATGAATAAGATAATAAAGTTCCATGTATATTTTATTAAATAAATAATAAAAAAGTATTGTAAAGGAAAACTTTATTTACAGTGATTGATGTCTCTAGATAATCAACAAATACCTGTCAATGTCAATGTTATATGAAAAGCAATTTCCCGCAATTTAATGCTGCCCTACTTGATAAATCCTTCCTACTTAATTATAAAAGAAAATAAAACAATGATGTAATATCAGTGTCACATAAGGAGTTTAGTCGGAATATATTAGGCGTCTAATGGGTTATAGTCAAAACATAAAAAATAATGAATATATTTAAAAAAAAATCTTTCTTATTCTTCGTCTTTAATTCTTTAAAATAAAACAAGTAATATGAGAATAAAGCGTTGCAATATTATTTATGCGCTAAAATAATGATAATTCATATTATATAACTAATTATTTATATTTCTATGCCATATCAAACCCAATTGAAATAATAAAAAATATAATTCAAATAACAATGAAAAATCTGTAAAACCTACCTGAATATTTTAAATTAGATGTATCTATTATAATACAATCAATCCAGTTATTTTCTACAAGAAAATATCTAGATTGTTTTTCCTAAACTTACGTGGTGTCCCGGAGCTCGTTGGCAAAACTGCGTGATTACAACAAATATGCAAACATAAATATAAAGATATAACATTAATCACATATTGTAATAACAGTTTTATAGCACTTAAATACATATTATAATATTGTTCTTTACAAATATCGTGTTTACAGGAGCGCTTCATGATTAAACTAGGTAAGTACTTTACCTACAATGAATATTACTTTATAGTTTTGTGTTTACTCATAAGTTTCTTTTCATTTTAATTAGTTTTTTCTTTATTTTTCTATCTTAACTGTTAGCCTGTTGGTTTTAGCGGTTAGTGACTCTGACTGCTGAGCTAGAAGTCGCAAGTTCGTTACCCACACAAGGTACCTGGCTCATGATCATAAGCATCTATCTGTTCAAAGAGTTTTATGTATGTCCTTAAAATATACTTTAATAGCCATATTTCGTTTAAATTTTGTCTGAGTATTAATTTAAATACTTATGTACATATGTATACAATTTTTAACTCAATATTTAAATGAATCGTTTATTTTGAGAAATTGATTTATAGGTACATATATAACAAGTATATAGCATTCATGCAAGACTTATATTTACGTGTCTTGTTTATATACAATAATTTGAACACATCACATTAAATATAAATAAGGTGTAGTAATATACTAACCGTACATGTGGATTCGTGAACTTTACCAAATCTCGGTCGCATAAAAGGTGTTGTTTGCCTCCATAGAAATATTTGCACAGCAATAGGTATAATATCCTCGTTGTTAGGATCATCCTCAGACATATCTTTAAATTTCATGATTACTGGTGCATATGTAGAAGCTGCAGAGGATATTAGCCAATACTTTATAATAAAAACTTATTCAATTGAATATTACTTGTCGACGCCAATGTGAGCTTTAGTATATTACGTAATAAAATTCAAAAACACTCACTCATAAGTGATTTTGGGTCATTATCACCAAAAGTAAGTACAGTTAAGATGCGAAATATGACAGTAATCAAATATAGGTGACATGGTTCAAAGGTTCATGAGCACTGTTTACATTTGAGGGTGAAACGGTTAAATACGTCGTAATGACAAGGATGACTGCCGCGAGCAGCCTAGGAGGCTCGGTTGAGAGTGAGGCTTTGCGCACTCGCTTAGAGACGAGGTCTTAGGGTTGACACTTGTTACTTCTTCTTTATATGAATTTGACTCATACTTTAATAGATTTCTGTTTAACAAGTTGAGTTATTAAGGAATGTAATTATATTCTCTTACGATTGAAATTACAGTAGATCATACAAATCACTCTTTACAAATACATACAAATCCAAATCCAAATAAAAAAAAAAAACAATTTGTTGTACTAAAGAATTTAGAATGTAGTGGAAGTGAAACTGATGTAAGTGGAAGTAAGAAACGGTATTATATGCTTCAAAAGTCTAGGACCAGTCTACTATGTAAATACAATTATAATGTTATTTTAAATTAATTTGCTTAACAATTTCAATAGATTTAAACAAGTTTCATTTGTGAAAAATTGTGTCTTAGTCATTAGGCTAATAAAGTTACAGTATATTTTTCTACTAGCGACCTACTCGCGGCAACGCCTGCGTAAACTATACGACTAAACTATTTCTCACGGTTTAAATTGGATAAGCCGTTTTTGAGATACGGGTACGTGCCGTGCACGAATGCACAGATAAACAGACAAACAGAAAAGAAAATAAAAAATCATTGTTTTGGGTTATATTATATTGATAAATACACCCAATAATATTTTTTTATACATCTTCCATGTATAGACCGCGATCGCTAACATTTTTATTATATGTAAAGATATAGGTTACATTGTATCTTAACGTTGTCTAAATTATAAGTATAAGCGACAAGAAAATATGCAGAAGCAACCCTACAGAGATTCCATTGATTTGTGCGCACAGATAGTCGCGGAACAGTAGTACAGCAGCCTCCGGTTGTCATAGAAACCACCAATATGGCAGCTGAGCTGGACCAAACTAAAATCAAACGAATACTTTATTATTTTGGTATATAAAACGTTGAACGTACTACTTTTAAGTATGCTTATACTTAAATAACGTAATTGTTTACATTTTAAATTTTTTATAGAAGCCGTGTTAAGAATACATTAAACTTTACTTAATTTACTTAATTGATTGTAAATAAGCTGATGTGACATTGTAATTAACTGTCTCTTTATGTTCACACGTTGAAAGGCAATTTGTAAATAGAGCCTCAATGGGAGCGCCGGCAGTAACTTTTACACTCTACTTTACGGATATTTTTTTAATATATTTCCAATATTACACTTTTAATATAATTCTTTTGTTAACTTTATTCATCTAACATTATATTATAGTTCTCACTCAGTACTGATTGCTTTTAATTATAATAATGTTTAAGTTAATTATTATGTGTGCTACCTGAAATATTTATATATTTATAAAGTTTCATTATACATAGATTTTCCGCAGTACAATCGAGAAACAGTCTAAAATAGTCCGAGGCTAAAGAATAGTATTGCGATTGGCTGGGCGGTACAGAAATAGCAGCAGTGTTTTGAATGAATAACGTTCTTTACGAAAATTCCGCTCCAGCGATGATTAGTTATGAGAAATATATTTTTCATATTATAAATATTTTATGTAGGTTATAATTTTAATAAGGTGCATTTGAAATGAAATGAAATGAAATATAAGTTAAAAAAAATTCATTTGAAATTCAAAAATATGATTTTTGTTCGTAAAACAATGAATGTTAAGGTCAAAATCTACAGTGTAATATTAAAATATAATGTTAAAATAATGTTATTACGAATTTATTTTAATTTACAAAACTATTCAGACTTATTTACGATGATACTGGCATGTAATAAATAATTCCACATTGACAAGTTAAAATTACTTCTTCAATTGCAAGCGAGCTACGAAACAATACAATACAATGATTAATAAAGCTGGTATGTAATTTTTTATTCCAACAGTAAGTAGGTATTGCTGAAATATTTTCTCTAAATTGGAATGTTATGTTATTCGCGTTTTGAAACCAATGATTCGTAAAACGCAGTCAATAGGAAGGTTTCCATATAAATAATATTGTTAATTATAATAATTAACTAGCCAATCCGCTCGGACGAACTGAATTCTCGATTATAGGCTGAGATTATCGTTCGTATGCCTATATTCAATACTGCTCTTGTGCTCTCCTATAGAAGACACCGTAGATTAAGGCCCCATAAAAACTAATATTGTTTTTATTTCAAAAGATCGCCACTCCAAACTATAAGTTGCCCTGTGGGCTCATTATTAAAAGTGAATTAATTAAAAAATAACTATATTTAAATATAAATACAAGTTTATTTATTATAAAGAATTTTTTATATCTAAGCTAATAAGCTTATAACTTTTTATAAGCTTATTCATTTACAAGATCATAAAGTTATAACCTTATTCATTTATTGCAAATGCATACTCGTAGTATACATACGAACAGTTTGACGAAGATTTGTACTTACATTTTTTTACCTATTTTACAAAAACCTTAATTGCTCACTATTGTTCGTTTTCTCTGAACGATAAAATTTCCTATATATGTCTAATATTAGAAGTTATTTCATAAATAAACAATCAAACAGATGTTTGTCAAGTAGAGGCCTATAATCCTCGTACGGCTGCTTTACTCGCTGTTCATCTTGTAAGCCAGGTCTTGGATGAAGCGTATATTATAGCAAGTGCAGTTAAAACAACTGGTTCGTAAGCCTTTTTTGTTGTCGTAAATTATATAACTTTGTATGAAGTCGAAGCTACGAAGAATTATAATTTGTTTTTTTATAAATTTTAGCAATATAATTTATACTTACAGATCGACCATGGAAAAATTTATCAAGCTTTAAAAATTTACGTAATTGCTGCGCGAGTGACGAACCATCAACTGGTAATTTGTCTTTCACAGTTTCTCGAGATAATAGTGAATCCGTTTGTGAAGAACATAACATGTCAAACGATATTTTTACTTCTACACCTCAAAAAATAGAAGGTATATTAAGAACTTATCTTTGACAATAAAACATACACGTGATTAACTGTGGCCTTTAATTTTAGGCAACACCAAACGAATGAATGAAGCAACGTTTATAGGCCAAGGGGATGAGGAGCTTGAAGTGGTAAATAAAAACATATTATTTTTTGTATTCGGCATAAATAATACATTATTATTTTGACTAAAGGAACTAATTATAATAAGCCAGAAAACTTTTCAGGAAAAACATCAGTTGCGAAAATCTACATCTATGTTTATAAACCAGCTGTTTGACATGAGCGATGTAGAGCGGGTCAATATTTGTGATGACCCACATGTAGATCATGATTCAATGTCGGAGGATAAATTAACGGAAACTGTAAAGAAAATTATCGAATCATATGTCAAATCC